>JARHVA010002397.1:2372500-2407500 GCA_037957365.1 Torreya grandis
AAATTAGATCTTGCAAAGATATGTGAAAAGAAGGAATTTGGATTTCAAGAGGCAAGACTACCTCCACTCCAAACACAAGAGAGAAATGGGTAGTACTTGTAGGGGTCTTAATGCTAGTACAATATGCCCATAAGGTGAAGAGGATATGCAAATGCCAATCCCAACCAGATGCATTAACCATTTTAGTTAGCATGTTGTTAAGAGTTTTGTTAGAGGCTTCAACCTATCCATTCACTTGAGGGTGATTGGGTGAGGAAAAGCTTAAATTAATATTAAAAGCATCAAAAGACCCTAGATTTACTTATTCTTAAAGGACTTACCGTTATTGGTCATAATATTGTGAGGAACACCGAAGTGGTAGATGATATGATGGTTGATAAAATTGATAATATTTTTTGCTTTGGTTGAGACTAAGGGAATAAATTCCACCCATTTGGTAAAATATTCAGTCACAATGATGATATAATGGTGTCACTTTGAATAATGGGGGTTAATTTCACCAGTAAGATCCAAACCCCATTATAAGAATGGCTAAAAATTAGTGGAAACTCAAAGACTATGTTTAGGCACATTATGCAAATTAGCATGTTATTGACACTTAACACACTTTTTCACATAATCACAATAGTCTTAGTTAAGGGTAAGCCAGTAATAGCCAAGGCAAAGGATGTGTTTAGTTATAGTGAGGCCACTAAAGTGTCCCCTATAGATACCATCATGTGTTTCTTTGATAATGTGAAAGGCTTTGTGACTATGTAGGCAACAAAAGAGGAGATCATCAAAGCTACATTTATAAATAATCCCCCCATAATGGTATAACATGAGGGACTTTGGATAAATGCACTTTGATCATTCCTAGAAAGGTTAGAAGGAATGATGACAAGGTTGAGATAGTTGAAGGTATGTTAATACTAAAGGTTAGGTTGGGTCTTTTCTACATTGAAAATGGTAGGAGAATCATATTTGACATAGGAAGGTTGGCTAAGTATATGGATAAAACTAGATAGCTTAGAGTCAAAGGGTACATATAGGATTTGAGAGGTGAGAGAGGCCATGGTATCGATGAACTTATTGGTAGATTATGGGGTTGATTAGATGTGATAGTGTTTAAATGATGCTAAGATTTCATCAACAAGTTATTTATACTATTGCAAAACATCATGTTTACATTGGTAAGATCCATTGATTTGATTGACCACAAGTTGGGAGTCACCAAAGATATTGACTATTTTTATTATTAGGGCTAACATAGTTTGAAGGCCTATGACTAGGGTTTTGTACTCAACCATATTGTTGGTACATTCAAAATCAAGCTTGAAGGACAAAGGAAGGGGATACATATCAAAGGGAATGAGGATGATACCAAATCCCCCACCATGTTGACACTTTGATCTATCAAATAACATGGTGACTTGATAGGTTAAGTCCACCTAAGAGATGGTTGTGATGGACTCATTAGGGAACTCAAGAAGAGGAGGTTGGTTATCTACTAATGGTGTTTTGCCTAATTGGTTGATAATAACTTACCCTTTATTTTACTTTTCCTGAAGGACACAAGGTCAAACTCTACTAAGAGCATGAGCCACTTGGAAATAAATTGGTTTTGGTATGGTTTGGAGTGCATATACTTGAGTGGGTCGGTATTGGTTATGCCATAGGTTTTGTAGTTAAGAAGGTAGTGGTGAAGTTTGGTGGCCATGAAGACTAAAGCTAAACAAAAAATCTCAGTATGGGTATATCGAGTCTCATATTCTACAAGTGTGTGGCTGATGTAGTAGATGGCTTGATCTTTGTGTTTCTTGTCTTGATGAGAAAAAAATTACCCTAGGGAGTGGTTTATGGTGGAGATAAATAGTTAGAAAGGTTGGTTATCCTTGGGAAGGGTGAGGATAGGTGGAGACAAAAAGTACTCTTTAAGAAAATCAAAGAACTTTTGATAGTCATTATTCCACTTAAAAGATACATCCTTCTTTAGAAGATCTTCTTTAGAATGTGGTGGAAGTGTTGGCATCAGTATGAAATATGGGAGATAAAGTAGTGAATGGATTGGATTTTCCCTTGCAAACTGTGAAGTTACTTGAGGTTAACTAAAGGAATCATGTTGAGGATTAATTTTATCTTGGCAAGATCTAATTTGATTCCCTAGAGGGAGATAATAAATCTAAGAAGCTTCCCTGATAAGACCCAAAAAATGCACTTCTTAGGGTTAAGATGGATATGGTAATGGATAAGTCACTCAAAAATGATCTTGAAAATAGATAAATGATCCTTTTAGAGTTTGTATTTTCTGATAAGGTCATCCACATGGTCATCTATAATTTTGTGGATAAGTTCATGGAAGATATAAGTCATAAAACATTGGTATGTTGCACCAACATTATTTAATATAAAAGGAATGAATCTATAGTAGGAGGTTCCCCATGCATGGTAAAGGTGATCTTGTGCTGATCTTTGGGGGTAATTAGGATCTGATTGTAACTCAAGAATCTATCCATGAGAGATAACATCTCATGGTTGGCTATGAGATCAACTAGCTAGTTGATGCTCAGTAGAGAAAATTCATCTTTAGGGAAAGTGAGGTTGAGGTCATGAAAGCCAACACAAATGCATAGTATTGTTATGGATTTGGTGATAGGCATGTCATTTGAGACCCATTAGGGATAGTCAATGGGTTGAATGAAATTGACACATAAAAGATGATGAAGCTCTTCTTTGATGAGAATGGTTATGTAAGGGTTCATGCATCAAATATTTTACTTGATGTTCTTGGTATTATGGTGGTGACTATGTTATGGGTAGAAATGGTAAGGTTAATTTTAGGCATATTGCTATAAGACCAAGAAAATGTTATGCTATAATCTTGGGAAAGGAGGGGAAGTCCTAAAGTTCCTTGGCATTAAGTGATTGGCCAATTTTGATATTTCATGGGCTATCAGAGTACTCAAGTTAATATTCATGGTGTATTCATTCAACATGGTCAATGTCTCAAAAGAAGGGATTTATGGATAGAAGAATCTAGGGTATTAAATTAGATGAGAATGAAATCATCATCCTAGCACTAAATAATGTTAATGGTAGGAGAGTCATCTCCTATCATCTTAGGATGGGTCGAATGGATCATTATGGTTTCCCCTTCATTTTGATAGGTTAGGGGTCCAAGGTTGATAATGTTGATGCAAAAAATTTAGGTGGGATGATGTCATCATTGTCACATGCAGGTAGAGGAGAGGTTGGTGAGGAAGGGGTGTCTTCCTCAACAATGGTGATAGTAGGTGGTTTGGATTTCTTCTTGTCGGGTAGGATGAAACTAAGGACATGTTTCTCATGAGGTTTTTTGGTCTCAATATAAATCAACTCATGTGGGCCATGCTCATATCACCCAAGACTAAATCCTTTCCAAGTACACTGATGGAAGTATGTCTTAATGAAGATCAGTTTATCCAAGTAAGAGAAGCTAACGGTAAATGATAAGGGTGAAAAAGAAGTGGTGGAAGTGCTAAGGGGTTTATTGAATCCCCATAGATAAATTGGGTTTGATAGTGGGGAATTTTAAAAGGAACAATGGTTCTGAAATTGGGTTTATATCGTAGTTGGTTAGTAAGTTTCCCATACTCATGAGGAGTAGGGTAAGCATCAAGAGCAAGGAGGCGATATTCCCCCAGTGAAAGATGTTAGAATATGGATTATAAGTAGTCTAAGGTGGGGATATGATCGAAAGGGATGAATGAGCTAGTTGATGCCTCATTGGTAGAAGGAGGTAGGACTTCTTCTATCATGGTTGAGGGCATGTCCTTGGCTAAGGAGGATGTGCTAGATGGAGGTAGGAGTATGTCATTGGGTTGGTAGGTCATGTTGCATGTTGAGAAGGGACTTGGGTCAATTTGGATGGTGATGTCTTGGGCCAAATGCTCAAATTTAATGCAATGATGAAGGATAGAGGGGGCATAACACATGGAATAGATCTAAGGTCATCACAGTAAAACATTGTGTTAGAATTCACCTTCCACTACATAGAAGAGTTTGGGGAGCATGCAGGGTCTTGAATGGATATGAAGGATAATAGTCCCCAAGGTAGTAGCCATGGTGTCATTGAAGGATTAGAGGATGGATATGGATTCAGACATGATATTATCCAGCAAGTTGAGTTGGGTATAGGCATGGGAGGAGATGATATTAATACTAGCTCCCCCATTAATCATGACTCATTTGATGTGGGTTTGGTTGATGTAAGAAGTAATAAAGATAGGGGTATCTGAGTCATCGGGATGGGTAGAAGGTATTTTTGAATCATTACAAGTGACAAGGTTGGAAATTTGGAGAGCACCAACAAAAGCTACTAGAGGCTGAGGGTCTTCAGGTTGGACTTCTATTGATTGTAATGCATTGATCATTACTTGATGATGATGAGGTGAAATGGTAATAAAATCATATAAGCTCATCTTCATTGGGGTCTAGTGAAGTTGTTTGAACACCATTCTTATTATTGATTTGAAGGGTTTGGATTGGGAGGTACCCAAATAAAAATAATGGGTTTAGCTAAAGGTAAAGGTGTTTGAGTTTAGTTTGGTTGGGAAGTGGAATATGGGTAAGTCCACAAAATAGACACTTTGGCCTTCCACTTGTCCTTCTGTTGAGCATGTGATTGGGTAACCACATGTATGGTATGGATAGAGGGAATAATTGGCATATGAGACTAGTTGGGCTCTTTGTCACTCTGAGGTGAGAGTGGAGGAGTAGTTAGGCATTGGTAGAGGGTGTTGTTGGATGGATTGGTATAGGGATCATGGGAGGTTCATCTATTAATAGATCATCTTCCTCATAGATTTGATGGATTATGGTTTGGAGAGCTTTGAAATCCTCCATGTAATACCCTGGTGTCCTATGATAGGAGTACATGTGGTGGTCATTATACCAAGTGGGTTTTGAACCAAGAGGGTCGAATGGTCAGATAGGAGGTAAGGTCAAGAAATAGGTGTGAAATAACCTTTATAAAATGGTAGAGTAGGACTCAAATAAAGATGGAGAAGGTTTAAGGATTTTAGTCTTGGTTGACAATGTGGAAGCCCTTTTGGGAGTGGGTTTGGTGATGGTACGTTTGGGTAAGGCGATGTGTTTGGTTGGTAGTTTTGGTTTTGGTAAGGTGGATGTTGATAATGTGGAGGTAGGGGTTTTTAAGGTAGGTATCTTAGGTATTTCTAGTGTAATGAAGATAGGTGTGTCAGAAAGCAATTGTGAAGGTGTAACCAAAAGTGGTGGTGGGGTGTTGGTTGTGATAATTGGTTTTCTAGTCAAAGTGGAGGGATGAGGCCCCAAAATAGAGGGAAAGGTTGAAGGAGGTATAATTTTTGTCCTTTAGACTCTTGGTGGATTTACCTCCTTGATTTATTTGGCTTGATGTTTGGTTGGTGGGTTAGGTGAGATAAGCTCCACTTTCATAGATGGGTGATTAAGGCTCTTGTAGGCAATATGCCAAGGTTTTTTGTTGGTTTAGTTGGAGAAGGTGATTTGGTTGTTTGGGGTTTAGGTGTATTGGATGGTTGAGGAATTTTTGGGTTGGTAGAAGCTATTATTGGTTTAGTTGATAGGGTAGGAGTTCAGATAGCAAAAGTGGTGGGTTAGTCTACTAAAAATGTGGTTGGAGGTTCTTATTTGGAAATGTAAGGGATACCCAATTATTATTAAAAGGTGGCTCAATCCATGTCAGGCTTGGAGATAAATTCAAACCTCTAAACTAATCTAAAGAATGGTTTGTATACTGGCTTGATTATTTGGGTGGTGGACTAAAGGATAGGCCCATAGGTTGAGAAGGAGGAATGGTAAACTCATCCTTTTCCTTAATCAAAGGATACAAGGTTTGGAGGGGTGACTCATTTATGGGAGTTGTAGGTGTGGCATATTCCTCCTTGAGAATGACCCCCAAATGGGAAGTAGATTTATGGGTGGTAACAGGGAAAGGTAAGGTGGTGATGGTTGTTTGTTCAGGTGTGTCATTTGAAGGAGGAGTTAGTGACTCCAGTACCTCAATAGGTGGAGGAGGGAAAAGAGGTGGTTCTTTGGTTTGGGTCTCTAAAAGAAGATAATGTAACTACACTACCTCAATAAGTGGAGGGGGTGAAGAATAGTTAGATGGGGTGGTAGGTTCCTCAATAACGAGTGTGTCAAGAATTATGTTGATAATATGGGCATCATGAGAACACTCAACCATGTAGATCTCAATTTTGGTAGGATCATGATTTGGAAAAGGTTACCTAAAGATGTTAAGGGCTTGGTTTTGAGGTGCATTTGGCTTATCCAACACAAGCTCTCCCTTGTCAATGGGAGATTGGATAATGCTCTTAAAGGTATTACACATACTAACTTCATGCGTGATTAATTAATGGAAAGCACATGGATCATTCTCATTGTACTATCTAGGCACAGGATGAGAAGAATCAAATTTCTAAGGTAGTTTGATGGGAGGAAGTTGTATGATGTTGGCCTTCAATAACTTCTCCAAGATCAAAGTGTAAGATTCCCCAAGTGGAGTGAATTGCTTTTGGTTGTTCTAGTTTAGGTTTCTCATGTTTTTATTAGATGAGTTAGAGGAATTTGGTTGGTTGAAAGATGTTGGAGAGGTAGATTTAAGGATAACTACATTTGTGGTTCACTTGATTTTGGACTTGATGTTGGTGTGGTTACTAAGTTTAGAGGAGGAAGCCTCATTGGTTTTATAGGTAGAGTTTTTTTTTTTTCAGTTTTAGCTTTCCTTCATTGATGGATCTATTTTCTAACTTATGCACCATTGTAAAATATTCATCAAAAGTTTTGAAGCTATGAATATGTAGTGTAGAAGATATATGCTTGGCACATGCCCAAGCAAAAGGTTTTATTAATTAAGATTATGGAAAATATAAGGAGAGTTGATTGATTAGACTCCTCCAGTGGGATACAAAATCAATAATAGATTCATCATCAAATTGTTAGATAGAGTATAGATCAGTGATGAATACTTTCTTGGAGATGTTTATAAAAAAAGTGATCCAAGAAGGTTTTAGCCAACTAGGTGAAGGATAAGAGGGAATGTTTGGATATGGCACTATACCAATCCAATTCCAGACTGGTTAGGGACATAGGGAAAGTTCAGAGAAGGAGGGCATCATCATAGGTAATCAAATAACATGAATTCATAAATGCCTTAAGGTGATGTTGGGGATCCTCCTTAGTCTAAAACTTGGAGAATTTTGGAAGTTCCCATTGAGGAGGATATGGTTTGATAGGCATAGATGGGTAGATGGACTTGTTATAAATCTAGTCATATGATAAAATATTGTGAGTTCTAGAGATGGATGGCTCTAAGGTATTCACTTTATCCATTAGTTTCTTCATTAGATATGTTTAGGGTCGTACACTTGAAGGGTTATAAGGTGTATACTGTGGTTGGGGTTGAGTGACATATTGATAATTTTTCATAGGTTGAGATGTTTCCACATACATGTAAGTGGCTAGAGGTGGTTGGGTTGAAGACACATACAAATATGTTATCACTAGGTTGGGTAGAGGGTATGTACTATTAAGTGGGTGCAGGTGGTCGAGTCAAAGGTAAGGGATAAGTGGTAACCCTAGTCGTGATAGGTGATAAGGTAGAAGGTATTAGTGTTACTACATTTAGAAGCAAAGTGGGGGTAGCTGAAGGAATGGTAGTGATGGTGGTAGTGGGTACTCTAATAATAATTGGGGTATGGGTAGGTAAAGGTTGGGTGATAGCTATGTTAGAATAATTGTTAGTCAGGCTAAGAGGTGTTTGGGTGTTAGAAGGTTGAGCAAGTTGGTTTTACATGGTTGTGTCAGATGGTTTTCTAGCTGAGGTAGATTCCTAGGTAGATAATTATTGGGTGGTGATGGTGGTAATATAATATTTACCTAAAAGTCCCAATGGCATGTCATAGGGTAGATCGGTAGGTGGTACCAAAATGGGTTTATGGTGAGCTATTGTGTTAAGTTAATGTTACAAGGCTATCTAGTTATTATCCAAAAATGTATCAAAATCTAGGTTGCCTTAGGAAACTATCTGAGGTGTACTATAAGCATCAAAATGATGAGGTGAACTCTCAACATCTGAGATATACTCCATAGATGAAGAGGTAGAGGAGATTGGATAATATATAGATGGGTCCTAACTTGCTAGGTCTCTTTAATGCAAGTAGGATGAGAGGAAAACACAAATAATCTTACAACTCAAATGGAGAGAAAGAAAAAAATGATCAAGGAAATCCAACCCATGCTAGAGTAAATTAAAATCCTATGGTTAATTTTAATCTTTGTTTGGCTTATGCCTTAAGGTATGAGAATATGTGATAAAAGTTGGATTATAGATCAAGTATTATAGAATTAATCTATGGTTGGTTTTAGATTGTTCAGGTGATCAAAAGGATTTGTATTTTAAATCAATACATGGCTTGGTATTGAGGCCTACCCCCTCACTTCACACACCACAATGATAAGGGTGTCAGATGCTTAGCCAATATATACTGATTTTTAGAGTTTATACTTAACTAAAGAGCTAAGTTAGTTCTCCCCTTGGTAATGACCTCCAAGTAGGATCACTAGGAAATTGGAAGGTGACCTCTAGGTAATGAAATCCTATATGGGCCTTGTCTCAATTTTTTTGATGTTTAATTGATGAAGGTGGTTTGGTTTAGTGTGTGCATCAAAAGTGATGCTACGATAAAATTACTGTACTTTAATTTATAGTGAACTAAAATTAGAAACAAGCAATGGATGAACTTTATTTTAAACCCAAAATAAATTTTAGTTTCTATAATGAGCACAAATAGAGAAAAAAACATAGATATGCAAAGAAAATAAACCTAAAGTAAGGACTCAAGGTCCCACTGGTCATGCCAAAATGTTTTAGTGATAAGGGAAGAAAAAGAATCTAAATTCAAGTATGGTTGAAAAAACTATTTGATTATGTGTGCATTGAATCAAAAGATTTTGAAGAGCTCCTCTTTGGCTTGGGAGGATGACCTGCAAATAAGACAACACTAAACCAAATAGTTGGTTATATAGATAGCTGAGTGGATTGCCTAACATTAGGTAGATCTAAGAAGCAAGAGCTTCCTCAAGGGATATCAATCTATATGTTTTAAACAATTAAATTTATAAACAAATAGAAAGTACTTGAATCAATAATCAAAAGGTACTAAAATTGAACACAAGAAATGCTTGTTAAATAAATAGACTAGAAATGACTAATATAGAAATAAGAAAGTCAATACTAGTGCTAAACGGGTCAAGTGTGCTTCAAAAAATTATGCAAGGACATAGAGAATTATATTTGGGTAGGGATAGGTAGGTGGAAATAGCTTGCTATAATTTCCTATCATAGTGATCGTCATTAGTTGGGATGACCATTAATGGTCAAGGTGATCGTTGGTGGTTTGACAATTGATTGGTGGTTGAGATAACTGTTAGGGATTACTATGTGTAAGTTTGGGTTGGAAAATGGTCAAATTAACATGATCACAAAGTTGGATTTTGAGAGATGGGTTAGTACTGGGATGAGTATGAAAGACAAATAAAGTGATTGAATACTGGAAAATAAATACTTGTCTTACAAAAGTCTGATCAGGTGGATGTTTGAGGTGGTTAACTCATTAGTGGAGTTGGATTTGAGTTTAATAGAGTAATGGTAATTTATGCTATGGCAAAGAGGTGATAGCAAGTTATTTTTATGACATGATGGCTGGATGGTTAGATTACTAATGATGATTTACCTACAAAAAAAGGAACTCTAGATGCACAAGCTCTTAATAACAACTACATATGATTTTCACCTCCATGCTCCTCTCTTATTATAAGTGAAGAAGGAGAGGTGTAATAAGATGTTAACTGGGCTTATTACTTTTAACTCACTCATGTAATAGATCACACATAGATTTAGAGAAGTTATTTTTAGAAAATCAAGGTGGGTGGTTTGCATGTGGTTGGTTGAGGAGGTGCACCCTAACTATCGGTGGTCAGAGTGACCATTGATGGTTGAGGGTGAATGGTCAAAGTGGGTAAAATTATAAGTTACGTTAGTTGGTCAACCCTAACTTGGGTTAGGATCAATTTGTGGTTGAAGGGTCAAATTGGTCCTAAGGGGGTCTTAAGGTAGTCTAGGGGTGTTTCTATATTTGAAATCATAGTGTGCAGATTTATAGTGTCTACACTATCAAGTTAATTAGGCATATACAATGTGATTTGGGCTCAATTCACCTTAATTTCATCATTGATTAAAAAAATTGATTTATTTACTTAATCATGAGCATCATTTGGCCAATTTGATCCCCAAGAAAATAATTTAACATGTGCGATGCAATTTTGGGCTCATTTGGTTCTAATTTCATAATTAGTTAAGCTAATCACTCTATTGGTTCAATCATGAGAAAAATTTGGGCCTATTTGATTCATATGCTTCTAATTGGTCATATCAATATGATTTGGGGCTCAAATCATACCAAATTACATGACTAATTGAACTAATTAGTTTATTAGTTCAATCATGAGTGCACTCTAGGAAAATTTAGCCCCATGAACTTGATTGGGCATTATTTAACCCTAAAATCTAAATTAGGAATAAACGGTTAAAGGAGTAGAGATATCTTACGTCATAAGGATGGTAGACTATCTCTAAAGTAGTCCAATTAATTGTAAAATTGAGATAAACGTATACTAAATTTATTATGTTGAGATATGCTAAAATGGAAAGTATAATGATGTTAGATAATTGCAATTATGATGAAAATAAGATACTTAGTTGGTTTTGATGCTAAATAAAATCTAGATCTAGAATAGGTAGAAATTAGAATGGATCTATATATTAGATCAATTGTCTAATTCTAAAAATTATACCTCTTTAGATGTGAACACTTATGTTGACCTAGGATGATTACATCGATACTATCTAATTTAAATGTAGGTGACCATTATGGATTACCTACTAAAATTAGATGTGACAACCTAGATTCTTTTGGATTCTATGTTTCCTTTACTCTAGTGCATTCAGATATGGGTCATGGACTATGACTCCTTGTCAAAAATCAAAACCCTAATTCTTTATATTCATAGTTATTATGGATAAAATGAGTTAGTAAGCACATAGTGTTGAGTTTCCCCAAATACCCCTCTATTAATTGTTGAGGATGGTGATTGATGTCTTAAGTTATCATTAATGTCAAAGAGAGAATGTGTTACTAGTGCATGAATGATAAAGAAGTTGTGTTTGATGTCTTAGAGAGATATGGAACATGTGTAGGTCAATAAGGACAAACAAGAAGTTGTGAGGCATCCATATATGTCTTGGTGAAGTTTTGGTGTGTCATTTGGTCATTTAGAAAGAGAAACATACATAATATAGCTTAAGAAAAGCTAGACCGTCAGTGCACATCATGTAGATATGAGTGATATAGCAAGTTTGTGAAGGTAATCATAAAGTCAACATTGGTTAAAGATTTTCATGGAGATGTTTTCTATAATGCTATGAAGGTACTATAAATATTTGGAATCTTGAAGTGTTTTCTAGTTAAAGATGTAAACCTTCAAATTTTCTCTAATAGACAGTGATGGACTAAAGATTGTCAAGTTTAACTACATTGAAGTCTGGGGTCAAATATTAAAAAAAGATTTAACAATGAGCATTATGAAGATCAATGAGAAATGGGACTACCAAGTAGCACAAGAGTGAGGTATAACAGACTAAAGGTGATCCTACGTAGAATGATATGGCTAAGCAATTGAAGAAAGAGAATCAAGAGTTGAAGGTTCAAGTATAGGTTACTTATGAATGTCTAAAATCAAGTGAAGAAAAGTGCAATCAGTACAAGGTAGTTTTTGGGAAGTACAGAGGTAAGATGAGTGAGTATGATCAAGAGGAATATCAAAATAAGATCATGGCCTCAAGCTTGAAGGCTATTAAGGATGAGTGCATAAATCTCAATAAGGAGCTAGAGTCCTTGAATGAAAGCTCAAGATAAAAAGATGATAAAGAGAATATCAACATTCTTGAGGATCAATTAAGAGTTACAAAGGCTAATCTAAGTTCAAAAGAGGAAGAATGCAAACATCTCAAAACTTATTTAGAAGAGACAAATGCTAAGTTGAGTTCAAAGCAAGGTGAGCATGATGAGTTGAAGTACAATCTTGATTCTATAAATATTATTGAAGAGAAAGTATGTAGATTGAAGGCTGACATGACTAAAGAAGCTAAGAGGGATAAGGAGACCATCCAAGATCTCAAAATCTAGTTAGAGGTTGTAAGTTCAAGTATGAGAGCTAAAGAGGATGAGAGTGTTAAATTTAAGAACAAGCTAGATTCATTGAAGGATGAGCATGGGAGATTTTTTTTCAAGGTAAACAAGATTGAGAAATATTAAGATAGGTCAAATCAAGACAAGAATGTGAAAATACTAATTAGGAAACCAAATGCTATAAGGTATGAAAGTTCATTTCATGGTCATTATTTTTCATGTAATCTTTTTGGTCATAAGGTAAGAAACCATAGAAGGAAGAGGAGCTGGTTAGCTAGAGGTATGATTAATATAGTCTACTATAATTATCATGACATAGGACATATTACTAGATTCTTCCCAAAAATGCATTGGAAAAGACTAACCCAAGTATGGAGACCTAAGATAGTTAAGATTGAGCATAATGAACCTAAGAGACAAGATGGTATGTTTACTAAGATTCATAATATTCATCAAGTAGAAGGTATGAATGATGTTATTTGTTTCAATTGTCATCAATTTGGTCATATTTCAAGATATTTTAAAATAAATCTATCAATTCATAAGAAGGTGCATGGACATCCTAGAGTGATAAATAAAGGTCAATCCTTGGTATGGAAACCTAAGGAATTGTAAAACCAAGAAAAATAATTTAGTTGAGTTGAAAGATCAAGGTGGACTACCTACTAAAGTAAAAGAGGAATCAGACATGAAGAAGGTTTAGGAATGCCAAGAGAATGTGTCATCTATTTAGATAGAAAAGGAGAAGCAAAATTTAGTTCAAGTTGAGCTCAAATAAAAGACCAAGGTGCTAATTAAGGCTAGTTCTGAGGTGTGTATGGATACAAGTAAAAATCCTACTATTTTTAAACAAGTTTCATGTGAAGAACATTAGTTGTCAATATATAGAGATGAGGCATGTCATGAATATTTTTTGTCTCCATGTATTTTTAATTCATTATTAAAAGAAAAGGAGAATATTGTAGTGGATGAGCAATTTGATTCTCTTAAGTCTAAGAAAAAGAAGAATAACTATCAATTTTAGATGACCAAGGAGGAGAAGGAATATGATAAGTTGTGGGAAACTCTTGGTTTCACATTATTCTAAGATAGTGTGGGTTAGGGTGTCTATGTATAAGCTTCAAGGAGAGACTTGACAAGTAAGAGGAATCATGGTGGTTTCTAGTTGAGATTTGGTTGGTGTTTCAAGATAAGAATAGCATTTGAAGATGTGTTTGACTAAGAGGAAACTAACTCAGTTAGCTTGAGTGGCTTGAAGAAGATGTACATGATGTGAAGGGGAAAATATGTGAAGATGATTCAGTCATGATAAAAGTGTGAATATGTCTAATATAGTTGTGAATTAAAGAAGATTGATATGATGACTTGATCAAACCAAGTCATGTGAGTTGACAAGGTATTGAATCTTCATGCATGAGCAAAGAAATTTTGTGAGTTTTGTAGGTAGATAGGTCTAAGGATCAGAGAATCCCAAGTTCGGATTGGTGTATGTCAAATAATAGATTACATGAGATGGATATTGATGTTAGGGGATCTTTCTAAGTGCTATGAGTAGTTTTTTAGGTCAATGATCAAGTTCGCATATTGAGGAAGAGACCCTTTGTTATTAATTTCAAAGGGGGAGAAATATTAGAATAAAGGATTTAAAATGAGTAATAAGTCATTCTGAGGGTTTTTTGCCATCAATGACAAAGGGGGAGAATATTAAACATGGTCATTGATGTCTTAGGTTATCATTGATGTCAAAGATAACATGTGGTACTAGTGCATGAATAAAAAAAAGTTGTGTTTGATATATTGTACATATATGGAACATGTGTAGGTATGTAAGGACAAAAGAGAAGTTTTAAGGCATCCATAGATGTCTTGGTGAAGTTCTAGTGTGTCATTTGATCATTTGGAAAGAGAAACATGTATATTCTAGCTTAAGAGAAGCCAAACCATCACTGCACATCATGCAAATATGATTGATCCATAAATTTTGTGCATTTTGTGTAATTAATCATAAATTAAACATTGGTCAAATATTTCTATGGAGATGTTTTCTATAGTGCCAATAAGGTACTCTAAATATTTGGCATCTTGAAGTGTTTTCTAATTTAAGATATAAGCCTTCAAAGTTTCTCTAGTAAACTGTGATGAACCAAATACTGTCAAGTTTAACAAAGTTGAAGTTTGGGGTCAAAAATCCAAGATATATCTAATTGTGAGTGTTTATAATATCAATGACATGCGGGACTGTCAAGTGGTGTAAGGCAGGGACTAACAACAATGTGGTTAGAAGTCATGTGAGGGTGCCAAGTGACTTAATAGTGGAAGAAAAAATCAATGATAAATAGTATGCATTATTCAATAAGTCAAACATAATGCTTATAAGGCATTTGGGGATGCCAAGTGGTAGAAGTTCATTAGAGATTGATTGCAAGGTACGTATAGGGCACTCGGGGATACCAAGTGGCTTGATATTAGAAGTGAGGATATAAGATAAATAATGAGAAATTTAGGTTAAATTAAAGAGGCTAATAAGGATGTCAATGATGTAAAATTGATCTATCTTTTTATGGAGAATGAGATGAAGACACGTGTCTACAATATTTGCATTTAGCAGTGACTATTGGTATTTGAATTAATAAAGGGAAAAAATAGTTTGTAGTATTTTAATAATATCTTTTGATAAAAGAGGAATTTACTAATGGAGTAAAAAGAACATTTGAATAGGACTTCAATTTTAATCCATAAAATTTTATTATAAGGTTGAATTTTTGTACAGTTGCAGATATTGAGCTCCAAATTTTATTATGTGTTTGACCATGTTTTATAAGTGACCAGATACGAATATTTGAGTTGTTCTTGATAGTATTTTGATGTTTAAAGATAAAATATATATTATATAGTGTTATAAATTCCATGAAGAGCATCTGTGTGGATTTTTTAGGTTTGACCAATCCATATTCAATGTGAACAATTACTTAAAAGTTGACTATGTTGAATGCACTGGTAGATTGAGTGACCATGTTGCAAGAGTGAGTTGAATGTGTTCTTAGCATATTTGAGGAATAAAATGAGTATGGAGATGTTTTATAAGTATAAAAGTATTATAATAAGTCATTTTTTGTCATGATATGCACTTTATCAGATATGTAAATTCAAAATAGATTGACTATATTTTGTATGTATATAACTAGTCTGAGTGGTCATTTCGAGAGAGTTATTTTGAGTGCTTAGATCCTGTGTTGAAGCATCTAAGGAACATGGAAGTGTTGAATAGATCATGAAGGTTTCAACCATGTGACCTAATCATATGGATATTTGAAATACTTGAGTGTTTTCTTCATAAGTTTGAGACTGTGTTTTCTATGTATGAAGGCCTAAAGAGTGAGAAGACATAATTGGTAGGTTCAAGTGTTGAGTTAGTTTTCAAAATGGAATGAAACCATATGAGAGTGATAAAGTGTATATTTTATATATTTTTGATGTGTTTAAATAAATTTTAAAGCATGAAGGTGGTCCAAGTAGTCTCACATATAACATGTTAGTATGAAGGCCTAATTATTTGAGGTTTCACCAAGATCTAATGGTGGTTTGGGGATAATGAGGTATTGATCGACATATGAAGAGTGTGTTTATCACATGTAACATGTGTATGGACCTATTTTAGGTGTGTTTCAAATATTTAAAGCATCTTGGCAGACCAAGATGGGTTATACCAAGAGAGTGGTATAAATACAAGGTATTGTTGGCCTATTATGTTGGTTGTGTGAGAGTGGATTTAAGTGAAGGAGAAAACCTTTGAAAGAGAAGATATAAGTCATTGAGGAAAAAAAATATTGAAAGGGATCATTCATGCTTGTCTAATCAAGTTTATGTAGGACACATGGTTTATTAGACCTGATGAGCCTAAAAGAGGCAGTTTGAGTGAATTAATCCTAGAGGTAGCTTGAGAGAGATTGGAGGAGAAGAGTGTAGACAAAGATGGTCATCATCAGTTGAAGAGTATTAATAAGTGTTTAAGATGATATATTTAAGGTATCTGAGTGGGTGCTTAGTTGCCTAGTGGGTTGGTTTCTCCTTGCAATATAAAGCTTCCTAAAGGTCTAGTTGTTGTGGGCGCTCAGCTAGACAAGGACAATAACTCCTTGTTAGATTGGTGTCTCACTAAACTAAGGGATGGGTGTTCCTTGATCAGTTAGTGTTGTTATAATTATTGGATATTATTATTATTATAATATATTCTATCTTACAAGGTTTAATGGGTTCTATCCCCCAAGAGGGTTTCCAGATATATCATGTGGTTTGTGCTTGATTTTGTTTTATCTTCCATGTTCATTGTTATGAATGATGTGTATGCTTCATGATTGCATGTGTTGAATGTTTAAGTGTTTAAAGGTTTTGAAATTAGATCAAATATCTAGAATCACTAATTTAATCCCCCTCCTCATGATTTTACCTTTAACTTTTATGAGAGCTACCTACATATTCTATACTTTAAAAAGGGTGTCAGACTTATGTCGTTCTTCATTACGTGTTGGATTTTATGTGAATCATGTAATGTGTGATAAGAAATTAGAATAGTGACCAAGATTGTGACTTGAAAAATGTTTATCATGGAATGATCCTTCATTAATTCAAACTTGTAGATATGTTATCTCTATGATTGATATGGAAATAGGAGAAAATAGGGAAGCTTTGCTCACTTGAGTGCTTAATTGAGTGTTTTTTCTCTATGCTAGGTGGTAGAATGAATAAATATTTATATTATATTTATACCAAACTCCTTTGAAAATATATCACATTAAATCACTTATACTAAACATAATAATATGTTTCATTTGAAAATTGCATTTATTTGGGGCACTTGACACTTTGGTTGGAATAGGACACTTGCATTGACACATGTGTTTGACTAGGACACAAGTGTCTAGGTAGTTTTAAAATAATTGCATGTATATAACTTATATAAACATAATATAAGTAGGTTTATGCCATTTTGGACAAGATAGAAGGTCTAAGTCATCATAATAACATTGGTCAGACTAAGAGATCTAAAATTAGGGAGAGATAGTGTATGCAATCCATTTAGAAGCAGGAAAGGTCTAGAAGTTGAAGGTACATTCATGATATGATTTTTTAAGTGTAAAAGAATAAGGTGATATATAATTTAAAAATAATGTCTAAATTTTCCACCCTTTAATTTAGTAATAAAATTACTAGTTTAAAATAAAAATAATGTGTACCTAGGTGTGTATAACACACCTTGCATTTACTTGAGTCTAACTTGAGTGATTTGCTAGTGACTAACCTACAACCAAGAGTTTGTTATATTATATAATTAGTGAATATAATATGAAATTAAAAGAGATAAAATTTTAGGAGTACACCTGTATATTGATGCAACCATCTTACCTTTTAGAAATTTGATTTAAAAATATATATAATTATGAAACATTAGAGTTGAGATTAGGACAAATAGAAAATATAAAAGCTGCATATATCCAAAGAGATGGAGAGATATTCAAGGGCACATGCCCCCAACCTTGGATGAAATGTGAGTTTCCACTTGATAGTTGAGATTAGCTCAACCATCCAACCCAATCATAATTTTAACCTTGTGAGTTTTAGTGAACAAAGTCAACTCAAACTATAAAAATGATGAGGTTAGATGATGTAATCAAGTCCAACCTATAAAATTGGAAAGATTAAGTGATTTAATCAAATTGAATATACCAAAAATTGAACTAACTATTATATTATATTGTCTGTAAAAGTCCAACATGGTGGGTGATGATAGTCTTTGAAAGTGTTTAAAATTTGAAACTGATTTGATTTTTAAATTTAGGTTCCTTTTTCACAGTAGATGCACCTTTGATATGTCTCATGCTAAAACTATGTATAACAATGGTACCAATGCATATGATTCTGCGTATTTAAATCATATAACTACATAATTTTGGCCAATTTAAAATTATGTAATTGTGGATAACATGTTTCTAAAACATGCTCCCACTATAATCTAAAACTAGAAACTAGTGTGTGGAGAATATGTTTCCAAAACATGCCCCACTACAATATAAATTTGAAAATTTTAATGGTGACAAAAAGACTTGAGTGTACATTCATTTAATAGATTAAGAATCCACTAAATTATTAATTTTAAGAGATATTAAGAAAATTTGAAGTCTGATTCTAATCATTGGTATTGACATAAAATGTTAATTATACGATTTTAAGAAAAGATATTTAATTTAATTTTTTTTATATATAGACTGATAACCTGTTTTATTTTCAATGTACAATAAAGGATAGGGGATATCCACAGATATAAACATGTAATGGATTGTCTGAAAAGTTTTTATTGTGATTGGTAATGAAAGAAAAAAATAATTTTATTAAGTAAAAAAATTATTTTCTAATATTTAAAATTTTATTTCTGAATCCTTTTTCAGATACGAGAGGATTGAAACTAATACATTTTTAATAATTACGGTTAACATTTTTCTATTTTTGATATTATTTTAATTTCAGTTGACCTCGCTTTTGAATCCATCTTCAAGTAAAAGAAGATTGAAACTAATACTGCACTAGCATTTCTCTACTTTTAGTATTGTTTTTAATTTAGCTGATTTTACAGTAATGCAAAGCATTTTACACAATTGTCAGTATCATGCAGATGCCAAGTCACTGTTGTTCAGTAATTTCAGGAGGATATGCAGAAATGGGATGTTGACAGTGCTAAGAAAGCTGGAGACAGATGAAAATCAGACAACTTGGTACCATATTATATGGTTGCCAACTTTCTGGGTATCAACAAGCTATTCGATTTGTTTTCCAAGACCATGGCTGACATACTCGAAGAAAAAGCCGTAAAAGAAATACGAACCATGTTCAAACAAGAGATCTATTGTAGCCAAGAGCTCTGGAAGAAATCCTGAACCAAACACACTGGACTTGTACCAAGGGAATCCTAACCTAGTCTAGTCGTTTTTTTTTTTTTTTCCCCTTCCCTCTAACTCTAATTATTTAGACCCTAGCTTTTTCTAACTCTTTAATATTTTAATACTTATTTTTGTTTTAATATGTGTGAGTGTGAGAGAGATGAGCAGGGATGGTTGTGATGTGTTGGGTTATTATAGTTGGATTTTTATAAATGTTTTGAATTATCAGATTGTAAAATTTTGATCAAAATTTATTTATTGTATATTTGTAAATTAAATATTTAACTGCTTAATAATATACTTATTATTAAATGATCAAACATTCAACATATTTGTATTCTTATCTTTGATCAGAGAGAACATCTGCTCCCTGATTCAGGGACTCTTTTAACTCATTAATATAGTCCTGCCCTTAATCAGAGAGAACCTCTGCTCCTGATTCAAGGACTTCTTAACTTATTGGTGATTTGTATGGGCAATTTGGTATAACTATGATATTATGATAAGGACCACGAAGTGGCTGGTCCATGCTGTTTGTATTGCTACTTCTGTAATTACGGTTTGCATTGTTTGTGTAATGATGACAATGTATGCATAACATTAATCAAGTCTATGATAATTTATTATCATTGGTAGAAACATTTGCTCCCTGATTCAAGGACTTTTTAATTCATTGGTGATTTGTATGGGCAACTTGGTATAACTATGATATTATGATAAGGACCACAAAGTGGCTGGTCCATGCTGTTTGTATTGCTACTTCTGTAATTACGGTTTGCATTGTTTGTGTAATGATGATGATGTATGCATAACATTAATCAAGTCTATGATAATTTATTATCATTGGTAGAAATACATTCTAATTAGGTCAATTGTATATTTGCCATTTCAATGGAAATTTTTCTTATAATTAAATTTATTAATTTATGTTATGATAAAAGTAATTTATATTAAGAAAAACAATAATTATAGTTAGTGTTATATAAATATGTTTAATTCTAAATTGATATTAATATTGATAGAAAAATTTGATTGATGAAAATGATAGTTTATTATATTATTATTAAGTATAAATTCTTAAAATTATCATATAAAGAAACTTTGTTCAATCATATGATATTTATATAACTCAAAAGATGGTTTTAAAAAAAAAAATGATCTTAATATTCAATGATAAAAATTATAAAAAATAAATTATTATAAAACAAATCTTTAAAATAACAAAAACCAAAAACAATCTACTAAAAATATTAACTATTTTTTTTAGGAGAACCAGATTTTACTATGGCATCTATTCTCCATTAGTTTTTGGAGGATTTTACATTCTTGCTACTTCTTTATGTTTGTTTTGGGTGTGAATATATCTATAATGTTTTTTCTTCATAAATTATTAAAATTATTATCATGAAATAGTAAGCAATTAAGTTTGTAGTATTGTTGGGTTAACCAGTGAAATTATAATTTTTTTTTTTGACATGTTTGAAAGTATTTTATGGAATTACTAAATTATATAAGATGTCCCATCAAAAAAATTGTAGTTCAATTAAAAAAGATGATTATTCATATTCATTCGTTCAAAATACAAATCCCTTTAAATATCTAATACAAAATCAAATGATTAATGTCAAGATAATACTCTAAATGAAATTATAAATTTTAATAATAAAATAATAACAAATCATCATATTCACATTTTTTTTTGCATTTGTCCTAACAGTAACATATTGTTGAATATTGGTGATCCCGCAGAACTGTTACGGGATTTTTTTTTGTAAAAGATGTCTCTATCTCGCACCTTTGGGGTGTTCAATTTTAATAATGATTGCTTGTGATCTATCCAGCTTATGGTTTATTGAGTTATTGTATTTTTTTTCCTGTTTCTTTCCCTTTATAATAGAAGATTTTGTGATCTTTTTTATCCGTTCTGAATAATTAATCATTTTTGTAATCCTGAGGAAAGGTCCCTATTCCTTTCTCACTCGTTATTTTTAAATTAGAAAAATTATATATATCATTATATTTACAGCGAAGTAAACTTGTTGCATTAAATATTATGTATAATGGTTCGAGTAAATTTGATTTCGATGAGAAGGAAGAACAAATGGTATTTAATGTATAAAGATTATGTATATATTGCATATGTTTTGATCATTGATATATACCTTGCTCTTGTAGGTAAACATTTGTTCAAGATCTCACCGTATCTATGCAAATCCTCATCTTTCTCACAATGGTGATTTCAATAAGGAAGGTTATTTAAAATCTAAAAATAGAAATACAAAATGATGCGAGAGTGAAGGGAGCCCTACGAAGGATTAGATGTTTGCAGGGTTTTACAGTTACCTTTCCATCTGTTACATTATCCATCTATCATTGATCTAGGTAGGGTTAATTCTATTTTGAAGCACATTTATTGTGTTGAGTTTGGTTGGCATTCCTCCTTTTGAGTGGTTTTGCTTTCCATTTATCAAATGGCTGCCATCACCATTCTTGCCTTGTTTGATGTAAGGATAGTCGGTGGGATAATAAAAAGTAATGGCGCTGAAAGAAGTTCGAAAGTTTGTTCCAAAGGTATACCACAATGTATTGGTTCTAACTCAGATAGCCCTATACTTGATGTTGTTTTGGATTTGTCAGAATTTGATAAAACTTATAATTATTTTTGAAAACTTTATCCTAGTCACTTATTTTATGGGTTGAGTCCTTTCGGAGACCATTTTAAAGCAGTGGGTTCATAACCATTGGCAAGGCCATGGTATGAAACTGGAAGGGATCCAAAACTTTACCAAGGATTTCTTCTTGTATTGTTTCAGCATTTCTAAACACTACAAATCTATTATTATCCATGGACCATAGTTTATTTGCAACACATTGGTTGTTTTGTTGTATTGGACCCAAGGCTTTCAGGTCTTTGAACAAGACACATAAAAACCTAGTTTGGATAGAATTTTTAGACTTACCTCTTCCTATATGGAATTTTTTTTACTGAGCTTATTAATCCTCTGGAGAGGTTTATTTGCCACGAACAACAAAAGTCCTATGCAACACACCCTTAGAGAAGGGTTTGTGTGGAAATAAACCTAACCAAAGATCTTAAGTAGTCCATTGAGATTCAAGTAGGTAATAATTAGTTCACACAATGTGTGTTGTATATTAACCTGTCAAACACTTATTTCTAGTGCCATAATTCAAACCATATGTGGGTTTTGAGTCAGACCCACTATTTTCTTAAGGACTATAGTGGGTCTGACTCAAAACCCTAGAATAAGAATTTTGACAAGTGGATGATAAATAGGAAAAATAATTCAGCGTACAATAATTCCAAACCCCAGTCAACTATTTACTAGCCCATAAAGGGTCCAAACTCCTTGGTCTCTCCTAGTAAGGTTCATGCACCTTCACAAGTTAAACCCCTACCTCCTATCTCCTGCTCACCTCAAGCAGTTGCCCATCTAGTCTCCTCTCTATCTCCTATTCCTACAACTCCATCTTCATATCCCTCTTCGAGGGTGAATTTATTAGACTTTGAGCTCAGCCTCATGACTCTCAACTGTAAGGTTATTCTATGGCGCTATGTATCCCCCACCTTCTATGGATGAGGACTATGTGCCAAAAAAGAGGTAACCCTTCAATCTTGGAGATTTTTCCCTTCTTAGTTCATCTTTCAATTGGTTTTCAGCCCTCTCAGACCTTATAGAGGGAAATAATATGAAAATTGATGGTTTTCTATGAATGTTTATTCAAGGAATGTTAGAGAGGTCTCACTGATCTAACACATAAGTATATGGTTAGGAAAAGTTGTCATAATTTCTCCAAAATGAAAAGCTTTTGCATGCAAGAAGTCAAACTTTCATATTTCCTCCTTCAATCTATAACTCACATTATCTAGCTTGGGGCCCTTTGTTAGGTCACCTATCACTAGCCTGACTATGGTAGTTTTATCAATCTTTCAGCACTTGATCTTTCTTAATTTATCATTTATTGGAGTTCCAACCCCACCCATTATGAGGTCTGGACTCTTTTTGACTTTACTAGTCACATCATTGGCCTTGAAAATGTCATGTCCCCTTTTTCGTGGACATTGACAGACTTGATGGTTAGCCTATTATACGACCTTCGTAGGCTAATAGGATGGATAGAGGGTCATAATGGAGCTTGGCTTGACTTTGATTCATAGAATTTCTACATTTGGTTTTCATTCAAGTTATTTCAGACGCATTGGGCCTGAGCTCCTACTTTTTAGGGATATTTGATATGCAGCAGAGCACCTTTATTTTGGTATGGTCATGTGCGGAATCACTCCCTGATTCACCAGCTTCGATCGGTTTGAGGATCCGACGTATATTGAGGGAGATATTAATATTTGATTGATTTAATCAAATATTAATTATTTGGTCCCATTAATAATTAATTATTTATTATTAATTATTTGGTCTAATTTTAAATTAGAAACCCTAATGCTAATTTAAGAAACCCTAATTAGGGCAAGCATATCTTTTGAGGGTATAAGGGTTTCACATGGAGGCCATTATTGTATGCATAGATTATTGATTATTGAAAATTGAAGAAATTCTTCTGTGAAGACTGAGCCAAGGGTTCCAGGATTCCATTGCAGTGGAGAACGTTCCCTCTTCATTGTGTGTGATTTAGAGGCTGTGAGATATCGGCTGATTTATTACCAAATTGAGAGATAGCTTCATCCAGAAGTTATCACAGAGATACAGACCTGAGAGATAGCTTCATCCAGAAGTTATCACAGAATTCCAGTGTTGAGAGATAACTTCACTCAGAAGTTATCACAAGATTACAGGTATTTATTTTATTAGTTTTGATTCAATAAATTATACAGATAGAAATATTCTGTATTAGAATAGTATATCTTCAGATCAGGGTGTTCAGCAATCAGGGGTTAAGAACAGACAGGTTGGCGGCCGTACTAAATCCGTATAGGTCCATTCAGATCAGCTCAGGCACCGACCTCGGCAGACAGAGGGCTACAGTGACCGACATCGATCGACT
The DNA here is from genome assembly GCA_037957365.1 of Torreya grandis. Taxonomy (NCBI): domain Eukaryota; kingdom Viridiplantae; phylum Streptophyta; class Pinopsida; order Cupressales; family Taxaceae; genus Torreya; species Torreya grandis. The sequence continues at coordinate 2,396,721 of JARHVA010002397.1, forward strand.
GAAGACTGACGTCGGCAAAGAGCCGACCGACAGGGACCGACGTCGGCGATATATCGACCGACGACGGCGTCTGTGTGTCAACACAGAAAGGCCGAGATCTTCCAGAATCCAGTTTTCACTTCCAGTTTTGCTAAGTCAGAGTTTTTAAGACTGTATTTCATTTTTATATGCATAAGGAAGGACTGCAATTGTAATAGTTTAGAAGGACATCTTTTGTAATCATCTGAATGAATGATAAGATCTGTAATTTGTTTATGCATACTTGAATCTACTCTGCAGTTTGTATCTATGATCAGAGCTTTATGAGTTTATATATTCCCTATTTGGAGGGGATATTACAGTGGTATCAGAGCTTTTTGTGCAGATAAAAGAGCCCCTAAGTAAGGGATATCACAGTGGTATCAGAGCTTATTGTGCAGATAAAGGAGCCCCTAAGTAAGGGACATCACAGAAAACCTATATGAGTCCAATGATGATTCGAAACATACCTTCATGTGGAGATGATTGGTAGATTCCCTTCCGAACACCACTATATCCTCTGTGATGATTTAACCATGGTTGAGTATGTTGAGGATAAAGAAGGACATCTCCCCATGTGATGGTGTGCAAGGGAGTGGGAGGCATGGTTTTACATTCATAACAAACTTGGGGTTTTTTATCCCAATCACCAATGGAGGAGTGAGTCAAATTATCCCTATTTACCTAGTATAATTTTCACTGGGGAGAAGATAGAGTGCTTAAATGTCTTGATTGTGCTTTTCTAGCAGAGTAAGACATTTTATTCTTTTCTCATGTGCATAATCAACCTATAACTATGATCTCAGACACTTTCATGTATGACCATCACCCTATCTGATTTGGATGGACTAACTCCAGGTCAAACCCCATAATTCTCATTTTTACCTCAATATTGCCCATCGCAATCATGAGAGGAATTTTGGGCATATCATTCAAATTTAGAACCTGGGTCCCAGACCCATTGTGGATACTGGTTGGATTGATTGGTGAGTTGATGTCATAGCTCGCACCAAAAAAATTTCTATGAATATATGGAAAGCAAGATGTAATATTTTGACAACATATACATCATACTAAAAACCATGAATACCTTAGGGTTTCACAAGATCTAGAAGCCTCACCTTTTATCCCTCATTTATAGGCTCAAAAATCCATGTGGAGACATAAAATCCAATCAATCAAGGTTTAAAAGGTTAGAAGAGCAAAAATTAATTGGCTAAAAGTTGGAGACAAAGTGACCAAAGAATTATTTTCTCTCCTCTGATCTAGATAAGTTGTGAATAGAATCAAATCCATTAGATGCGCTTTAGCTAGATTTGCCAAGTTAGCTGACAATTTGTAAGCTTTTTTGCATCACTATAATGATGTGTTTACTTTTCAATCTAGCTTTCTTTCTCATGAAGTTGATTTCTCTCAATGCCTTGGGGTTGTTCCATGTAAGCTCTCTGAAACCTAGATAATTGCATATGATAGACCTCTCATCTTGAGCAATCTTAAGAAAATTTTTATGAAGATGGCCACTACCAAATCTCGAGGAGTTTATGGGTTTCTTTATGAGTTCTATCAAGCCTCTAGGATATTGTTGGACCTGATCTCCATAAAATATATTATAAAGTTATTTTGTCCAACTCTTTGGGTTCTCTCATTAATCAAGGTAACACTAAATTCATTCCTAAATCTGTAGACCTTGAAGTTATTACCAATTGGAGGCCTATCACTCTTCTTAATGTATCTTATAAAATTATAGATACAATTGTAGCTCTTATAGAATAAAATACCTCCTCATCTTAATTTTGAGGGGTTTATTCAACATATATACATTTTAGACAATGTCATTGTTGTCTAAGAAGGTATGGAATGGGCCAATATGTCCAACTAAAAGGAATTATTCATCAAAATTGATTTTGAAAAGGATTATTATTGAATTGAATGGCTTTTCATTATAATTATGCTTCAAGCCCTTGGTTTTGGCCCTAAGTTTGTGTAAATTGTTAATATGTTTTTCCAAGATGATAGTGATTGCATTAATATCAATGGGTCTCAATCTCAATTCTTTGAGATTCATAGATCTATCAAACAAGGGTGTGCCCTCAATTTCCCTCTCTTTATGTTCTGGCAGCTGATGGCTTCATTTATCTCTTGGATAACTATGCTTCTAGGGGTTTAGTGAAACATACTTATCTCCCTAATTCAGACCTTCAACTGATTAATGGGAACTTTATTGATGACTCATTTCTCACTCTTCAAGAAGAAGAGGGCTCTGTTAAACATGATATGGATTGCCTAGACATTTTTTGCCTCATTTATGGGTCTTCCATCCAATGGTAGAAAAATCAATGTTATTTCCAGTCCCTCTCTCCCAAACCTCCTTGGTTGGAGGGTTACCAATGTAAATGGATTATCCTTGGAGTATAGTTTGCGCTCTTAGGCATTTCATTTAATTTTATATCCTTGCCTACTAAGTTGTGGTCTTATGTAGTCCAAAGGGTTGTGAGAATTTTTTTCTTCTGGATTACCAAATTCTTACCTCTAGCTGGTAAGTTTCATAGTTGTTATAAGGTTCTCAATGCTACTCATGTTTATTACACATCCTATTGTTCACCTTCTAATTCATTTAATACCAAGCTTGAGGAACTTCTAAGATACTTTTTATGGACCAATTTTGAGGGCCATCATGTTTTTCACAGAGTCTCTTGGGCCATTTTTTATCATCATAAAGAGGTTGGTGGGATTGATATCATTGAAATTAAACTCCATGGTCTCACTCTTAGTGTTAAATGGATTATTAGAAGACTATAAGGGGATGAGGCCCAAAAAATCTTATTATGACATTGCATCTCTCAAGGCTACCCTCTTAGTAGAAAGGCCTGGCAAGGGATTATTCTTCACAACATTCTCATCACCCATGTTTTTGTTAAGATAGGGGGAACTTTTATTTCTCAAAGCACATATAAGGTTTGGGATAAGCTCAAACCTCACCTTATTTGGGTGGGGTAAGGTTTTATAAGTGACCTCTCTTTTAATGTTCAATCTCTTTGGTAGCCTCCCACATTGAATCTCCATAATGTTCCCTTTGCCGTGGTCCCTTGGATTAAAAATTTGAGTCTATTTAAAAAAAGCCATCCACATGATTTGAGATCTATTCTATAAAACCATTCAAGAATGGCTTCCATGGAATCTTGTGAAGTCTATGTTCAAGCTTAATAATGAAAATGTAAGGTCCATTTCTGAGTTTCATAGTTCCATACTTGAAGAGTATTTACACAAAGTTAGTGTTACCACTCTTATGCCATGGTAGAATGATTGGTCCTAGCCTAATACTACATTATTTCATCTTTACTCCCATCATATTGGGTATAATCTTTTGGCCCCTCAATATATTGACACTAAAACACTCAATCATCGATGGAATCTTATATCCCTTCACCATGTTTGGGATAGAAGGTTTGATAATATCTAAGTGACTTTATTTGAACCTAAAAAATGCCATTTATTTTTGTGTATTATTTACCAAGGTCTACCTATGGGTGTTTGGCTCAAGCACATGGGGATATCAAATCTAACCTACCTTTCTTGTCACCACCCAAAATCCCTCAAACACATTTTTTGGTTTCACCCTCATGCTCAGTCTACCTAGATATGGACTCATACCCTATTCAAGCCCTTTAGGCTTAAAATTATCATTGGGAATATGGATCTCCTGGGGGACTTCACATCACTCCCTATAAGATAAAACAGGTTTTGGAAAATTATTTGGACTGATATTCTTTTTTAGATTTGAAAAACTAGAAATAAAGCATGTTTTAATCATTAAGATACAGAAAAACATTTTTCTATGCTAAAAAAGTTGTTATGATATCTAATGTTACCATCTATATCTAGATTCAAATGAATAAATTCCATCTCGAGCTCTACCATCTAAAAATTATCCTAGACCATTGGTGGAATGATCCTTACATGGTCAGTCGTGAGCCTCTTAAGTCCCCACCACCATTCCACCCTCGGGGACATCGGCATGGGGATAGACACCAATGTTATTTTAGTTAGGGGTCTAGGAGTTAGAGGATATCCTATCCTCACCCTCCTTATCCATCTCCACATCACAGATATGATAGTGTCACTAGAGACATTGCTAGAGAGGGGGTTGGGGTCCCCTTATATAGGACAAGATATATGGTTGGCCTTTAATATTTCACCCTCAAAATAGTAATATGTAATTAATTAACAAGATTATACTAAAAATAACCAACAAAATTATGATTGGGATCTCGTGTCGATTGATGAATACCCCTTATCCAATAAGGTAGGGAGGAAACTCCTAGGATCCTTTGCCTCCTCTACCTCCACTGGCCTCCATGTTTATTGTTGTTTCTTAATGATTTCCTTATTGTTTGTGATTTCATTATCCTTTTTTGGTTGACATGCACTTGAGTTAGTTTAACCTTGGTATTTATAGCCTTGAGGTGGCCTTTTTTGGACTTTGCTCTCTTTTTTAGGCTTATTTTAGCTCAATGTGGATTTGTTTTTGGGGTGTGAATTTTACACCCATATTTTTTGTATGATTAGTGATTTACTATATATTATTTTATTAACTAATGTTTTATTCAATTAAAAAGTATAAAAATGAAATTCTATAAATAAACTTTATATTGTTCTATCAAACATCAAAGATGTGAGTTTTGTTTTAATGTATTAGTAGATTCCAATGATTTTGTAACATTTTTTTGTGTGGTATTTTCATTTTTTTAAAGATATCTAATATAGATTGTTTTTCAAAATCATTGAGATAATGTGTATAAGGCCTATAATAGAAATAAATATAGCAAAAAAAAATAAAACTTTAAATTTAGTACTTTTTCTAGGATTGATGTATGTTGCATCAATGTTTGCCTTGGGTGATGCACATTGTATTATTGCATTGTGTCAGAATTGTGCAATTTGGACTTTAACCAAATTCATTTCATTTTTAATTGTTTTTTTACCTCCAAAAAAATATTTTCAATTATAAAAATTTGGTTTATTAAATCAAATATATGTTTTACATTAAAAACTTGATGAAATTTCAATTTATATCAATTAAACAGAGTTTAATAGATGGTTTCAAAACTCTCACATCTGAATTAAATCCAAAGCTAAGATTGTCACCATTTTCAAAAAAGTAAACTCTAATACAAACCACTAAAATTCAAGTCCATTAAAATAAACTATTATAAAATATCTTCATTTTATTTTATTTTTGTTTACCAAATAATAGCGAATTATAGTTGACACTAATTCTTTTTACAACACACACTTGTGGAAAGGAAAATAAAATTACAAATGATGAAAATGAAAAATAGTAAATTATGATAACCACTATGATATTTGTATGCACAAATTATGAAGTTAGAGGACAAGTAACGACAATTAAAAAGAAACCTAAGGGTTGGAACTTGGACATATGATAGAGACAAAACTTTATATCTAATAGTTAAGTTAAAACATAACATCTAACCACATGAATTAGGGTAGTGGATGATTAGAAAGAAAATGTGTCACATAAAAAATAGTATAGATCAACCCTAATTAAAAAAACTACTACTTTATTGAAATTAAATATGAATCATTGGGCCATGATGATCACATAATATTGGAAGCAAAATCATTAGTTTTGTTTGGGCTATGATGATCACATAATATTGGAAGTAAAGTCCTCAATTTTGTTTGGATCCACTAGTCTTAATGAGAATATTTAATGAATTTACAATATGGCATATTATTTATTTTAAAATTCTTCTTCTTCAAAATCATATCATCATATCTAAAAATATTTTATTTTGCAGATGTACTTTGGGCCAATTTGACCTCTGTGAACCTAATTAAGTGTATATGATGTGATTTGGGTATCAATTTGCCCCAATTTCATCATTTATTTAAAAAATCACTTTATTGGTTTGATTATAGATGTTTACGACAATTATGGTCTCATAAACCTAATTAGGTGTACATCATAATTTAATTTGGGGTTCAATTTTCCCCAATTTTGTATTTAAACCAACCATTAAATTGGTTCAAACATGAGTGTAATTTGAGCCTATTTTATCTTTTTAAACCAATAAATTATGAGTAAAATCTTGATTTTGGGCTCAATCGGCTTAGATTTTGTCACTGATTGGATCAATCACTCACTTGATTAAATCACATATACACTTTGGGTCAATTTGAGAAACACAAACCTAATTGGGTATATAAAATGCAATTGGAATTCAATTTACCTCAATTCATTCATTGATTGAACTAATCACTCAAATTGTTCAATCTCATATGCATTTTGGGTCAATTTGAGCCTCATAATCCTAATTGGGAATTTTCAATGTGATTTAGAATGTTATTCAATAATATTTTATTATTGGTTGAACCAATCACTCAACTAGTTTAATCATGGGCACACTTTGGTCTAATCTAAGTCATGTGAAGCCATAAATTTAGAGTATAAGATTGATTTAGAGCTCAATTGTCCATATTTTATCATTGATTAAACCAATCATGGATGCACTATGGGCTTCATGGAACTAATTTAGCATATACAATGTGATTAAGATCTCAATTCACCCTAATTTTGTTAGTGTTTGAACCAATCATTTGATTGGTTCAATCATGGGCATACTTTGGGATAGTCTAAGCATCATGAACCTAATTGAGAGTATACAATATGATTTTGGGTTCAATTATCTTGGATTTCATAATTGATTGAACCAATAACTTAATTCATTAAATCACACATTATTTTGGGTAATTTAAACTACATGAACCTCATTGGGTATATAAGATGCAACTTAAGGCTTGATTTTATTAACTTTCATTGTTGATTAAACCATTCACTCAATTACTTTGGTCACAAGTACAATTTGATAAAATTTGAATCTCATGAGTCTAATTGGGAGTATACAATATAATTTGGGGCTTAACTAGCCCCAAATTCATCATTAATTAACACATGTTGAGTCAATTTAAGCCCCACAAACCTAATTAATCATATACGATGTGATTTGTGTCTTAATTTGCACTGATTTTCTCACTGATTGAACTAATCACTCATGTGGTTCAATCATGAGCACATTTTTAGATAATTTAATACTAATGAGCCTTATTGGGTATAGACAATGTGATTTGGGGCTTAATTACCACCAATTTTTTCACTGATTGAACCAACCACTAAATTGGCTCAACCAGAGATACACTTTCAGCTACTCTGATCCCTATGAACCTAATTGGGTGTATATGATGTACATGGTTGTGATTTGGTATAATTTGATTCTCATGAGCCTAATTAGGCATATAAAATGTAATTTGGGGCTTATTATTCCCCAATGTAATCATAGATTGAACCAATCACTCAAGTGATTAAATCAAAAGCATGACTTGGTCCAATATGAGCCCTATGAACCTAACTAGCCATATATGATGCGATTTAGGGATCAGTTGATGTTATTTTTTTAATTTATTGAAAAAATCACTAAATTAATTAAATCAAAGATGATATTTGGGCTGATTTTAGATCTATTTATTTAAATGAATTTTAGCTTATATTTTAAGAAGGGAAGAAGAAGAAACTAAATGCATGTATGGTTGAAAAACCTATTTGATTGTGCACAAATTGAATCAAGAGATTACGAAGAGATCTTCTTTGGCTTTGGAGGATGACCTGCATTTAAGATAACACCAAATCAAATAGTTGGTTAGATAGATAGCTGAATGGATTACATATCGTTAGCTAGATCCTTAAAGCAAGAGCTTCCTCAGGGCCTATTAATCCACACATTTTAAACAATTAATTTTAAAAATATAATAGAAAGTATTTCATTAATAATCAAAACGTACTAAAATTGAACACAAGAAATGATTTCTAAAGAAATAGACTAGAAATGACTAATATATAAATAAGGAAGTCAATACTGGTGCTAAATAGGTCAAGTATGCTTAAGAAAATCAAGCAAGGGTCTATGAATCAGGTAGGGAAACAAATAATCAAATCTGGTTGTAGATAGATAAGTGGAAATAGCTCAATAGAATTTGTTTCCATAGTGACTATTGGTGGTTGGGATGACCATCGATGGTTAAGGTGACTGTTGATGATTAGACTGACCATCGATGGTTGAGACAACCATTGATGGTTATTGTGTATAGGTTTGGGTTGGAAAATAGTCAAATTGATGAGATCACAAAGTTGGATTCTGAGAGATGGGTTGGTGTTGGGTTGAGTGTGAAAGAAAAATAAAGTAATTAAATATTGGAAAATAAATACTTATCTTATAATAATTTGATCAAATGGATGTTTGAGGTGGTTGACTCATTAGTGGATCAAACATGATTTTGATAGAGTAACGGCACTTGATGCTTTGGTAGAGTAGTGATGATAAGTTGGATCTTTGACATGATGGATAGATCATTAGATTACTGATGATGATTAAACTAAAAAAAAAGGAAATTTGGATGCACAAGCTATTGATAACAATTATAGATGATTTTCACCTCCTTGCTCCTCTCTTCTTATAGGCAAGGAATGAGAGGTGCAACAAGATGTTAATTGGGCTTCCTAATTTTAACTCACTCATACAATGGCTCACACATGTATTTAGACAAGTTATTTTTAGAAAATCAAGGTGGGTGGTTTTCATGTGGTTGGTTAAGGAGGTGCACCTTGACTATTAGTGGTTAGGGTGACTATCGGTGATCAGGGTGACCATCGATAGTCATCCTAACCATCGATGGTCAAGGGTGAAGGGTCAAAGTGGGTAAAAAACTAGGTTAATTTAGTTGGTCAATCCTGACTTGGTTTAGGCTCAGTTTATGGTTGAAGTGTCAGATTGGTCCCAAGGGGGCCTAAGGTACTATAGCAGTGTTTTGACATTTGAAATCATAGTGTGCAGATTTTTTATGTCTACATTTTCCCCTTTTTTGTTATGCAGCTTTGAATCAACAAGATGCAAAACAAAAATGGATTGTTGGTCACAGATCTGATTGCCTCAAGTATGGGAGGAGGTTTTCCCCCTCAAATTAGGATTTGATGATGTATAACAAAATTAGGTGCAGGTTTAATAAGGTGAATGAAGGTGATGTCATAAAGGTGGGTGATAGGTTGGGCACTTGAGGCATAATTGTGTACACAAAGTGTGACAAAAAGGTGTGATAGATGAGATCATGTATAGACTAGGATGCCATAATTGGTAAAAATAAAGGTTGATGCTAGAAGGATAAGTGAAAATTGAACTGGATGACTATATTTAGGCATGGCTATTGGGTACACTCATAAGTATCCTAAGTGATGTTTGAGTTTTGATGGGTATCCAAAGCAGGTAGTGCTCCCACTAAAAACATAAACTATTCAAGTTTCATGGGTATCCCAGGTAAGAATTTCTCCTAAGAAGACATAGGTGGGTCTGGTAGGTACTAGGTGGTGTAAGAACAAAAAGTGGTCAACATGGCAATGTTATCATTATGGTCAAAGGACCAGGCAAAAGTCATTATGAAATGCATGCTAGTTGGGCCAAAATGGACCAATGGTGAGAAGATGAGGTTGGTGGGTTAGTTAGAGAAGGTAGTCTCCATGGATGGGTAAAAGATTTGGTTTTGATGAGAAAAAAGGTTTACTTATAGGTGAGAGCAAAAAAAGTGAGCCTCTTGACCATTGACAGTCAGGGTGCTCAAGGGCGACCATCGATGGTCACCCTAATTATTGATACTCAAGGTGAAAACCCTAAATTTTTGGTAGTTAAAATTAATTTTGAAAGTCATTTTGTTCATTTTGACTTGTTGACCTTGAGATCTAGTGTTTGGCATCTTATGACCAAGAATAGTGTTGATGGTGATTGCCAAGAGGTGAGACATTTTTTAGTTGGACCAAGGGGACCTAAGGGACTAGGGAGGACACAAGGAGCATGCAAATATAGATGAGGACATGCAGGGGGTCCATAAATTACTCCTTAATGATATTTGAGGAATGAAGTAGGGGATACTATTTAAATTGGTAGATTATTTGGTTTTGTATATGTTGATGTAATTGATTTGTCATTTATTCTACTAGGGTGGGTTTTAGGTTTTGCCCTAGGTAGGTTTTGGGTGAAATTTTTTAATGAAATTTGAAATTGATAGGGTGGGGTAGGTGGACTATGGTAGGGTTAGGTATTAGGGTAGAATTTAGGAAATATTATAGTTGGTTTGGGATTTTCTTGGGTAGCTAAGGTTTTGGGTGTTCTGTTAGTAAAACACACACAGTGATCATCGATAGTCAAGACTGACCATTGATGGTCAACATCTATAGAAATATAAATACCTAACCATCTATGGTCACCATGACCATCAGCAGTCACCTACACTAAAAAGGCCCCCTCAAATGTTAAAATTTGTTAAGGTATAGTAGGCATCAATTAGTATGGTATAGGTTGACATTTGAGTTAGGTGGAAAATTTGGTGGGTTAGAATGTGAGGTTTGGGTAGTTAAGAGTTGAATAATTGGTCAAATAGTAAGGCCAGGTAGTTTGAAGGTGTTAAGCATATAGGAAACAAAAATATAGGTGTATAAGATTATTTCTATGGATTTCATGCATGAATGAGAGCAGATACAGATACAAGACCAAGTACAATAAATCTTCATAAAGGTTCACTAGGGGATGACCCCTACAAACTAGGCACATATGGAGGAGGTTAGCCTCAAAGCGATGAGGCACTACTAGCATGTACCCCATGATGCATCTATGATCATGGCCCTCATCAAGAGATAGGA
>JARHVA010002397.1:2412500-2445000 GCA_037957365.1 Torreya grandis
GGAGAATCATATTTGACATAGGAAGGTTGGCTAAGTATATGGATAAAACTAGATAGCTTAGAGTCAAAGGGTACATATAGGATTTGAGAGGTGAGAGAGGCCATGGTATCGATGAACTTATTGGTAGATTATGGGGTTGATTAGATGTGATAGTGTTTAAATGATGCTAAGATTTCATCAACAAGTTATTTATACTATTGCAAAACATCATGTTTACATTGGTAAGATCCATTGATTTGATTGACCACAAGTTGGGAGTCACCAAAGATATTGACTATTTTTATTATTAGGGATAACATAGTTTGAAGGCCTATGACTAGGGTTTTGTACTCAACCATATTGTTGGTACATTCAAAATCAAGCTTGAAGGACAAAGGAAGGGGATACATATCAAAGGGAATGAGGATGATACCAAATCCCCCACCATGTTGACACTTTGATCTATCAAATAACATGGTGACTTGATAGGTTAAGTCCACCTAAGAGATGGTTGTGATGGACTCATTAGGGAACTCAAGAAGAGGAGGTTGGTTATCTACTAATGGTGTTTTGCCTAATTGGTTGATAATAACTTACCCTTTATTTTACTTTTCCTGAAGGACACAAGGTCAAACTCTACTAAGAGCATGAGCCACTTGGAAATAAATTGGTTTTGGTATGGTTTGGAGTGCATATACTTGAGTGGGTCGGTATTGGTTATGCCATAGGTTTTGTAGTTAAGAAGGTAGTGGTGAAGTTTGGTGGCCATGAAGACTAAAGCTAAACAAAAAATCTCAGTATGGGTATATCGAGTCTCATATTCTACAAGTGTGTGGCTGATGTAGTAGATGGCTTGATCTTTGTGTTTCTTGTCTTGATGAGAAAAAAATTACCCTAGGGAGTGGTTTATGGTGGAGATAAATAGTTAGAAAGGTTGGTTATCCTTGGGAAGGGTGAGGATAGGTGGAGACAAAAAGTACTCTTTAAGAAAATCAAAGAACTTTTGATAGTCATTATTCCACTTAAAAGATACATCCTTCTTTAGAAGATCTTCTTTAGAATGTGGTGGAAGTGTTGGCATCAGTATGAAATATGGGAGATAAAGTAGTGAATGGATTGGATTTTCCCTTGCAAACTGTGAAGTTACTTGAGGTTAACTAAAGGAAGCATGTTGAGGATTAATTTTATCTTGGCAAGATCTAATTTGATTCCCTAGAGGGAGATAATAAATCTAAGAAGCTTCCCTGATAAGACCCAAAAAATGCACTTCTTAGGGTTAAGATGGATATGGTAATGGATAAGTCACTCAAAAATGATCTTGAAAATAGATAAATGATCCTTTTAGAGTTTGTATTTTCTGATAAGGTCATCCACATGGTCATCTATAATTTTGTGGATAAGTTCATGGAAGATATAAGTCATAAAACATTGGTATGTTGCACCAACATTATTTAATATAAAAGGAATGAATCTATAGTAGGAGGTTCCCCATGCATGGTAAAGGTGATCTTGTGCTGATCTTTGGGGGTAATTAGGATCTGATTGTAACTCAAGAATCTATCCATGAGAGATAACATCTCATGGTTGGCTATGAGATCAACTAGCTAGTTGATGCTCAGTAGAGAAAATTCATCTTTAGGGAAAGTGAGGTTGAGGTCATGAAAGCCAACACAAATGCATAGTATTGTTATGGATTTGGTGATAGGCATGTCATTTGAGACCCATTAGGGATAGTCAATGGGTTGAATGAAATTGACACATAAAAGATGATGAAGCTCTTCTTTGATGAGAATGGTTATGTAAGGGTTCATGCATCAAATATTTTACTTGATGTTCTTGGTATTATGGTGGTGACTATGTTATGGGTAGAAATGGTAAGGTTAATTTTAGGCATATTGCTATAAGACCAAGAAAATGTTATGCTATAATCTTGGGAAAGGAGGGGAAGTCCTAAAGTTCCTTGGCATTAAGTGATTGGCCAATTTTGATATTTCATGGGCTATCAGAGTACTCAAGTTAATATTCATGGTGTATTCATTCAACATGGTCAATGTCTCAAAAGAAGGGATTTATGGATAGAAGAATCTAGGGTATTAAATTAGATGAGAATGAAATCATCATCCTAGCACTAAATAATGTTAATGGTAGGAGAGTCATCTCCTATCATCTTAGGATGGGTCGAATGGATCATTATGGTTTCCCCTTCATTTTGATAGGTTAGGGGTCCAAGGTTGATAATGTTGATGCAAAAAATTTAGGTGGGATGATGTCATCATTGTCACATGCAGGTAGAGGAGAGGTTGGTGAGGAAGGGGTGTCTTCCTCAACAATGGTGATAGTAGGTGGTTTGGATTTCTTCTTGTCGGGTAGGATGAAACTAAGGACATGTTTCTCATGAGGTTTTTTGGTCTCAATATAAATCAACTCATGTGGGCCATGCTCATATCACCCAAGACTAAATCCTTTCCAAGTACACTGATGGAAGTATGTCTTAATGAAGATCAGTTTATCCAAGTAAGAGAAGCTAACGGTAAATGATAAGGGTGAAAAAGAAGTGGTGGAAGTGCTAAGGGGTTTATTGAAGTTGGTTAGTAAGTTTCCCATACTCATGAGGAGTAGGGTAAGCATCAAGAGCAAGGAGGCGATATTCCCCCAGTGAAAGATGTTAGAATATGGATTATAAGTAGTCTAAGGTGGGGATATGATCGAAAGGGATGAATGAGCTAGTTGATGCCTCATTGGTAGAAGGAGGTAGGACTTCTTCTATCATGGTTGAGGGCATGTCCTTGGCTAAGGAGGATGTGCTAGATGGAGGTAGGAGTATGTCATTGGGTTGGTAGGTCATGTTGCATGTTGAGAAGGGACTTGGGTCAATTTGGATGGTGATGTCTTGGGCCAAATGCTCAAATTTAATGCAATGATGAAGGATAGAGGGGGCATAACACATGGAATAGATCTAAGGTCATCACAGTAAAACATTGTGTTAGAATTCACCTTCCACTACATAGAAGAGTTTGGGGAGCATGCAGGGTCTTGAATGGATATGAAGGATAATAGTCCCCAAGGTAGTAGCCATGGTGTCATTGAAGGATTAGAGGATGGATATGGATTCAGACATGATATTATCCAGCAAGTTGAGTTGGGTATAGGCATGGGAGGAGATGATATTAATACTAGCTCCCCCATTAATCATGACTCATTTGATGTGGGTTTGGTTGATGTAAGAAGTAATAAAGATAGGGGTATCTGAGTCATCGGGATGGGTAGAAGGTATTTTTGAATCATTACAAGTGACAAGGTTGGAAATTTGGAGAGCACCAACAAAAGCTACTAGAGGCTGAGGGTCTTCAGGTTGGACTTCTATTGATTGTAATGCATTGATCATTACTTGATGATGATGAGGTGAAATGGTAATAAAATCATATAAGCTCATCTTCATTGGGGTCTAGTGAAGTTGTTTGAACACCATTCTTATTATTGATTTGAAGGGTTTGGATTGGGAGGTACCCAAATAAAAATAATGGGTTTAGCTAAAGGTAAAGGTGTTTGAGTTTAGTTTGGTTGGGAAGTGGAATATGGGTAAGTCCACAAAATAGACACTTTGGCCTTCCACTTGTCCTTCTGTTGAGCATGTGATTGGGTAACCACATGTATGGTATGGATAGAGGGAATAATTGGCATATGAGACTAGTTGGGCTCTTTGTCACTCTGAGGTGAGAGTGGAGGAGTAGTTAGGTATTGGTAGAGGGTGTTGTTGGATGGATTGGTATAGGGATCATGGGAGGTTCATCTATTAATAGATCATCTTCCTCATAGATTTGATGGATTATGGTTTGGAGAGCTTTGAAATCCTCCATGTAATACCCTGGTGTCCTATGATAGGAGTACATGTGGTGGTCATTATACCAAGTGGGTTTTGAACCAAGAGGGTCGAATGGTCAGATAGGAGGTAAGGTCAAGAAATAGGTGTGAAATAACCTTTATAAAATGGTAGAGTAGGACTCAAATAAAGATGGAGAAGGTTTAAGGATTTTAGTCTTGGTTGACAATGTGGAAGCCCTTTTGGGAGTGGGTTTGGTGATGGTACGTTTGGGTAAGGCGATGTGTTTGGTTGGTAGTTTTGGTTTTGGTAAGGTGGATGTTGATAATGTGGAGGTAGGGGTTTTTAAGGTAGGTATCTTAGGTATTTCTAGTGTAATGAAGATAGGTGTGTCAGAAAGCAATTGTGAAGGTGTAACCAAAAGTGGTGGTGGGGTGTTGGTTGTGATAATTGGTTTTCTAGTCAAAGTGGAGGGATGAGGCCCCAAAATAGAGGGAAAGGTTGAAGGAGGTATAATTTTTGTCCTTTAGACTCTTGGTGGATTTACCTCCTTGATTTATTTGGCTTGATGTTTGGTTGGTGGGTTAGGTGAGATAAGCTCCACTTTCATAGATGGGTGATTAAGGCTCTTGTAGGCAATATGCCAAGGTTTTTTGTTGGTTTAGTTGGAGAAGGTGATTTGGTTGTTTGGGGTTTAGGTGTATTGGATGGTTGAGGAATTTTTGGGTTGGTAGAAGCTATTATTGGTTTAGTTGATAGGGTAGGAGTTCAGATAGCAAAAGTGGTGGGTTAGTCTACTAAAAATGTGGTTGGAGGTTCTTATTTGGAAATGTAAGGGATACCCAATTATTATTAAAAGGTGGCTCAATCCATGTCAGGCTTGGAGATAAATTCAAACCTCTAAACTAATCTAAAGAATGGTTTGTATACTGGCTTGATTATTTGGGTGGTGGACTAAAGGATAGGCCCATAGGTTGAGAAGGAGGAATGGTAAACTCATCCTTTTCCTTAATCAAAGGATACAAGGTTTGGAGGGGTGACTCATTTATGGGAGTTGTAGGTGTGGCATATTCCTCCTTGAGAATGACCCCCAAATGGGAAGTAGATTTATGGGTGGTAACAGGGGAAGGTAAGGTGGTGATGGTTGTTTGTTCAGGTGTGTCATTTGAAGGAGGAGTTAGTGACTCCAGTACCTCAATAGGTGGAGGAGGGAAAAGAGGTGGTTCTTTGGTTTGGGTCTCTAAAAGAAGATAATGTAACTACACTACCTCAATAAGTGGAGGGGGTGAAGAATAGTTAGATGGGGTGGTAGGTTCCTCAATAACGAGTGTGTCAAGAATTATGTTGATAATATGGGCATCATGAGAACACTCAACCATGTAGATCTCAATTTTGGTAGGATCATGATTTGGAAAAGGTTACCTAAAGATGTTAAGGGCTTGGTTTTGAGGTGCATTTGGCTTATCCAACACAAGCTCTCCCTTGTCAATGGGAGATTGGATAATGCTCTTAAAGGTATTACACATACTAACTTCATGCGTGATTAATTAATGGAAAGCACATGGATCATTCTCATTGTACTATCTAGGCACAGGATGAGAAGAATCAAATTTCTAAGGTAGTTTGATGGGAGGAAGTTGTATGATGTTGGCCTTCAATAACTTCTCCAAGATCAAAGTGTAAGATTCCCCAAGTGGAGTGAATTGCTTTTGGTTGTTCTAGTTTAGGTTTCTCATGTTTTTATTAGATGAGTTAAAGGAATTTGGTTGGTTGAAAGATGTTGGAGAGGTAGATTTAAGGATAACTACATTTGTGGTTCACTTGATTTTGGACTTGATGTTGGTGTGGTTACTAAGTTTAGAGGAGGAAGCCTCATTGGTTTTATAGGTAGAGTTTTTGTTTTTCAGTTTTAGCTTTCCTTCATTGATGGATCTATTTTCTAACTTATGCACCATTGTAAAATATTCATCAAAAGTTTTGAAGCTATGAATATGTAGTGTAGAAGATATATGCTTGGCACATGCCCAAGCAAAAGGTTTTATTAATTAAGATTATGGAAAATATAAGGAGAGTTGATTGATTAGACTCCTCCAGTGGGATACAAAATCAATAATAGATTCATCATCAAATTGTTAGATAGAGTATAGATCAGTGATGAATACTTTCTTGGAGATGTTTATAAAAAAAGTGATCCAAGAAGCTTTTAGCCAACTAGGTGAAGGACAAGAGGGAATGTTTGGATATGGCACTATACCAATCCAATTCCAGACTGGTTAGGGACATAGGGAAAGTTCAGAGAAGGAGGGCATCATCATAGGTAATCAAATAACATGAATTCATAAATGCCTTAAGGTGATGTTGGGGATCCTCCTTAGTCTAAAACTTGGAGAATTTTGGAAGTTCCCATTGAGGAGGATATGGTTTGATAGGCATAGATGGGTAGATGGACTTGTTATAAATCTAGTCATATGATAAAATATTGTGAGTTCTAGAGATGGATGGCTCTAAGGTATTCACTTTATCCATTAGTTTCTTCATTAGATATGTTTAGGGTCGTACACTTGAAGGGTTATAAGGTGCATACTGTGGTTGGGGTTGAGTGACATATTGATAATTTTTCATAGGTTGAGATGTTTCCACATACATGTAAGTGGCTAGAGGTGGTTGGGTTGAAGACACATACAAATATGTGATCACTAGGTTGGGTAGAGGGTATGTACTATTAAGTGGGTGCAGGTGGTCGAGTCAAAGGTAAGGGATAAGTGGTAACCCTAGTCGTGATAGGTGATAAGGTAGAAGGTATTAGTGTTACTACATTTAGAAGCAAAGTGGGGGTAGCTGAAGGAATGGTAGTGATGGTGGTAGTGGGTACTCTAATAATAATTGGGGTATGGGTAGGTAAAGGTTGGGTGATAGCTATGTTAGAATAATTGTTAGTCAGGCTAAGAGGTGTTTGGGTGTTAGAAGGTTGAGCAAGTTGGTTTTACATGGTTGTGTCAGATGGTTTTCTAGCTGAGGTAGATTCCTAGGTAGATAATTATTGGGTGGTGATGGTGGTAATATAATATTTACCTAAAAGTCCCAATGGCATGTCATAGGGTAGATCGGTAGGTGGTACCAAAATGGGTTTATGGTGAGCTATTGTGTTAAGTTAATGTTACAAGGCTATCTAGTTATTATCCAAAAATGTATCAAAATCTAGGTTGCCTTAGGAAACTATCTGAGGTGTACTATAAGCATCAAAATGATGAGGTGAACTCTCAACATCTGAGATATACTCCATAGATGAAGAGGTAGAGGAGATTGGATAATAT
Organism: Torreya grandis; assembly: GCA_037957365.1. Classification (NCBI taxonomy): domain Eukaryota; kingdom Viridiplantae; phylum Streptophyta; class Pinopsida; order Cupressales; family Taxaceae; genus Torreya; species Torreya grandis. The sequence goes on from JARHVA010002397.1 coordinate 2,419,614, forward strand.
ATAGATGGGTCCTAACTTGCTAGGTCTCTTTAATGCAAGTAGGATGAGAGGAAAACACAAATAATCTTACAACTCAAATGGAGAGAAAGAAAAAAATGATCAAGGAAATCCAACCCATGCTAGAGTAAATTAAAATCCTATGGTTAATTTTAATCTTTGTTTGGCTTATGCCTTAAGGTATGAGAATATGTGATAAAAGTTGGATTATAGATCAAGTATTATAGAATTAATCTATGGTTGGTTTCAGATTGTTCAGGTGATCAAAAGGATTTGTATTTTAAATCAATACATGGCTTGGTATTGAGGCCTACCCCCTCACTTCACACACCACAATGATAAGGGTGTCAGATGCTTAGCCAATATATACTGATTTTTAGAGTTTATACTTAACTAGAGAGCTAAGTTAGTTCTCCCCTTGGTAATGACCTCCAAGTAGGATCACTAGGAAATTGGAAGGTGACCTCTAGGTAATGAAATCCTATATGGGCCTTGTCTCAATTTTTTTGATGTTTAATTGATGAAGGTGGTTTGGTTTAGTGTGTGCATCAAAAGTGATGCTACGATAAAATTACTGTACTTTAATTTATAGTGAACTAAAATTAGAAACAAGCAATGGATGAACTTTATTTTAAACCCAAAATAAATTTTAGTTTCTATAATGAGCACAAATAGAGAAAAAAACATAGATATGCAAAGAAAATAAACCTAAAGTAAGGACTCAAGGTCCCACTGGTCATGCCAAAATGTTTTAGTGATAAGGGAAGAAAAAGAATCTAAATTCAAGTATGGTTGAAAAAACTATTTGATTATGTGTGCATTGAATCAAAAGATTTTGAAGAGCTCCTCTTTGGCTTGGGAGGATGACCTGCAAATAAGACAACACTAAACCAAATAGTTGGTTATATAGATAGCTGAGTGGATTGCCTAACATTAGGTAGATCTAAGAAGCAAGAGCTTCCTCAAGGGATATCAATCTATATGTTTTAAACAATTAAATTTATAAACAAATAGAAAGTACTTGAATCAATAATCAAAAGGTACTAAAATTGAACACAAGAAATGCTTGTTAAATAAATAGACTAGAAATGACTAATATAGAAATAAGAAAGTCAATACTAGTGCTAAACGGGTCAAGTGTGCTTCAAAAAATTATGCAAGGACATAGAGAATTATATTTGGGTAGGGATAGGTAGGTGGAAATAGCTTGCTATAATTTCCTATCATAGTGATCGTCATTAGTTGGGATGACCATTAATGGTCAAGGTGATCGTTGGTGGTTTGACAATTGATTGGTGGTTGAGATAACTGTTAGGGATTACTATGTGTAAGTTTGGGTTGGAAAATGGTCAAATTAACATGATCACAAAGTTGGATTTTGAGAGATGGGTTAGTACTGGGATGAGTATGAAAGACAAATAAAGTGATTGAATACTGGAAAATAAATACTTGTCTTACAAAAGTCTGATCAGGTGGATGTTTGAGGTGGTTAACTCATTAGTGGAGTTGGATTTGAGTTTAATAGAGTAATGGTAATTGATGCTATGGCAAAGAGGTGATAGCAAGTTATTTTTATGACATGATGGCTGGATGGTTAGATTACTAATGATGATTTACCTACAAAAAAAGGAACTCTAGATGCACAAGCTCTTAATAACAACTACATATGATTTTCACCTCCATGCTCCTCTCTTATTATAAGTGAAGAAGGAGAGGTGTAATAAGATGTTAACTGGGCTTATTACTTTTAACTCACTCATGTAATAGATCACACATAGATTTAGAGAAGTTATTTTTAGAAAATCAAGGTGGGTGGTTTGCATGTGGTTGGTTGAGGAGGTGCACCCTAACTATCGGTGGTCAGAGTGACCATTGATGGTTGAGGGTGAATGGTCAAAGTGGGTAAAATTATAAGTTACGTTAGTTGGTCAACCCTAACTTGGGTTAGGATCAATTTGTGGTTGAAGGGTCAAATTGGTCCTAAGGGGGTCTTAAGGTAGTCTAGGGGTGTTTCTATATTTGAAATCATAGTGTGCAGATTTATAGTGTCTACACTATCAAGTTAATTAGGCATATACAATGTGATTTGGGCTCAATTCACCTTAATTTCATCATTGATTAAAAAAATTGATTTATTTACTTAATCATGAGCATCATTTGGCCAATTTGATCCCCAAGAAAATAATTTAACATGTGCGATGCAATTTTGGGCTCATTTGGTTCTAATTTCATAATTAGTTAAGCTAATCACTCTATTGGTTCAATCATGAGAAAAATTTGGGCCTATTTGATTCATATGCTTCTAATTGGTCATATCAATATGATTTGGGGCTCAAATCATACCAAATTACATGACTAATTGAACTAATTAGTTTATTAGTTCAATCATGAGTGCACTCTAGGAAAATTTAGCCCCATGAACTTGATTGGGCATTATTTAACCCTAAAATCTAAATTAGGAATAAACGGTTAAAGGAGTAGAGATATCTTACGTCATAAGGATGGTAGACTATCTCTAAAAATTGTCCAATTAATTGTAAAATTGAGATAAACGTATACTAAATTTATTATGTTGAGATATGCTAAAATGGAAAGTATAATGATGTTAGATAATTGCAATTATGATGAAAATAAGATACTTAGTTGGTTTTGATGCTAAATAAAATCTAGATCTAGAATAGGTAGAAATTAGAATGGATCTATATATTAGATCAATTGTCTAATTCTAAAAATTATACCTCTTTAGATGTGAACACTTATGTTGACCTAGGATGATTACATCGATACTATCTAATTTAAATGTAGGTGACCATTATGGATTACCTACTAAAATTAGATGTGACAACCTAGATTCTTTTGGATTCTATGTTTCCTTTACTCTAGTGCATTCAGATATGGGTCATGGACTATGACTCCTTGTCAAAAATCAAAACCCTAATTCTTTATATTCATAGTTATTATGGATAAAATGAGTTAGTAAGCACATAGTGTTGAGTTTCCCCAAATACCCCTCTATTAATTGTTGAGGATGGTGATTGATGTCTTAAGTTATCATTAATGTCAAAGAGAGAATGTGTTACTAGTGCATGAATGATAAAGAAGTTGTGTTTGATGTCTTAGAGAGATATGGAACATGTGTAGGTCAATAAGGACAAACAAGAAGTTGTGAGGCATCCATATATGTCTTGGTGAAGTTTTGGTGTGTCATTTGGTCATTTAGAAAGAGAAACATACATAATATAGCTTAAGAAAAGCTAGACCGTTAGTGCACATCATGTAGATATGAGTGATATAGCAAGTTTGTGAAGGTAATCATAAAGTCAACATTGGTTAAAGATTTTCATGGAGATGTTTTCTATAATGCTATGAAGGTACTATAAATATTTGGAATCTTGAAGTGTTTTCTAGTTAAAGATGTAAACCTTCAAATTTTCTCTAATAGACAGTGATGGACTAAAGATTGTCAAGTTTAACTACATTGAAGTCTGGGGTCAAATATTAAAAAAAGATTTAACAATGAGCATTATGAAGATCAATGAGAAATGGGACTACCAAGTAGCACAAGAGTGAGGTATAACAGACTAAAGGTGATCCTACGTAGAATGATATGGCTAAGCAATTGAAGAAAGAGAATCAAGAGTTGAAGGTTCAAGTATAGGTTACTTATGAATGTCTAAAATCAAGTGAAGAAAAGTGCAATCAGTACAAGGTAGTTTTTGGGAAGTACAGAGGTAAGATGAGTGAGTATGATCAAGAGGAATATCAAAATAAGATCATGGCCTCAAGCTTGAAGGCTATTAAGGATGAGTGCATAAATCTCAATAAGGAGCTAGAGTCCTTGAATGAAAGCTCAAGATAAAAAGATGATAAAGAGAATATCAACATTCTTGAGGATCAATTAAGAGTTACAAAGGCTAATCTAAGTTCAAAAGAGGAAGAATGCAAACATCTCAAAACTTATTTAGAAGAGACAAATGCTAAGTTGAGTTCAAAGCAAGGTGAGCATGATGAGTTGAAGTACAATCTTGATTCTATAAATATTATTGAAGAGAAAGTATGTAGATTGAAGGCTGACATGACTAAAGAAGCTAAGAGGGATAAGGAGACCATCCAAGATCTCAAAATCTAGTTAGAGGTTGTAAGTTCAAGTATGAGAGCTAAAGAGGATGAGAGTGTTAAATTTAAGAACAAGCTAGATTCATTGAAGGATGAGCATGGGAGATTTTTTTTCAAGGTAAACAAGATTGAGAAATATTAAGATAGGTCAAATCAAGACAAGAATGTGAAAATACTAATTAGGAAACCAAATGCTATAAGGTATGAAAGTTCATTTCATGGTCATTATTTTTCATGTAATCTTTTTGGTCATAAGGTAAGAAACCATAGAAGGAAGAGGAGCTGGTTAGCTAGAGGTATGATTAATATAGTCTACTATAATTATCATGACATAGGACATATTACTAGATTCTTCCCAAAAATGCATTGGAAAAGACTAACCCAAGTATGGAGACCTAAGATAGTTAAGATTGAGCATAATGAACCTAAGAGACAAGATGGTATGTTTACTAAGATTCATAATATTCATCAAGTAGAAGGTATGAATGATGTTATTTGTTTCAATTGTCATCAATTTGGTCATATTTCAAGATATTTTAAAATAAATCTATCAATTCATAAGAAGGTGCATGGACATCCTAGAGTGATAAATAAAGGTCAATCCTTGGTATGGAAACCTAAGGAATTGTAAAACCAAGAAAAATAATTTAGTTGAGTTGAAAGATCAAGGTGGACTACCTACTAAAGTAAAAGAGGAATCAGACATGAAGAAGGTTTAGGAATGCCAAGAGAATGTGTCATCTATTTAGATAGAAAAGGAGAAGCAAAATTTAGTTCAAGTTGAGCTCAAATAAAAGACCAAGGTGCTAATTAAGGCTAGTTCTGAGGTGTGTATGGATACAAGTAAAAATCCTACTATTTTTAAACAAGTTTCATGTGAAGAACATTAGTTGTCAATATATAGAGATGAGGCATGTCATGAATATTTTTTGTCTCCATGTATTTTTAATTCATTATTAAAAGAAAAGGAGAATATTGTAGTGGATGAGCAATTTGATTCTCTTAAGTCTAAGAAAAAGAAGAATAACTATCAATTTTAGATGACCAAGGAGGAGAAGGAATATGATAAGTTGTGGGAAACTCTTGGTTTCACATTATTCTAAGATAGTGTGGGTTAGGGTGTCTATGTATAAGCTTCAAGGAGAGACTTGACAAGTAAGAGGAATCATGGTGGTTTCTAGTTGAGATTTGGTTGGTGTTTCAAGATAAGAATATCATTTGAAGATGTGTTTGACTAAGAGGAAACTAACTCAGTTAGCTTGAGTGGCTTGAAGAAGATGTACATGATGTGAAGGGGAAAATATGTGAAGATGATTCAGTCATGATAAAAGTGTGAATATGTCTAATATAGTTGTGAATTAAAGAAGATTGATATGATGACTTGATCAAACCAAGTCATGTGAGTTGACAAGGTATTGAATCTTCATGCATGAGCAAAGAAATTTTGTGAGTTTTGTAGGTAGATAGGTCTAAGGATCAGAGAATCCCAAGTTCGGATTGGTGTATGTCAAATAATAGATTACATGAGATGGATATTGATGTTAGGGGATCTTTCTAAGTGCTATGAGTAGTTTTTTAGGTCAATGATCAAGTTCGCATATTGAGGAAGAGACCCTTTGTTATTAATTTCAAAGGGGGAGAAATATTAGAATGAAGGATTTAAAATGAGTAATAAGTCATTCTGAGGGTTTTTTGCCATCAATGACAAAGGGGGAGAATATTAAACATGGTCATTGATGTCTTAGGTTATCATTGATGTCAAAGATAACATGTGGTACTAGTGCATGAATAAAAAAAAGTTGTGTTTGATATATTGTACATATATGGAACATGTGTAGGTATGTAAGGACAAAAGAGAAGTTTTAAGGCATCCATAGATGTCTTGGTGAAGTTCTAGTGTGTCATTTGATCATTTGGAAAGAGAAACATGTATATTCTAGCTTAAGAGAAGCCAAACCATCACTGCACATCATGCAAATATGATTGATCCATAAATTTTGTGCATTTTGTGTAATTAATCATAAATTAAACATTGGTCAAATATTTCTATGGAGATGTTTTCTATAGTGCCAATAAGGTACTCTAAATATTTGGCATCTTGAAGTGTTTTCTAATTTAAGATATAAGCCTTCAAAGTTTCTCTAGTAAACTGTGATGAACCAAATACTGTCAAGTTTAACAAAGTTGAAGTTTGGGGTCAAAAATCCAAGATATATCTAATTGTGAGTGTTTATAATATCAATGACATGCGGGACTGTCAAGTGGTGTAAGGCAGGGACTAACAACAATGTGGTTAGAAGTCATGTGAGGGTGCCAAGTGACTTAATAGTGGAAGAAAAAATCAATGATAAATAGTATGCATTATTCAATAAGTCAAACATAATGCTTATAAGGCATTTGGGGATGCCAAGTGGTAGAAGTTCATTAGAGATTGATTGCAAGGTACGTATAGGGCACTCGGGGATACCAAGTGGCTTGATATTAGAAGTGAGGATATAAGATAAATAATGAGAAATTTAGGTTAAATTAAAGAGGCTAATAAGGATGTCAATGATGTAAAATTGATCTATCTTTTTATGGAGAATGAGATGAAGACACGTGTCTACAATATTTGCATTTAGCAGTGACTATTGGTATTTGAATTAATAAAGGGAAAAAATAGTTTGTAGTATTTTAATAATATCTTTTGATAAAAGAGGAATTTACTAATGGAGTAAAAAGAACATTTGAATAGGACTTCAATTTTAATCCATAAAATTTTATTATAAGGTTGAATTTTTGTACAGTTGCAGATATTGAGCTCCAAATTTTATTATGTGTTTGACCATGTTTTATAAGTGACCAGATACGAATATTTGAGTTGTTCTTGATAGTATTTTGATGTTTAAAGATAAAATATATATTATATAGTGTTATAAATTCCATGAAGAGCATCTGTGTGGATTTTTTAGGTTTGACCAATCCATATTCAATGTGAACAATTACTTAAAAGTTGACTATGTTGAATGCACTGGTAGATTGAGTGACCATGTTGCAAGAGTGAGTTGAATGTGTTCTTAGCATATTTGAGGAATAAAATGAGTATGGAGATGTTTTATAAGTATAAAAGTATTATAATAAGTCATTTTTTGTCATGATATGCACTTTATCAGATATGTAAATTCAAAATAGATTGACTATATTTTGTATGTATATAACTAGTCTGAGTGGTCATTTCGAGAGAGTTATTTTGAGTGCTTAGATCCTGTGTTGAAGCATCTAAGGAACATGGAAGTGTTGAATAGATCATGAAGGTTTCAACCATGTGACCTAATCATATGGATATTTGAAATACTTGAGTGTTTTCTTCATAAGTTTGAGACTGTGTTTTCTATGTATGAAGGCCTAAAGAGTGAGAAGACATAATTGGTAGGTTCAAGTGTTGAGTTAGTTTTCAAAATGGAATGAAACCATATGAGAGTGATAAAGTGTATATTTTATATATTTTTGATGTGTTTAAATAAATTTTAAAGCATGAAGGTGGTCCAAGTAGTCTCACATATAACATGTTAGTATGAAGGCCTAATTATTTGAGGTTTCACCAAGATCTAATGGTGGTTTGGGGATAATGAGGTATTGATCGACATATGAAGAGTGTGTTTATCACATGTAACATGTGTATGGACCTATTTTAAGTGTGTTTCAAATATTTAAAGCATCTTGGCAGACCAAGATGGGTTATACCAAGAGAGTGGTATAAATACAAGGTATTGTTGGCCTATTATGTTGGTTGTGTGAGAGTGGATTTAAGTGAAGGAGAAAACCTTTGAAAGAGAAGATATAAGTCATTGAGGAAAAAAAATATTGAAAGGGATCATTCATGCTTGTCTAATCAAGTTTATGTAGGACACATGGTTTATTAGACCTGATGAGCCTAAAAGAGGCAGTTTGAGTGAATTAATCCTAGAGGTAGCTTGAGAGAGATTGGAGGAGAAGAGTGTAGACAAAGATGGTCATCATCAGTTGAAGAGTATTAATAAGTGTTTAAGATGATATATTTAAGGTATCTGAGTGGGTGCTTAGTTGCCTAGTGGGTTGGTTTCTCCTTGCAATATAAAGCTTCCTAAAGGTCTAGTTGTTGTGGGCGCTCAGCTAGACAAGGACAATAACTCCTTGTTAGATTGGTGTCTCACTAAACTAAGGGATGGGTGTTCCTTGATCAGTTAGTGTTGTTATAATTATTGGATATTATTATTATTATAATATATTCTATCTTACAAGGTTTAATGGGTTCTATCCCCCAAGAGGGTTTCCAGATATATCATGTGGTTTGTGCTTGATTTTGTTTTATCTTCCATGTTCATTGTTATGAATGATGTGTATGCTTCATGATTGCATGTGTTGAATGTTTAAGTGTTTAAAGGTTTTGAAATTAGATCAAATATCTAGAATCACTAATTTAATCCCCCTCCTCATGATTTTACCTTTAACTTTTATGAGAGCTACCTACATATTCTATACTTTAAAAAGGGTGTCAGACTTATGTCGTTCTTCATTACGTGTTGGATTTTATGTGAATCATGTAATGTGTGATAAGAAATTAGAATAGTGACCAAGATTGTGACTTGAAAAATGTTTATCATGGAATGATCCTTCATTAATTCAAACTTGTAGATATGTTATCTCTATGATTGATATGGAAATAGGAGAAAATAGGGAAGCTTTGCTCACTTGAGTGCTTAATTGAGTGTTTTTTCTCTATGCTAGGTGGTAGAATGAATAAATATTTATATTATATTTATACCAAACTCCTTTGAGAATATATCACATTAAATCACTTATACTAAACATAATAATATGTTTCATTTGAAAATTGCATTTATTTGGGGCACTTGACACTTTGGTTGGAATAGGACACTTGCATTGACACATGTGTTTGACTAGGACACAAGTGTCTAGGTAGTTTTAAAATAATTGCATGTATATAACTTATATAAACATAATATAAGTAGGTTTATGCCATTTTGGACAACATAGAAGGTCTAAGTCATCATAATAACATTGGTCAGACTAAGAGATCTAAAATTAGGGAGAGATAGTGTATGCAATCCATTTAGAAGCAGGAAAGGTCTAGAAGTTGAAGGTACATTCATGATATGATTTTTTAAGTGTAAAAGAATAAGGTGATATATAATTTAAAAATAATGTCTAAATTTTCCACCCTTTAATTTAGTAATAAAATTACTAGTTTAAAATAAAAATAATGTGTACCTAGGTGTGTATAACACACCTTGCATTTACTTGAGTCTAACTTGAGTGATTTGCTAGTGACTAACCTACAACCAAGAGTTTGTTATATTATATAATTAGTGAATATAATATGAAATTAAAAGAGATAAAATTTTAGGAGTACACCTGTATATTGATGCAACCATCTTACCTTTTAGAAATTTGATTTAAAAATATATATAATTATGAAACATTAGAGTTGAGATTAGGACAAATAGAAAATATAAAAGCTGCATATATCCAAAGAGATGGAGAGATATTCAAGGGCACATGCCCCCAACCTTGGATGAAATGTGAGTTTCCACTTGATAGTTGAGATTAGCTCAACCATCCAACCCAATCATAATTTTAACCTTGTGAGTTTTAGTGAACAAAGTCAACTCAAACTATAAAAATGATGAGGTTAGATGATGTAATCAAGTCCAACCTATAAAATTGGAAAGATTAAGTGATTTAATCAAATTGAATATACCAAAAATTGAACTAACTATTATATTATATTGTCTGTAAAAGTCCAACATGGTGGGTGATGATAGTCTTTGAAAGTGTTTAAAATTTGAAACTGATTTGATTTTTAAATTTAGGTTCCTTTTTCACAGTAGATGCACCTTTGATATGTCTCATGCTAAAACTATGTATAACAATGGTACCAATGCATATGATTCTGCGTATTTAAATCATATAACTACATAATTTTGGCCAATTTAAAATTATGTAATTGTGGATAACATGTTTCTAAAACATGCTCCCACTATAATCTAAAACTAGAAACTAGTGTGTGGAGAATATGTTTCCAAAACATGCCCCACTACAATATAAATTTGAAAATTTTAATGGTGACAAAAAGACTTGAGTGTACATTCATTTAATAGATTAAGAATCCACTAAATTATTAATTTTAAGAGATATTAAGAAAATTTGAAGTCTGATTCTAATCATTGGTATTGACATAAAATGTTAATTATACGATTTTAAGAAAAGATATTTAATTTAATTTTTTTTATATATAGACTGATAACCTGTTTTATTTTCAATGTACAATAAAGGATAGGGGATATCCACAGATATAAACATGTAATGGATTGTCTGAAAAGTTTTTATTGTGATTGGTAATGAAAGAAAAAAATAATTTTATTAAGTAAAAAAATTATTTTCTAATATTTAAAATTTTATTTCTGAATCCTTTTTCAGATACGAGAGGATTGAAACTAATACATTTTTAATAATTACGGTTAACATTTTTCTATTTTTGATATTATTTTAATTTCAGTTGACCTCGCTTTTGAATCCATCTTCAAGTAAAAGAAGATTGAAACTAATACTGCACTAGCATTTCTCTACTTTTAGTATTGTTTTTAATTTAGCTGATTTTACAGTAATGCAAAGTATTTTACACAATTGTCAGTATCATGCAGATGCCAAGTCACTGTTGTTCAGTAATTTCAGGAGGATATGCAGAAATGGGATGTTGACAGTGCTAAGAAAGCTGGAGACAGATGAAAATCAGACAACTTGGTACCATATTATATGGTTGCCAACTTTCTGGGTATCAACAAGCTATTCGATTTGTTTTCCAAGACCATGGCTGACATACTCGAAGAAAAAGCCGTAAAAGAAATACGAACCATGTTCAAACAAGAGATCTATTGTAGCCAAGAGCTCTGGAAGAAATCCTGAACCAAACACACTGGACTTGTACCAAGGGAATCCTAACCTAGTCTAGTCGTTTTTTTTTTTTTTTTCCCCTTCCCTCTAACTCTAATTATTTAGACCCTAGCTTTTTCTAACTCTTTAATATTTTAATACTTATTTTTGTTTTAATATGTGTGAGTGTGAGAGAGATGAGCAGGGATGGTTGTGATGTGTTGGGTTATTATAGTTGGATTTTTATAAATGTTTTGAATTATCAGATTGTAAAATTTTGATCAAAATTTATTTATTGTATATTTGTAAATTAAATATTTAACTGCTTAATAATATACTTATTATTAAATGATCAATCATTCAACATATTTGTATTCTTATCTTTGATCAGAGAGAACATCTGCTCCCTGATTCAGGGACTCTTTTAACTCATTAATATAGTCCTGCCCTTAATCAGAGAGAACCTCTGCTCCTGATTCAAGGACTTCTTAACTTATTGGTGATTTGTATGGGCAATTTGGTATAACTATGATATTATGATAAGGACCACGAAGTGGCTGGTCCATGCTGTTTGTATTGCTACTTCTGTAATTACGGTTTGCATTGTTTGTGTAATGATGACAATGTATGCATAACATTAATCAAGTCTATGATAATTTATTATCATTGGTAGAAACATTTGCTCCCTGATTCAAGGACTTTTTAATTCATTGGTGATTTGTATGGGCAACTTGGTATAACTATGATATTATGATAAGGACCACAAAGTGGCTGGTCCATGCTGTTTGTATTGCTACTTCTGTAATTACGGTTTGCATTGTTTGTGTAATGATGATGATGTATGCATAACATTAATCAAGTCTATGATAATTTATTATCATTGGTAGAAATACATTCTAATTAGGTCAATTGTATATTTGCCATTTCAATGGAAATTTTTCTTATAATTAAATTTATTAATTTATGTTATGATAAAAGTAATTTATATTAAGAAAAACAATAATTATAGTTAGTGTTATATAAATATGTTTAATTCTAAATTGATATTAATATTGATAGAAAAATTTGATTGATGAAAATGATAGTTTATTATATTATTATTAAGTATAAATTCTTAAAATTATCATATAAAGAAACTTTGTTCAATCATATGATATTTATATAACTCAAAAGATGGTTTTAAAAAAAAAAATGATCTTAATATTCAATGATAAAAATTATAAAAAATAAATTATTATAAAACAAATCTTTAAAATAACAAAAACCAAAAACAATCTACTAAAAATATTAACTATTTTTTTTAGGAGAACCAGATTTTACTATGGCATCTATTCTCCATTAGTTTTTGGAGGATTTTACATTCTTGCTACTTCTTTATGTTTGTTTTGGGTGTGAATATATCTATAATGTTTTTTCTTCATAAATTATTAAAATTATTATCATGAAATAGTAAGCAATTAAGTTTGTAGTATTGTTGGGTTAACCAGTGAAATTATAATTTTTTTTTTTGACATGTTTGAAAGTATTTTATGGAATTACTAAATTATATAAGATGTCCCATCAAAAAAATTGTAGTTCAATTAAAAAAGATGATTATTCATATTCATTCGTTCAAAATACAAATCCCTTTAAATATCTAATACAAAATCAAATGATTAATGTCAAGATAATACTCTAAATGAAATTATAAATTTTAATAATAAAATAATAACAAATCATCATATTCACATTTTTTTTTGCATTTGTCCTAACAGTAACATATTGTTGAATATTGGTGATCCCGCAAAACTGTTACGGGATTTTTTTTTGTAAAAGATGTCTCTATCTCGCACCTTTGGGGTGTTCAATTTTAATAATGATTGCTTGTTTATTGAGTTATTGTATTTTTTTTCCTGTTTCTTTCCCTTTATAATAGAAGATTTTGTGATCTTTTTTATCCGTTCTGAATAATTAATCATTTTTGTAATCCTGAGGAAAGGTCCCTATTCCTTTCTCACTCGTTATTTTTAAATTAGAAAAATTATATATATCATTATATTTACAGCGAAGTAAACTTGTTGCATTAAATATTATGTATAATGGTTCGAGTAAATTTGATTTCGATGAGAAGGAAGAACAAATGGTATTTAATGTATAAAGATTATGTATATATTGCATATGTTTTGATCATTGATATATACCTTGCTCTTGTAGGTAAACATTTGTTCAAGATCTCACCGTATCTATGCAAATCCTCATCTTTCTCACAATGGTGATTTCAATAAGGAAGGTTATTTAAAATCTAAAAATAGAAATACAAAATGATGCGAGAGTGAAGGGAGCCCTACGAAGGATTAGATGTTTGCAGGGTTTTACAGTTACCTTTCCATCTGTTACATTATCCATCTATCATTGATCTAGGTAGGGTTAATTCTATTTTGAAGCACATTTATTGTGTTGAGTTTGGTTGGCATTCCTCCTTTTGAGTGGTTTTGCTTTCCATTTATCAAATGGCTGCCATCACCATTCTTGCCTTGTTTGATGTAAGGATAGTCGGTGGGATAATAAAAAGTAATGGCGCTGAAAGAAGTTCGAAAGTTTGTTCCAAAGGTATACCACAATGTATTGGTTCTAACTCAGATAGCCCTATACTTGATGTTGTTTTGGATTTGTCAGAATTTAATAAAACTTATAATTATTTTTGAAAACTTTATCCTAGTCACTTATTTTATGGGTTGAGTCCTTTCGGAGACCATGTTAAAGCAGTGGGTTCATAACCATTGGCAAGGCCATGGTATGAAACTGGAAGGGATCCAAAACTTTACCAAGGATTTCTTCTTGTATTGTTTCAGCATTTCTAAACACTACAAATCTATTATTATCCATGGACCATAGTTTATTTGCAACACATTGGTTGTTTTGTTGTATTGGACCCAAGGCTTTCAGGTCTTTGAACAAGACACATAAAAACCTAGTTTGGATAGAATTTTTAGACTTACCTCTTCCTATATGGAATTTTTTTACTGAGCTTATTAATCCTCTGGAGAGGTTTATTTGCCACGAACAACAAAAGTCCTATGCAACACACCCTTAGAGAAGGGTTTGTGTGGAAATAAACCTAACCAAAGATCTTAAGTAGTCCATTGAGATTCAAGTAGGTAATAATTAGTTCACACAATGTGTGTTGTATATTAACCTGTCAAACACTTATTTCTAGTGCCATAATTCAAACCATATGTGGGTTTTGAGTCAGACCCACTATTTTCTTGAGGACTATAGTGGGTTTGACTCAAAACCCTAGAATAAGAATTTTGACAAGTGGATGATAAATAGGAAAAATAATTCAGCGTACAATAATTCCAAACCCCAGTCAACTATTTACTAGCCCATAAAGGGTCCAAACTCCTTGGTCTCTCCTAGTAAGGTTCATGCACCTTCACAAGTTAAACCCCTACCTCCTATCTCCTGCTCACCTCAAGCAGTTGCCCATCTAGTCTCCTCTCTATCTCCTATTCCTACAACTCCATCTTCATATCCCTCTTCGAGGGTGAATTTATTAGACTTTGAGCTCAGCCTCTTGACTCTCAACTGTAAGGTTATTCTATGGCGCTATGTATCCCCCACCTTCTATGGATGAGGACTATGTGCCAAAAAAGAGGCAACCCTTCAATCTTGGAGATTTTTCCCTTCTTAGTTCATCTTTCAATTGGTTTTCAGCCCTCTCAGACCTTATAGAGGGAAATAATATGAAAATTGATGGTTTTCTATGAATGTTTATTCAAGGAATGTTAGAGAGGTCTCACTGATCTAACACATAAGTATATGGTTAGGAAAAGTTGTCATAATTTCTCCAAAATGAAAAGCTTTTGCATGCAAGAAGTCAAACTTTCATATTTCCTCCTTCAATCTATAACTCACACTATCTAGCTTGGGGCCCTTTGTTAGGTCACCTATCACTAGCCTGACTATGGTAGTTTTATCAATCTTTCAGCACTTGATCTTTCTTAATTTATCATTTATTGGAGTTCCAACCCCACCCATTATGAGGTCTGGACTCTTTTTGACTTTACTAGTCACATCATTGGCCTTGAAAACCTATATGAGTCCAATGATGATTTGAAACATACCTTCATGTGGAGATGATTGGTAGATTCCCTTCCGAACACCACTATATCCTCTGTGATGATTTAAACATGGTTGAGTATGTTGAGGATAAAGAAGGACATCTCCCCATGTGATGGTGTGCAAGGGAGTGGGAGGCATGGTTTTACATTCATAACAAACTTGGGGTTTTTTATCCCAATCACCAATGGAGGAGTGAGTCAAATTATCCCTATTTACCTAGTATAATTTTCACTGGGGAGAAGATAGAGTGCTTAAATGTCTTGATTATGCTTTTCTAGCAGAGTAAGACATTTTATTCTTTTCTCATGTGCATAATCAACCTATAACTATGATCTCAGACACTTTCATGTATGACCATCACCCTATCTGATTTGGATGGACTAACTCCAGGTCAAACCCCATAATTCTCATTTTTACCTCAATATTGCCCATCGCAATCATGAGAGGAATTTTGGGCATATCATTCAAATTTGGAACCTGGGTCCCAGACCCATTGTGGATACTGGTTAGATTGATTGGTGAGTTGATGTCATAGCTCGCACCAAAAAAATTTCTATGAATATATGGAAAGCAAGATGTAATATTTTGACAACGTATACATCATACTAAAAACCATGAATACCTTAGGGTTTCACAAGATCTGGAAGCCTCACCTTTTATCCCTCATTTATAGGCTCAAAAATCCATGTGGAGACATAAAATCCAATCAATCAAGGTTTAAAAGGTTAGAAGAGCAAAAATTAATTGGCTAAAAGTTGGAGACAAAGTGACCAAAGAATTATTTTCTCTCCTCTGATCTAGATAAGTTGTGAATAGAATCAAATCCATTAGATGTGCTTTAGCTAGATTTGCCAAGTTAGCTGACAATTTGTAAGCTTTTTTGCATCACTATAATGATGTGTTTACTTTTCAATCTAGCTTTCTTTCTCATGAAGTTGATCTCTCTCAATGCCTTGGGGTTGTTCCATGTAAGCTCTCTGAAACCTAGATAATTGCATATGATAGACCTCTCATCTTGAGCAATCTTAAGAAAATTTTTATGAAGATGGCCACTACCAAATCTCGAGGAGTTTATGGGTTTCTTTATGAGTTCTATCAAACCTCTAGGATATTGTTGGACCTGATCTCCATAAAATATATTATAAAGTTATTTTGTCCAACTCTTTGGGTTCTCTCATTAATCAAGGTAACACTAAATTCATTCCTAAATCTGTAGACCTTGAAGTTATTACCAATTGGAGGCCTATCACTCTTCTTAATGTATCTTATAAAATTATAGATACAATTGTAGCTCTTATAGAATAAAATACCTCCTCATCTTAATTTTGAGGGGTTTATTCAACATATATACATTTTAGACAATGTCATTGTTGTCTAAGAAGGTATGGAATGGGCCAAGATGTCCAACTAAAAGGAATTATTCATCAAAATTGATTTTGAAAAGGATTATTATTGAATTGAATGGCTTTTCATTATAATTATGCTTCAAGCCCTTGGTTTTGGCCCTAAGTTTGCGTAAATTGTTAATATGTTTTTCCAAGATGATAGTAATTGCATTAATATCAATGGGTCTCAATCTCAATTCTTTGAGATTCATAGATCTATCAAACAAGGGTGTGCCCTCAATTTCCCTCTCTTTATGTTCTGGCAGCTGATGGCTTCATTTATCTCTTGGATAACTATGCTTCTAGGGGTTTAGTGAAACATACTTATCTCCCTAATTCAGACCTTCAACTGATTAATGGGAACTTTATTGATGACTCATTTCTCACTCTTCAAGAAGAAGAGGGCTCTGTTAAACATGATATGGATTGCCTAGACATTTTTTGCCTCATTTATGGGTCTTCCATCCAATGGTAGAAAAATCAATGTTATTTCCAGTCCCTCTCTCCCAAACCTCCTTGGTTGGAGGGTTACCAATGGAAATGGATTCTCCTTGGAGTATAGTTTGAGCTCTTAGGCATTCCATTTAATTTTATATCCTTGCCTACTAAGTTGTGGTCTTATGTAGTCCAAAGGGTTGTGAGAATTTTTTTCTTCTGGATTACCAAATTCTTACCTCTAGCTGGTAAGTTTCATATTTGTTATAAGGTTCTCAATGCTACTCATGTTTATTACACATCCTATTTTTCACCTTCTAATTCATTTAATACCAAGCCTGAGGAACTTCTAAGATACTTTTTATGGACCAATTTTGAGGGCCATCATGTTTTTCACAGAGTCTCTTGGGCCATTTTTTATCATCATAAAGAGGTTGGTGGGATTGATATCATTGAAATTAAACTCCATGGTCTCACTCTTAGTGTTAAATGGATTATTAGAAGACTATAAGGGAATGAGGCCCAAAAAATCTTATTATGACATTGCATCTCTCAAGGCTACCCTCTTAATAGAAAGGCCTGGCAAGGGATTATTCTTCACAACATTCTCATCACCCATGTTTTTGTTAAGATAGGGGGAAATTTTATTTCTCAAAGCACATATAAGGTTTTGGATAAGCTCAAACCTCACCTCATTTGGGTGGGGTAAGGTTTTATAAGTGACCTCTCTTTTAATGTTCAATCTCTTTGGTAGCCTCCCACATTGAATCTCCATAATGTTCCCTTTGCCGTGGTCCCTTGGATTAAAAATTTGAGTCTATTTAAAAAAAGCCATCCACATGATTTGAGATCTATTCTATAAAACCATTCAAGAATGGCTTCCATGGAATCTTGTGAAGTCTATGTTCAAGCTTAATAATGAAAATGTAAGGTCCATTTCTGAGTTTCATAGTTCCATACTTGAAGAGTATTTACACAAAGTTAGTGTTACCACTCTTATGCCATGGTATAATGATTGGTCCTAGCCTAATACTACATTATTTCATCTTTACTCCCATCATATTGGGTATAATCTTTTGGCCCCTCAATATATTGACACTAAAACACTCAATCATCGATGGAATCTTATATCCCTTCACCATGTTTGGGATAGAAGGTTTGATAATATCTAAGTGAATTTATTTGAACCTAAAAAATGCCATTTATTTTTGTGTATTATTTACCAAGGTCTACCTATGGGTGTTTGGCTCAAGCACATGGGGATATCAAATCTAACCTACCTTTCTTGTCACCACCCAAAATCCCTCAAACACATTTTTTGGTTTCACCCTCATGCTCAGTCTACCTAGATATGGACTCATACCCTATTCAAGCCCTTTAGGCTTAAAATTATCATTGGGAAGATGGATCTCCTGGGGGACTTCACATCACTCCCTATAAGATAAAACAAGTTTTGGAAAATTATTTGGACTGATATTCTTTTTTAGATTTGAAAAACTAGAAATAAAGCATGTTTTAATCATTAAGATACATAAAAACATTTTTCTATGCTAACAAAGTTGTTATGATATCTAATGTTACCATCTATATCTAGATTCAAATGAATAAATTCCATCTCGAGCTCTACCATCTAAAAATTATCCTAGACCATTGGTGGAATGATCCTTACATGGTCAGTCGTGAGCCTCTTAAGTCCCCACCACCATTCCACCCTCGGGGACATCGGCATGGGGATAGACACCAATGTTATTTTAGTCAGGGGTCTAGGAGTTAGAGGATATCCTATCCTCACCCTCCTTATCCATCTCCACATCACAGATATGATAGTGCCACTAGAGACATTGCTAGAGAGGGGGTTGGGGTCCCCTTATATAGGACAAGATATATGGTTGGCCTTTAATATTTCACCCTCAAAATAGTAATATGTAATTAATTAACAAGATTATACTAAAAATAACCAACAAAATTATGATTGGGATCTCGTGTCGATTGATGAATACCCCTTATCCAATAAGGTGGGGAGGAAACTCTTAGGATCCTTTGCCTCCTCTACCTCCACTGGCCTCCATGTTTATTGTTGTTTCTTAATGATTTCCTTATTGTTTGTGATTTCATTATCCTTTTTTGGTTGACATGCACTTGAGTTAGTTTAACCTTGGTATTTATAGCCTTGAGGTGGCCTTTTTTGGACTTTGCTCTCTTTTTTAGGCTTATTTTAGCTCAATGTGGATTTGTTTTTGGGGTGTGAATTTTACACCCATATTTTTGTATGATTAGTGATTTACTATATATTATTTTATTAACTAATGTTTTATTCAATTAAAAAGTATAAAAATGAAATTCTATAAATAAACTTTATATTGTTCTATCAAACATCAAAGATGTGAGTTTTGTTTTAATGTATTAGTAGATTCCAATGATTTTGTAACATTTTTTTGTGTGGTATTTTCATTTTTTTAAAGATATCTAATAT
Source organism: Torreya grandis (assembly GCA_037957365.1). Lineage (NCBI taxonomy): Eukaryota > Viridiplantae > Streptophyta > Pinopsida > Cupressales > Taxaceae > Torreya > Torreya grandis. The sequence goes on from JARHVA010002397.1 coordinate 2,439,036, forward strand.
AGATTGTTTTTCAAAATCATTGAGATAATGTGTATAAGGCCTATAATAGAAATAAATATAGCAAAAAAAAATAAAACTTTAAATTTAGTACTTTTTCTAGGATTGATGTATGTTGCATCAATGTTTGCCTTGGGTGATGCACGTTGTATTATTGCATTGTGTCAGAATTGTGCAATTTGGACTTTAACCAAATTCATTTCATTTTTAATTGTTTTTTTACCTCCAAAAAAATATTTTCAATTATAAAAATTTGGTTTATTAAATTAAATATATGTTTTACATTAAAAACTTGATGAAATTTCAATTTACATCAATTAAACAGAGTTTAATAGATGGTTTCAAAACTCTCACATCTGAATTAAATCCAAAGCTAAGATTGTCACCATTTTCAAAAAAGTAAACTCTAATACAAACCACTAAAATTCAAGTCCATTAAAATAAACTATTATAAAATATCTTCATTTTATTTTATTTTTGTTTACCAAATAATAGCGAATTATAGTTGACACTAATTCTTTTTACAACACACACTTGTGGAAAGGAAAATAAAATGACAAATGATGAAAATGAAAAATAGTAAATTATGATAACCACTATGATATTTGTATGCACAAATTATGAAGTTAGAGGACAAGTAACGACAATTAAAAAGAAACCTAAGGGTTGGAACTTGGACATATGATAGAGACAAAACTTTATATCTAATAGTTAAGTTAAAACATAACATCTAACCACATGAATTAGGGTAGTGGATGATTAGAAAGAAAATGTGTCACATAAAAAATAGTATAGATCAACCCTAATTAAAAAAACTACTACTTTATTGAAATTAAATATGAATCATTGGGCCATGATGATCACATAATATTGGAAGCAAAATCATCAGTTTTGTTTGGGCTATGATGATCACATAATATTGGAAGTAAAGTCCTCAATTTTGTTTGGATCCACTAGTCTTAATGAGAATATTTAATGAATTTACAATATGGCATATTATTTATTTTAAAATTCTTCTTCTTCAAAATCATATCATCATATCTAAAAATATTTTATTTTGCAGATGTACTTTGGGCCAATTTGACCTCTGTGAACCTAATTAAGTGTATATGATGTGATTTGGGTATCAATTTGCCCCAATTTCATCATTTATTTAAAAAATCACTTTATTGGTTTGATTATAGATGTTTACGACAATTATGGTCTCATAAACCTAATTAGGTGTACATCATAATTTAATTTGGGGTTCAATTTTCCCCAATTTTGTATTTAAACCAACCATTAAATTGGTTCAAACATGAGTGTAATTTGAGCCTATTTTATCTTTTTAAACCAATAAATTATGAGTAAAATCTTGATTTTGGGCTCAATCGGCTTAGATTTTGTCATTGATTAGATCAATCACTCACTTGATTAAATCACATATACACTTTGGGTCAATTTGAGAAACACAAACCTAATTGGGTATATCAAATGCAATTGGAATTCAATTTACCTCAATTCATTCATTGATTGAACTAATCACTCAAATTGTTCAATCTCATATGCATTTTGGGTCAATTTGAGCCTCATAATCCTAATTGGGAATTTTCAATGTGATTTAGAATGTTATTCAATAATATTTTATTATTGGTTGAACCAATCACTCAACTAGTTTAATCATGGGCACACTTTGGTCTAATCTAAGTCATGTGAAGCCATAAATTTAGAGTATAAGATTGATTTAGAACTCAATTGTCCATATTTTATCATTGATTAAACCAATCATGGATGCACTATGGGCTTCATGGAACTAATTTAGCATATACAATGTGATTAAGATCTCAATTCACCCTAATTTTGTTAGTGTTTGAACCAATCATTTGATTGGTTCAATCATGGGCATACTTTGGGATAGTCTAAGTATCATGAACCTAATTGAGAGTATACAATATGATTTTGGGTTCAATTATCTTGGATTTCATAATTGATTGAACCAATAACTTAATTCATTAAATCACACATTATTTTGGGTAATTTAAAATACATGAACCTCATTGGGTATATAAGATGCAACTTAAGGCTTGATTTTATTAACTTTCATTGTTGATTAAACCATTCACTCAATTACTTTGGTCACAAGTACAATTTGATAAAATTTGAATCTCATGAGTCTAATTGGGAGTATACAATATAATTTGGGGCTTAACTAGCCCCAAATTCATCATTAATTAACACATGTTTAGTCAATTTAAGCCCCACAAACCTAATTAATCATATACGATGTGATCTGCGTCTTAATTTGCACTGATTTTCTCACTGATTGAACTAATCACTCATGTGGTTCAATCATGAGCACATTTTTAGATAATTTGATACTAATGAGCCTTATTGGGTATAGACAATGTGATTTGGGGCTTAATTACCACCAATTTTTTCACTGATTGAACCAACCACTAAATTGGCTCAACCAGAGATACACTTTCAGCTACTCTAATCCCTATGAACCTAATTGGGTGTATATGATGTACATGGTTGTGATTTGGTATAATTTGATTCTCATGAGCCTAATTGGGCATATAAAATGTAATTTGGGGCTTATTTTTCCCCAATGTAATCATAGATTGAACCAATCACTCAAGTGATTAAATCAAAAGCATGACTTGGTCCAATATGAGCCCTATGAACCTAACTAGCCATATATGATGCGATTTAGGGATCAATTGATGTTATTTTTTTAATTTATTGAAAAAATCACTAAATTAATTAAATCAAAGATGATATTTGGGCTGATTTTAGATCTATTTATTTAAATGAATTTTAGCTTATATTTTAAGAAGGGAAGAAGAAGAAACTAAATGCATGTATGGTTGAAAAACCTATTTGATTGTGCACAAATTGAATCAAGAGATTATGAAGAGATCTTCTTTGGCTTTGGAGGATGACCTGCATTTAAGATAACACCAAATCAAATTGTTGGTTAGATAGATAGCTGAATGGATTACATATTGTTAGCTAGATCCTTAAAGCAAGAGCTTCCTCAGGGCCTATTAATCCACACATTTTAAACAATTAATTTTAAAAATATAATAGAAAGTATTTCATTAATAATCAAAACATACTAAAATTGAACACAAGAAATGATTTCTAAAGAAATAGACTAGAAATGACTAATATATAAATAAGGAAGTCAATACTGGTGCTAAACAGGTCAAGTATGCTTAAGAAAATCAAGCAAGGGTCTATGAATCAGGTAGGGAAACAAATAATCAAATCTGGTTGTAGATAGATAAGTGGAAATAGCTCGATAGAATTTGTTTCCATAGTGACTATTAGTGGTTTGGATGACCATCGATGGTTAAGGTGACTGTTGATGATTAGACTGACCATCGATGGTTGAGACAACCATTGATGGTTATTGTGTATAGGTTTGGGTTGGAAAATAGTCAAATTGATGAGATCACAAAGTTGGATTATGAGAGATGGGTTGGTGTTGGGTTGAGTGTGAAAGAAAAATAAAGTAATTAAATATTGGAAAACAAATACTTATCTTATAATAATTTGATCAAATGGATGTTTGAGGTGATTGACTCATTAGTGGATCAAACATGATTTTGATAGAGTAACGGCACTTGACGCTTTGGTAGAGTAGTGATGATAAGTTGGATCTTTGACATGATGGATAGATCATTAGATTACTGATGATGATTAAACTAAAAAAAAAGGAAATTTGGATGCACAAGCTATTGATAACAATTATAGATGATTTTCACCTCCTTGTTCCTCTCTTCTTATAGGCAAGGAATGAGAGGTGCAACAAGATGTTAATTGGGCTTCCTAATTTTAACTCACTCATACAATGGCTCACACATGTATTTAGACAAGTTATTTTTAGAAAATCAAGGTGGGTGGTTTTCATGTGGTTGGTTAAGGAGGTGCACCTTGACTATTAGTGGTTAGGGTGACTATCGGTGATCAGGGTGACCATCGATAGTCATCCTAACTATCGATGGTCAAGGGTGAAGGGTCAAAGTGGGTAAAAAAATAGGTTAATTTAGTTGGTCAATCCTAACTTGGTTTAGGCTCAGTTTATGGTTGAAGTGTCAGATTGGTCCCAAGGGGGCCTAAGGTAGTATAGCAGTGTTTTGACATTTGAAATCATAGTGTGCAGATTTTTTATGTCTACATTTTCCCCTTTTTTGTTATGCAGCTTTGAATCAACAAGATGCAAAACAAAAATGGATTGTTGGTCACAGATCTGATTGCCTCAAGTATGGGAGGAGGTTTTCCCCCTCAAATTAGGATTTGATGATGTATAACAAAATTAGGTGCAGGTTTAATAAGGTGAATGAAGGTGATGTCATAAAGGTGGGTGATAGGTTGGGCACTTGAGGCATAATTGTGTACACAAAGTGTGACAAAAAGGTGTGATAGATGAGATCATGTATAGACTAGGATGCCATAATTGGTAAAAATAAAGGTTGATGCTAGAAGGATAAGTGAAAATTGAACTGGATGACTATATTTAGGCATGGCTATTGGGTACACTCATAAGTATCCTAAGTGATGTTTGAGTTTTGATGGGTATCCAAAGCAAGAAGTGCTCCCACTAAAAACATAAACTATTCAAGTTTCATGGGTATCCGAGGTAAGAATTTCTCCTAAGAAGACATAGGTGGGTCTGGTAGGTACTAGGTGGTGTAAGAACAAAAAGTGGTCAACATGGCAATGTTATCATTATGGTCAAAGGACCAGGCAAAAGTCATTATGAAATGCATGCTAGTTGGGCCAAAATGGACCAATGGTGAGAAGATGAGGTTGGTGGGTTAGGTAGAGAAGGTAGTCTCCATGGGTGGGTAAAAGATTTGGTTTTGATGAGGAAAAAGGTTTACTTATAGGTGAGAGAAAAAAAAGTGAGCCTCTTGACCATCGACAGTCAGGGTGCTCAAGGGCGACCATCGATGGTCACCCTAATTATTGATACTCAAGGTGAAAACCCTAAATTTTTGGTAGTTAAAAGTCATTTTGAAAGTCATTTTGTTCATTTTGACTTCTTGACCTTGAGATCTAGTGTTTGGCATCTTATGACCAAGAATAGTGCTGATGGTGATTGCTAAGAGGTGAGACATTTTTTAGCTGGACCAAGGGGACCTAAGGGACTAGGGAGGACACAAGGAGCATGCAAATATAGATGAGGACGTGCAGGGGGTCCATAAATTACTCCTTAATGATATTTGAGGAATGAAGTAGGGGATACTATTTAAATTGGTAGATTATTTGGTTTTGTATATGTTGATGTAATTGATTTGTCATTTATTCTACTAGGGTGGGTTTTAGGTTTTGCCCTAGGTAGGTTTTGGGTGAAATTTTTTAATGAAATTTGAAATTGATAGGGTGGGGTAGGTGGACTATGGTAGGGTTAGGTATTAGGGTAGAATTTAGGAAATATTATAGTTGGTTTGGGATTTTCTTGGGTAGCTAAGGTTTTGGGTGTTCTGTTAGTAAAACACACACAGTGATCATCGATAGTCAAGACTGACCATTGATGGTCAACATCTATAGAAATATAAATACCTAACCATCTATGGTCACCATGACCATCAACAGTCACTTGCACTAAAAAGGCCCCCTCAAATGTTAAAATTTGTTAAGGTATAGTAGGCATCAATTAGTATGGTATAGGTTGACATTTGAGTTAGGTGGAAAATTTGGTGGGTTAGAATGTGAGGTTTGGGTAGTTAAGAGTTGAATAATTGGTCAAATAGTAAGGCCAGGTAGTTTGAAGGTGTTAAGCATATAGGAAACAAAAATATAGGTGTATAAGATTATTTTTATGGATTTCATGCATGAATGAGAGCAGATACAGATACAAGACCAAGTACAATGAATCTTCATAAAGGTTCACTAGGGGATGACCCCTACAAACTAGGCACATATGGAGGAGGTCAGCCTCAAAGCGATGAGGCACTACTAGCATGTACCCCATGAT
>JARHVA010002397.1:2450000-2601106 GCA_037957365.1 Torreya grandis
GGTATAACATGAGGGACTTTGGATAAATGCACTTTGATCATTCCTAGAAAGGTTAGAAGGAATGATGACAAGGTTGAGATAGTTGAAGGTATGTTAATACTAAAGGTTAGGTTGGGTCTTTTCTACATTGAAAATGGTAGGAGAATCATATTTGACATAGGAAGGTTGGCTAAGTATATGGATAAAACTAGATAGCTTAGAGTCAAAGGGTACATATAGGATTTGAGAGGTGAGAGAGGCCATGGTATCGATGAACTTATTGGTATATTATGGGGTTGATTAGATGTGATAGTGTTTAAATGATGCTAATATTTCATCAACAAGTTATTTATACTATTGCAAAACATCATGTTTACATTGGTAAGATCCATTGATTTGATTGACCACAAGTTGGGAGTCACCAAAGATATTGACTATTTTTATTATTAGGGCTAACATAGTTTGAAGGCCTATGACTAGGGTTTTGTACTCAACCATATTGTTGGTACATTCAAAATCAAGATTGAAGGACAAAGGAAGGGGATACATATCAAAGGGAATGAGGATGATACCAAATCCCCCACCATGTTGACACTTTGATCTATCAAATAACATGGTGACTTGATAGGTTAAGTCCACCTAAGAGATGGTTGTGATGGACTCATTAGGGAACTCAAGAAGAGGAGGTTGGTTATCTACTAATGGTGTTTTGGCTAATTGGTTGATAATAACTTACCCTTTATTTTACTTTTCCTGAAGGACACAAGGTCAAACTCTACTAAGAGCATGAGCCACTTGGAAATAAATTGGTTTTGGTATGGTTTGGAGTGCATATACTTGAGTGGGTCGGTATTGGTTATGCCATAGGTTTTGTAGTTAAGAAGGTAGTGGTGAAGTTTGGTGGCCATGAAGACTAAAGCTAAACAAAAAATCTCAGTATGGGTATATCGAGTCTCATATTCTACAAGTGTGTGGCTAATGTAGTAGATGGCTTGATCTTTGTGTTTCTTGTCTTGATGAGAAAAAAATTACCCTAGGGAGTGGTTTATGGTGGAGATAAATAGTTAGAAAGGTTGTTTATCCTTGGGAAGGGTGAGGATAGGTGGAGACAAAAAGTACTCTTTAAGAAAATCAAAGGACTTTTGATAGTCATTATTCCACTTAAAAGATACATCCTTCTTTAGAAGATCTTCTTTAGAATGTGGTGGAAGTGTTGGCATCAATATGAAATATGGGAGATAAAGTAGTGAATGGATTGGATTTTCCCTTGCAAACTGTGAAGTTACTTGAGGTTAACTAAAGGAAGCATGTTGAGGATTAATTTTATCTTGTCAAGATCTAATTTGATTCCCTAGAGGGAGATAATAAATCTAAGAAGCTTCCTTGATAAGACCCAAAAAATGCACTTCTTAGGGTTAAGATGGATATGGTAATGGATAAGTCACTCAAAAATGATCTTGAAAATAGATAAATGATCCTTTTAGAGTTTGTATTTTCTGATAAGGTCATCCACATGGTCATCTATAATTTTGTGGATAAGTTCATGGAAGATATAAGTCATAAAACATTGGTATGTTGCACCAACATTATTTAATATAAAAGGCATGAATCTATAGTAGGAGGTTCCCCATGCATGGTAAAGGTGATCTTGTGCTGATCTTTGGGGGTAATTAGGATCTGATTGTAACTCAAGAATATATCCATGAGAGATAACATCTCATGGTTGGCTATGAGATCAACTAGCTAGTTGATGCTCAGTAGAGAAAATTCATCTTTAGGGAAAGTGAGGTTGAGGTCATGAAAGCCAACACAAATGCATAGTCTTGTTATGGCTTTGGTGATAGGCATGTCATTTGAGACCCATTAGGGATAGTCAATGGGTTGAATGAAATTGACACATAAAAGATGATGAAGCTCTTCTTTGATGAGAATGGTTATGTAAGGGTTCATGCATCAAATATTTTACTTGATGTGCTTGGTATTATGGTGGTGACTATGTTATGGGTAGCAATGGTAAGGTTAATTTTAGGCATATTGCTATAAGACCAAGAAAATGTTATGCTATAATCTTGGGAAAGGAGGGGAAGTCCTAAAGTTCCTTGGCATTAAGTGATTGGCCAATTTTGATATTTCATGGGCTATCAGAGTACTCAAGTTAATATCCATGGTGTATTCATTCAACATGGTCAATGTATCAAAAGAAGGGATTTATGGATAGAAGAATCTAGGGTATTAAATTAGATGAGAATGAAATCATCATCCTAGCACTAAACAATGTTAATGGTAGGAGAGTCATCTCTTATCATCTTAGGATGGGTCGAATTGATCATTATGGTTTCCCCTTCATTTTGATAGGTTAGGGGTCCAAGGTTGATAATGTTGATGCAAAAAATTTAGGTGGGATGATGTCATCATTGTCACATTGAGGTAGAGGAGAGGTTGGTGAGGAAGGGGTGTCTTCCTCAACAATGGTGATAGTAGGTGGTTTGGATTTCTTCTTGTCGGGTAGGATGAAACTAAGGACATGTTTCTCATGAGGTTTTTTGGTCTCAATATAAATCAACTCATGTGGGCCATGCTCATATCACCCAAGACTAAATCCTTTCCAAGTACACTGATGGAAGTATGTCTTAATGAAGATCAGTTTATCCAAGTAAGAGAAGCTAACGGTAAATGATAAGGATGAAAGAGAAGTGGTGGAAGTGCTAAGGGGTTTATTGAATCCCCATAGATAAAATGGGTTTGATAGTGGGGAATTTTAAAAGGAACAATGATTCTGAAATTGGGTTTATATCGTAGTTGGTTAGTAAGTTTCCCATACTCATGAGGAGTAGGGTAAGCATCAAGAGCAAGGAGGCGATATTCCCCCAGTGAAAGATGTTAGAATATGGATTATAAGTAGTCTAAGGTGGGGATATGATCGAAAGGGATGAATGAGCTAGTTGATGCCTCATTGGTAGAAGGAGGTAGGACTTCTTCTATCATGGTTGAGGGCATGTCCTTGGCTAATGAGGATGTGCTAGATGGAGGTAGGAGTATGTCATTGGGTTGGTAGGTCATGTTGCATGTTGAGAAGGGACTTGGGTCAATTTGGATGGTGATGTCTTGGGCCCAATGCTCAAATTTAATGCAATGATGAAGGATAGAGGGGGCATAACACATGGAATAGATCTAAGGTCATCACAGTAAAACATTGTGTTAGAATTCACCTTCCACTACATAGAAGAGTTTGGGGAGCATGCAGGGTCTTGAATGGATATGAAGGATAATAGTCCCCAAGGTAGTAGCCATGGTGTCATTGAAGGATTAGAGGATGGATATGGATTCAGACATGATATTATCCAGCAAGTTGAGTTGGGTATAGGCATGGGAGGAGATGATATTAATACTAGCTCCCCCATTAATCATGACTCATTTGATGTGGGTTTGGTTGATGTAAGAAGTAATAAAGATAGGGGTATCTGAGTCATCGGGATGGGTAGAAGGTATTTTTGAATCATTACAAGTGACAAGGTTGGAAATTTGGAGAGCACCAACAAAAGCTACTAGAGGCTGAGGGTCTTCAGGTTGGACTTCTATTGATTGTAATGCCTTGATCATTACTTGATGATGATGAGGTGAAATGGTAATAAAATCATATAAGCTCATCTTCATTGGGGTCTAGTGAAGTTGTTTGAACACCATTCTTATTATTGATTTGAAGGGTTTGGATTGGGAGGTACCCAAATAAAAATAATGGGTTTAGCTAAAGGTAAAGGTGTTTGAGTTTAGTTTGGTTGGGAAGTGGAATATGGGTAAGTCCACAAAATAGACACTTTGGCATTCCACTTGTCCTTCTGTTGAGCATGTGATTGGGTAACCACATGTATGGTATGGATAGAGGGAATAATTGGCATATGAGACTAGTTGGGCTCTTTGTCACTCTGAGGTGAGAGTGGAGGAGTAGTTAGGCATTGGTAGAGGGTGTTGTTGGATGGATTGGTATAGGGATCATGGGAGGTTCATCTATTAATAGATCATCTTCCTCATAGATTTGATGGATTATGGTTTGGAGAGCTTTGAAATCCTCCATGTAATACCCTGGTGTCCTATGATAGGAGTACATGTGGTGGTCATTATACCAAGTGGGTTTTGAACCAAGAGGGTCGAATGGTCAGATAGGAGGTAAGGTCAAGAAATAGGTGTGAAATAACCTTTATAAATGGTAGAGTAGGACTCAAATAAAGATGGAGAAGGTTTAAGGATTTTAGTCTTGGTTGACAATGTGGAAGCCCTTTTGGGAGTGGGTTTGGTGATGGTACGTTTGGGTAAGGCGATGTGTTTGGTTGGTAGTTTTGGTTTTGGTAAGGTGGATGTTGATAATGTGGAGGTAGGGGTTTTTAAGGTAGGTATCTTAGGTATTTCTAGTGTAATGAAGATAGGTGTGTCAGAAAGCAATTGTGAAGGTGTAACCAAAAGTGGTGGTGGGGTGTTGGTTGTGATAATTGGTTTTCTAGTCAAAGTGGAGGGATGAGGCCCCAAAATAGAGGGAAATGTTGAAGGAGGTATATTTTTTGTCCTTTAGACTCTTGGTGGATTTACCTCCTTGATTTATTTGGCTTGATGTTTGGTTGGTGGGTTAGGTGAGATAAGCTCCACTTTCATAGATGGGTGATTAAGGCTCTTGTAGGCAATATGCCAAGGTTTTTTGTTGGTTTAGTTGGAGAAGGTGATTTGGTTGTTTGGGGTTTAGGTGTATTGGATGGTTGAGGAATTTTTGGGTTGGTAGAAGCTATTATTGGTTTAGTTGATAGGGTAGGAGTTCAGATAGCAAAAGTGGTGGGTTAGTCTACTAAAAATGTGGTTGGAGGTTCTTATTTGGAAATGTAAGGGATACCCAATTATTATTAAAAGGTGGCTCAATCCATGTCAGGCTTGGAGATAAATTCAAACCTCTAAACTAATCTAAAGAAGGGTTTGTATACTGGCTTGATTATTTGGGTGGTGGACTAAAGGATAGGCCCATAGGTTGAGAAGGAGGAATGGTAAACTCATCCTTTTCCTTAATCAAAGGATACAAGGTTTGGAGGGGTGACTCATTTATGGGAGTTGTAGGTGTGGCATATTCCTCCTTGAGAATGACCCCCAAATGGGAAGTAGATTTATGGGTGGTAACAGGGGAAGGTAAGGTGGTGATGGTTGTTTGTTCAGGTGTGTCATTTGAAGGAGGAGTTAGTGACTCCAGTACCTCAATAGGTGGAGGAGGGAAAAGAGGTGGTTCTTTGGTTTGGGTCTCTAAAAGAAGATAATGTAACTACACTACCTCAATAAGTGGAGGGGGTGAAGAATAGTTAGATGGGGTGGTAGGTTCCTCAATAACGAGTGTGTCAAGAATTATGTTGATAATATGGGCATCATGAGAACACTCAACCATGTAGATCTCAATTTTGGTAGGATCATGATTTGGAAAAGGTTACCTAAAGATGTTAAGGGCTTGGTTTTGAGGTGCATTTGGCTTATCCAACACAAGCTCTCCCTTGTCAATGGGAGATTGGATAATGCTCTTAAAGGTATTACACATACTAACTTCATGCGTGATTAATTAATGGAAAGCACATGGATCATTCTCATTGTACTATCTAGGCACAGGATGAGAAGAATCAAATTTCTAAGGTAGTTTGATGGGAGGAAGTTGTATGATGTTGGCCTTCAATAACTTCTCCAAGATCAAAGTGTAAGATTCCCCAAGTGGAGTGAATTGCTTTTGGTTGTTCTAGTTTAGGTTTCTCATGTTTTTATTAGATGAGTTAGAGGAATTTGGTTGGTTGAAAGATGTTGGAGAGGTAGATTTAAGGATAACTACATTTGTGGTTCACTTGATTTTGGACTTGATGTTGGTGTGGTTACTAAGTTTAGAGGAGGAAGCCTCATTGGTTTTATAGGTAGAGTTTTTGTTTTTCAGTTTTAGCTTTCCTTCATTGATGGATCTATTTTCTAACTTATGCACCATGGTAAAATATTCATCAAAAGTTTTGAAGCTATGAATATGTAGTGTAGAAGATATATGCTTGGCACATGCCCAAGCAAAAGGTTTTATTAATTAAGATTATGGAAAATATAAGGAGAGTTGATTGATTAGACTCCTCCAGTGGGATACAAAATCAATAATAGATTCATCATCAAATTGTTAGATAGAGTATAGATCAGTGATGAATACTTTCTTGGAGATGTTTATAAAAAAAGTGATCCAAGAAGGTTTTAGCCAACTAGGTGAAGGACAAGAGGGAATGTTTGGATATGGCACTATACCAATCCAATTCCAGACTGGTTAGGGACATAGGGAAAGTTCAGAGAAGGAGGGCATCATCATAGGTAATCAAATAACATGAATTCATAAATGCCTTAAGGTGATGTTGGGGATCCTCCTTAGTCTAAAACTTGGAGAATTTTGGAAGTTCCCATTGAGGAGGATATGGTTTAATAGGCATAGATGGTTAGATGGACTTGTTATAAATCTAGTCATATGATAAAATATTGTGAGTTCTAGAGATGGATGGCTCTAAGGTATTCACTTTATCCATTAGTATCTTCATTAGATATGTTTAGGGTCGTACACTTGAAGAGTTATAAGGTGCATACTGTGGTTGGGGTTGAGTGACATATTGATAATTTTTCATAGGTTGAGATGTTTCCACATACATGTAAGTGGCTAGAGGTGGCTGGGTTGAAGACACATACAAATATGTGATCACTAGGTTGGGTAGAGGGTATGTACTATTAAGTGGGTGCAAGTGGTCGAGTCAAAGGTAAGGGATAAGTGGTAACCCTAGTAGTGATAGGTGATAAGGTAGAAGGTATTAGTGTTACTACATTTAGAAGCAAAGTGGGGGTAGCTGAAGGAATGGTAGTGATGGTGGTAGTGGGTACTCTAATAATAATTGGGGTATGGGTAGGTAAAGGTTGGGTGATAGCTATGTTAGAAGAATTGTTAGTCAGGCTAAGAGGTGTTTGGGTGCTAGAAGGTTGAGCAAGTTGGTTTTACATGGTTGTGTCAGATGGTTTTCTAGCTGAGGTAGATTCCTAGGTAGATAATTATTGGGTGGTGATGGTGGTAATATAATATTTACCTAAAAATCCCAATGGCATGTCATAGGATAGATCGGTAGGTGGTACCAAAATGGGTTTATGGTGAGCTATTGTGTTAAGTTAATGTTACAAGGCTATCTAGTTATTATCCAAAAATGTATCAAAATCTAGGTTGCCTTAGGAAACTATCTAAGGTGTACTATAAGCATCAAAATGATGAGGTGAACTCTCAACATCTGAGATATACTCCATAGATGAAGAGGTAGAGGAGATTGGATAATATATAGATGGGTCCTAACTTGCTAGGTCTCTTTAATGCAAGTAGGATGAGAGGAAAACACAAATAATCTTACAACTCAAATGGAGAGAAAGAAAAAAATGATCAAGGAAATCCAACCCATGCTAGAGTAAATTAAAATCCTATGGTTAATTTTAATCTTTGTTTGGCTTATGCCTTAAGGTATGAGAATATGTGATAAAAGTTGGATTATAGATCAAGTATTATAGAATTAATCTATGGTTGGTTTCAGATTGTTCAGGTGATCAAAAGGATTTGTATTTTAAATCAATACATGGCTTGGTATTGAGGCCTACCCCCTCACTTCACACACCACAATGATAAGGGTGTCAGATGCTTAGCCAATATATACTGATTTTTAGAGTTTATACTTAACTAGAGAGCTAAGTTAGTTCTCCCCTTGGTAATGACCTCCAAGTAGGATCACTAGGAAATTGGAAGGTGACCTCTAGGTAATGAAATCCTATATGGGCCTTGTCTCAATTTTTTTGATGTTTAATTGATGAAGGTGGTTTGGTTTAGTGTGTGCATCAAAAGTGATGCTACGATAAAATTACTGTACTTTAATTTATAGTGAACTAAAATTAGAAACAAGCAATGGATGAACTTGATTTTAAACCCAAAATAAATTTTAGTTTCTATAATGAGCACAAATAGAGGAAAAAAACATAGATATGCAAAGAAAATAAACCTAAAGTAAGGACTCAAGGTCCCACTGGTCATGCCAAAATGTTTTAGTGATAAGGGAAGAAAAAGAAACTAAATTCAAGTATGGTTGAAAAAACTATTTGATTATATGTGCATTGAATCAAAAGATTTTGAAGAGCTCCTCTTTGGCTTGGGAGGATGACCTGCAAATAAGACAACACTAAACCAAATAGTTGGTTATATAGATAGCTGAGTGGATTGCCTAACATTAGGTAGATCTAAGAAGCAAGAGCTTCCTCAAGGGATATCAATCTATATGTTTTAAACAATTAAATTTATAAACAAATAGAAAGTACTTGAATCAATAATCAAAAGGTACTAAAATTGAACACAAGAAATGCTTGTTAAATAAATAGACTAGAAATGACTAATATAGAAATAAGAAAGTCAATACTAGTGCTAAACGGGTCAAGTGTGCTTCAAAAAATTATGCAAGGACATAGAGAATTATATTTGGGTAGGGATAGGTAGGTGGAAATAGCTTGCTATAATTTCCTATCATAGTGATCGTCATTAGTTGGGATGACCATTAATGGTCAAGGTGATCGTTGGTGGTTGGACAATTGATTGGTGGTTGAGATAACTGTTAGGGATTACTATGTGTAAGTTTGGGTTGGAAAATGGTCAAATTAACATGATCACAAAGTTGGATTTTGAGAGATGGGTTAGTACTGGGATGAGTATGAAAGACAAATAAAGTGATTGAATACTGGAAAATAAATACTTGTCTTACAAAAGTCTGATCAGGTGGATGTTTGAGGTGGTTAACTCATTAGTGGAGTTGGATTTGAGTTTAATAGAGTAATGGTAATTGATGCTATGGCAAAGAGGCGATAGCAAGTTATTTTTATGACATGATGGCTGGATGGTTAGATTACTGATGATGATTTACCTACAAAAAAAGGAACTCTAGATGCACAAGCTCTTAATAACAACTACATATGATTTTCACCTCCATGCTCCTCTCTTATTATAAGTGAAGAAGGAGAGGTGTAATAAGATGTTAACTGGGCTTATTACTTTTAACTCACTCATGTAATAGATCACACATAGATTTAGAGAAGTTATTTTTAGAAAATCAAGGTGGGTGGCTTGCATGTGGTTGGTTGAGGAGGTGCACCCTAACTATCGGTGGTCAGAGTGACCATTGATGGTTGAGGGTGAATGGTCAAAGTGGTTAAAATTATAAGTTACGTTAGTTGGTCAATCCTAACTTGGGTTAGGATCAATTTATGGTTGAAGGGTCAAATTGGTCCTACGGGGGTCTTAAGGTAGTCTAGGGGTGTTTCTATATTTGAAATCATAGTGTGCAGATTTATAGTGTCTACACTATCAAGTTAATTAGGCATATACAATGTGATTTGGGCTCAATTCACCTTAATTTCATCATTGATTAAAAAAATTGATTTATTTACTTAATCATGAGCATCATTTGGCCAATTTGATCCCCAAGAAAATAATTTAACATGTGCGATGCAATTTTGGGCTCATTTGGTTCTAATTTCATAATTAGTTAAGCTAATCACTCTATTCGTTCAATCATGAGAAAAATTTGGGCCTATTTGATTCATATGCTTCTAATTGGTCATATCAATATGATTTGGGGCTCAAATCATACCAAATTACATGACTAATTGAACTAATTAGTTTATTAGTTCAATCATGAGTGCACTCTAGGAAATTTTAGCCCCATGAACTTGATTGGGCATTGTTTAACCCTAAAATCTAAATTAGGAATAAATGGTTAAAGGAGTAGAGATATCTTACGTCATAAGGATGGTAGACTATCTCTAAAGTAGTCCAATTAATTTTAAAATTGAGATAAACGTATACTAAATTTATTATGTTGAGATATGCTAAAATGGAAAGTATAATGATGTTAGATAATTGCAATTATGATGAAAATAAGATACTTAGTTGGTTTTGATACTAAATAAAATCTAGATCTAGAATAGGTAGAAATTAGAATGGATCTATATATTAGATCAATTGTCTAATTCTAAAAATTATACCTCTTTAGATGTGAACACTTATGTTGACCTAGGATGATTACATCGATACTATCTAATTTAAATGTAGGTGACCATTATGGATTACCTACTAAAATTAGATGTGACAACCTAGATTCTTTTGGATTCTATGTTGCCTTTACTCTAGTGCATTCAGATAAGGGTCATGGACTATGACTCCTTGTCAAAAATCAAAACCCTAATTCTTTATATTCATAGTTATTATGGATAAAATGAGTTAGTAAGCACATAGTGTTGAGTTTCCCCAAATACCCCTCTATTAATTGTTGAGGATGGTGATTGATGTCTTAAGTTATCATTAATGTCAAAGAGAGAATGTGTTACTAGTGCATGAATGATAAAGAAGTTGTGTTTGATATCTTAGAGAGATATGGAACATGTGTAGGTCAATAAGGACAAACAAGAAGTTGTGAGGCATCCATATATGTCTTGGTGAAGTTTTGGTGTGTCATTTGGTCATTTAGAAAGAGAAACATACATAATATAGCTTAAGAAAAGCTAGACCGTCAGTGCACATCATGTAGATATGAGTGATATAGCAAGTTTGTGAAGGTAATCATAAAGTCAACATTGGTTAAAGATTTTCGTGGAGATGTTTTCTATAATGCTATGAAGGTACTATAAATATTTGGAATCTTGAAGTGTTTTCTAGTTAAAGATGTAAACCTTCAAATTTTCTCTAATAGACAGTGATGGACTAAAGATTGTCAAGTTTAACTACATTGAAGTCTGGGGTCAAATATTAAAAAAAGATTTAACAATGAGCATTATGAAGATCAATGAGAACTGGGACTACCAAGTAGCACAAGAGTGAGGTATAACAGCTGATCCTACGTAGAATAATATGGCTAAGCAATTGAAGAAAGAGAATCAAGAGTTGAAGGTTCAAGTATAGGTTACTTATGAATGTCTAAAATCAAGTGAAGAAAAGTGCAATCAGTACAAGGTAGTTTTTGGGAAGTACAGAGGTAAGATGAGTGAGTATGATCAAGAGGAATATCAAAATAAGATCATGGCCTCAAGCTTGAAGGCTATTAAGGATGAGTGCATAAATCTCAATAAGGAGCTAGAGTCCTTGAATGAAAGCTCAAGATAAAAAGATGATAAAGAGAATATCAACATTCTTGAGGATCAATTAAGAGTTACAAAGGCTAATCTAAGTTCAAAAGAGGAAGAATGCAAACATCTCAAAACTTATTTAGAAGAGACAAATGCTAAGTTGAGTTCAAAGCAAGGTGAGCATGATGAGTTGAAGTACAATCTTGATTCTATAAATATTATTGAAGAGAAAGTATGTAGATTGAAGGCTGACATGACTAAAGAAGCTAAGAGGGATAAGGAGACCATCCAAGATCTCAAAATCTAGTTAGAGGTTGTAAGTTCAAGTATGAGAGCTAAAGAGGATGAGAGTGTTAAATTTAAGAACAAGCTAGATTCATTGAAGGATGAGCATGGGAGATTTTTTTTCAAGGTAAACAAGATTGAGAAATATTAAGATAGGTCAAATCAAGACAAGAATGTGAAAATACTAATTAGGAAACCAAATGCTATAAGGTATGAAAGTTCATTTCATGGTCATTATTTTTCATGTAATCTTTTTGGTCATAAGGTAAGAAACCATAGAAGGAAGAGGAGCTGGTTAGCTAGAGGTATGATTAATATAGTCTACTATAATTATCATGACATAGGACATATTACTAGATTCTTCCCAAAAATGCATTGGAAAAGACTAACCCAAGTATGGAGACCTAAGATAGTTAAGATTGAGCATAATGAACCTAAGAGACAAGATGGTATGTTTACTAAGATTCATAATATTCATCAAGTAGAAGGTATGAATGATGTTATTTGTTTCAATTGTCATCAATTTGGTCATATTTCAAGATATTTTAAAATAAATCTATCAATTCATAAGAAGGTGCATGGACATCCTAGAGTGATAAATAAAGGTCAATCCTTGGTATGGAAACCTAAGGAAGTGTAAAACCAAGAAAAATAATTTAGTTGAGTTGAAAGATCAAGGTGGACTACCTACTAAAGTAAAAGAGGAATCAGACATGAAGAAGGTTTAGGAATGCCAAGAGAATGTGTCATCTATTTAGATAGAAAAGGAGAAGCAAAATTTAGTTCAAGTTGAGCTCAAATAAAAGACCAAGGTGCTAATTAAGGCTAGTTCTGAGGTGTGTATGGATACAAGTAAAAATCCTACTATTTTTAAACAAGTTTCATGTGAAGAACATTAGTTGTCAATATATAGTGATGAGGCATGTCATGAATATTTTTTGTCTCCATGTATTTTTAATTCATTATTAAAAGAAAAGGAGAATATTGTAGTGGATGAGCAATTTGATTCTCTTAAGTCTAAGAAAAAGAAGAATAACTATCAATTTTAGATGACCAAGGAGGAGAAGGAATATGATAAGTTGTGGGAAACTCTTGGTTTCACATTATTCTAAGATAGTGTGGGTTAGGATGTCTATGTATAAGCTTCAAGGAGAGACTTGACAAGTAAGAGGAATCATGGTGGTTGCTAGTTGAGATTTGGTTGGTGTTTCAAGATAAGAATATCATTTGAAGATGTGTTTGACTAAGAGGAAACTAACTCAGTTAGCTTGAGTGGCTTGAAGAAGATGTACATGATGTGAAGGGGAAAATATGTGAAGATGATTCAGTCATGATAAAAGTGTGAATATGTCTAATATAGTTGTGAATTAAAGAAGATTGATATGATGACTTGATCAAACCAAGTCATGTGAGTTGACAAGGTATTGAATCTTCATGCATGAGCAAAGAAATTTTGTGAGTTTTGTAGGTAGATAGGTCTAAGGATCAGAGAATCCCAAGTTCGGATTGGTGTATGTCAAATAATAGATTACATGAGATGGATATTGATGTTAGGGGATCTTTCTAAGTGCTATGAGTAGTTTGTTAGGTCAATGATCAAGTTCGCATATTGAGGAAGAGACCCTTTGTTATTAATTTCAAAGGGGGATAAATATTAGAATGAAGGATTTAAAATGAGTAATAAGTCATTCTGAGGGTGTTTTACCATCAATGACAAAGGGGGAGAATATTAAACATGGTCATTGATGTCTTAGGTTATCATTGATGTCAAAGATAACATGTGGTACTAGTGCATGAATAAAAAAAAGTTGTGTTTGATATATTTTACATATATGGAACATGTGTAGGTATGTAAGGACAAAGGAGAAGTTTTAAGGCATCCATAGATGTCTTGGTGAAGTTCTAGTGTGTCATTTGATCATTTGGAAAGAGAAACATGTATATTCTAGCTTAAGAGAAGCCAAATCATCACTGCACATCATGCAAATATGATTGATCCATAAATTTTGTGCATTTTGTGTAATTAATCATAAATTAAACATTGGTTAAATATTTATATGGAGATGTTTTCTATAGTTCCAATAAGGTACTCTAAATATTTGGCATCTTGAAGTGTTTTCTAATTTAAGATATAAGCCTTCAAAGTTTCTCTAGTAAACTGTGATGAACCAAATACTGTCAAGTTTAACGAAGTTGAAGTTTGGGGTCAAAAAGCCAAGATATATCTAATCGTGAGTGTTTATAATATCAATGACATGCGGGACTGTCAAGTGGTGTAAGGCAGGGACTAATAACAATGTGGTTAGAAGTCATGTGAGGGTGCCAAGTGACTTAATAGTGGAAGAAAAAATCAATGATAAATAGTATGCATTAGTCAATAAGTCAAACATAATGCTTATAAGGCATTTGGGGATGCCAAGTAGTAGAAGTTCATTAGAGACTGATTGCAAGGTACGTATAGGGCACTCGGGGATACCAAGTGGCTTGATATTAGAAGTGAGGATATATGATAAATAATGAGAAATTTAGGTTAAATTAAAGAGGCTAATAAGGATGTAAATGATGTAAAATTGATCTATCTTTTTATGGAGAATGAGATGAAGACACGTGTCTACAATATTTGCATTTAGCAGTGACTATTGGTATTTGAATTAATAAAGGGAAAAAATAGTTTGTAGTATTTTAATAATATCTTTTGATAAAAGAGGAATTTACTAATGGAGTAAAAAGAACATTTGAATAGGACTTCAATTTTAATCCATAAAATTTTATTATAAGGTTGAATTTTTGTACAGTTGCAGATATTGAGCTCCAAATTTCATTATGTGTTTGACCATGTTTTATAAGTGACCAGATACGAATATTTGAGTTGTTCTTGATAGTATTTTGATGTTTAAAGATAAAATATATATTATATAGTGTTATAAATTCCATGAAGAGCATCTGTGTGGATTTTTTAGGTTTGACCAATCCATATTCAATGTGAACAATTACTTAAAAGTTGACTATGTTGAATGCACTGGTAGATTGAGTGACCATGTTGCAAGAGTGAGTTGAATGTGTTCTCAGCATATTTGAGGAAAAAAATGAGTATGGAGATGTTTTATAAGTATAAAAGTATTATAATAAGTCATTTTTTGTCATGATATGCACTTTATCAGATATGTAAATTCAAAATAGATTGACTATATTTTGTATGTATATAACTAGTCTGAGTGGTCATTTCGAGAGAGTTATTTTGAGTGCTTAGATCCTGTGTTGAAGCATCTAAGGAACATGGAAGTGTTGAATAGATCATGAAGGTTTCAACCATGTGACCTAATCATATGGATATTTGAAATACTTGAGTGTTTTCTTCATAAGTTTGAGACTGTGTTTTCTATGTATGAAGGCCTAAAGAGTGAGAAGACATAATTGGTAGGTTCAAGTGTTGAGTTAGTTTTCAAAATGGAATGGAACCATATGAGAGTGATAAAGTGTATATTTTATATATTTTTGATGTGTTTAAATAAATTTTAAAGCATGAAGGTGGTCCAAGTAGTCTCACATATAACATGTTAGTATGAAGGCCTAATTATTTGAGGTTTCACCAAGATCTAATGGTGGTTTGGGGATAATGAGGTATTGATCGACATATGAAGAGTGTGTTTATCACATGTAACATGTGTATGGACCTATTTTAAGTGTGTTTCAAATATTTAAAGCATCTTGGCAGACCAAGATGGGTTATACCAAGAGAGTGGTATAAATACAAGGTATTGTTGGCCTATTATGTTGGTTGTGTGAGAGTGGATTTAAGTGAAGGAGAAAACCTTTGAAAGAGAAGATATAAGTCATTGAGGAAAAAAATATTGAAAGGGATCATTCATGCTTGTCTAATCAAGTTTATGTAGGACACATGGTTTATTGGACCTGATGAGCCTAAAAGAGGCAGTTTGAGTGAATTAATCCTAGAGGTAGCTTGAGAGAGATTGGAGGAGAAGAGTGTAGACAAAGATGGTCATCATCAGTTGAAGAGTATTAATAAGTGTTTAAGATGATATATTTAAGGTATCTGAGTGGGTGCTTAGTTGCCTAGTGGGTTGGTTTCTCCTTGCAATAGAAAGCTTCCTAAAGGTCTAGTTGTTGTGGGCGCTCAGCTAGACAAGGACAATAACTCCTTGTTAGATTGGTGTCTCACTAAACTAAGGGATGGGTGTTCCTTGATCAGTTAGTGTTGTTATAATTATTGGATATTATTATTATTATTATAATATATTCTATCTTACAAGGTTTAATGGGTTCTATCCCCCAAGAGGGTTTCCAGATATATCATGTGGTTTGTGCTTGATTTTGTTTTATCTTCCATGTTCATTGTTATGAATGATGTGTATGCTTCATGATTGTATGTGTTGAATGGTTAAGTGTTTAAAGGTTTTGAAATTAGATCAAATATCTAGAATCACTAATTTAATCCCCCTCCTCATGATTTTATCTTTAACTTTTATGAGAGCTACCTGCATATTCTATACTTTAAAAAGGGTGTCAGACTTATGTCGTTCTTCATTACGTGTTGGATTTTATGTGAATCATGTAATGTGTGATAAGAAATTAGAATAGTGACCAAGATTGTGACTTGAAAAATGTTTATCATGGAATGATCCTTCATTAATTCAAACTTGTAGATATGTTATCTCTATGATTGATATGGAAATAGGAGAAAATAGGGAAGCTTTGCTCACTTGAGTGCTTAATTGAGTGTTTTTTCTCTATGCTAGGTGGTAGAATGAAAAAATATTTATATTATATTTATACCAAACTCCTTTGAGAATATATCACATTAAATCACTTATACTAAACATAATAATATGTTTCATTTGAAAATTGCATTTATTTGGGGCACTTGACACTTTGGTTGGAATAGGACACTTGCATTGACACAGGTGTTTGATTAGGACACAAGTGTCTAGGTAGTTTTAAAATAATTGCATGTATATAACTTATATAAACATAATATAAGTAGGTTTATACCATTTTGGACAAGATAGAAGGTCTAAGTCATCATAATAACATTGGTCAGACTAAGAGATCTAAAATTAGGGAGAGATAGTGTATGCAATCCATTTAGAAGCAGGAAAGGTCTAGAAGTTGAAGGTACATTCATGATATGATTTTTTAAGTGTAAAAGAATAAGGTGATATATAATTTAAAAATAATGTCTAAATTTTCCACCCTTTAATTTAGTAATAAAATTACTAGTTTAAAATAAAAATAATGTGTACCTAGGTGTGTATAACACACCTTGCATTTACTTGAGTCTAACTTGAGTGATTTGCTAGTGACTAACCTACAACCAAGAGTTTGTTATATTATATAATTAGTGAATATAATATGAAATTAAAAGAGAGAAAATTTTAAGAGTACACCTGTATATTGATGCAACCATCTTACCTTTTAGAAATTTGATTTAAAAATATATATAATTATGAAACATTAGAGTTGAGATTAGGACAAATAGAAAATATAAAAGCTGCATATATCCAAAGAGATGGAGAGATATTCAAGGGCACATGCCCCCAACCTTGGATGAAATGTGAGTTTCCACTTGATAGTTGAGATTAACTCAACCATCCAACCCAATCATAATTTTAACCTTGTGAGTTTTAGTGAACAAAGTCAACTCAAACTATAAAAATGATGAGGTTAGATGATGTAATCAAGTCCAACCTATAAAATTGGAAAGATTAAGTGATTTAATCAAATTGAATATACCAAAAATTGAACTAACTATTATATTATATTGTCTGTACAAGTCCAACATGGTGGGTGATGATAGTCTTTGAAAGTGTTTAAAATTTGAAACTGATTTGATTTTTAAATTTAGGTTCCTTTCTCACAGTAGATGCACCTTTGATATGTCTCATGTTAAAACTATGTATAACAATGGTACCAATGCATATGATTCTGCGTATTTAAATCATATAACTAGATAATTTTGGCCAAATTAAAATTATGTAATTGTGGATAACATGTTTCTAAAACATGCTCTCACCATAATCTAAAACTAGAAACTAGTGTGTGGAGAATATGTTTCCAAAACATGCCCCACTACAATATAAATTTGAAAATTTTAATGGTGACAAAAAGACTTGAGTGTACATTCATTTAATAGATTAAGAATCCACTAAATTATTAATTTTAAGAGATATTAAGAAAATTTGAAGTCTGATTCTAATCATTGGTATTGACATAAAATGTTAATTATTTGATTTTAAAAAAAGATATTTAATTTAATTTTTTATATATATAGACTGATAACCTGTTTTATTTTCAATGTACAATAAAGGATAAGGGATATCCACAGATATAAACATGTAATGGATTGTCTGAAAAGTTTTTATTGTGATTGGTAATGAAAGAAAGAAATAATTTTATTAAGCAAAAAAATTATTTTCTAATATTTAAAATTTTATTTCTGAATCCATTTTCAGATATGAGAGGATTGAAACTAATACATTTTTAATAACTACGATTAACATTTTTCTATTTTTGATAGTATTTTAATTTCAGTTGACCTCACTTTTGAATCCATCTTCAAGTAAAAGAAAATTGAAACTAATACTGCACTAACATTTCTCTACTTTTAGTATTGTTTTTAATTTAGCTGATTTTAAAGTAATGCAAAGCTAATTTAGTTGTCAGTATCATGCAGATGCCAAGTCACTGTTGTTCAGTAATTTCAGGAGGATATGCAGAAATGGGATGTTGACAGTGCTAAGAAAGCTGGAGGCAGATGAAAATCAGAAACTTGGTACCATATTATATGGTTGCCAACTTTCTGGGTATCAACAAGCTATTCGATTTGTTTTCCAAGACCATGGCTGACATACTCGAAGAAAAAGCTGTAAAAGAAATACGAACCATGTTCAAGCAAGAGATCTATTGTAGCCAAGAGCTCTGGAAGAAATCCTTAACCAAACACACTGGACTTGTACAAAGGGAATCCTAACCTAGTCTAGTCTTGTTTTTTTTTTTTGTTTTTTCCCTTTCCCTCTAACTCCATAATTATTTAGACCCTAGCTTTTTCTAGCTCTATAATATTTTAATACTTATTTTTGTTTTAATATGTGTGAGAGTGAGAGATATGAGCAGGGATGGTTGTGATGTGTTGTGTTATTATAGTTAGATTTTTATAAATGTTTTGAATTATCAGATTGTAAAATTTTGATCAAAATTTATTTATTATATATTTGTAAATTAAATATTTAACTGCTTAATAATATACTTATTATTAAATGATCAAACATTTAACATATTTGTATTTTTATTTTTGATTAGAGAGAACATCTGCTCCTTGATTCGGGTACTCTTTTAACTCATTAATATATTCCTGCCCTTAATCAGAGAGAAGATCTGCTCCCTGATTCAAAGACCTTTTAACTCATTGGTGATTTGTATGGGCAACTTGGTATAATTATGATATTATGATAAGGACCACTCATTAATATATTCCTGCCCTTAACCAGAGAGAACATCTGCGCCCTGATTCAAGGACTTTTTAACTCATTGGTGATTTGTATGGGCAACATGGTATAACTATGATATTATGATAAGGACCACGAAGTGGCTGGTCCATGCTGTTTGTATTGTTACTTCTGTAATTACGGTTTGCATTGTCTGTGTAATGATGATGATGTATGCATAACATTAATCAAGTCTATGATAATTTATTATCATTGGTAGAAATACATTCTAATTAGGTCAATTGTATATTTGCCATTTCAATGGAATTTTTTCTTATAATTAAATTTATTAATTTATGTTATGATAAAAGTAATTTATATTAAGAAAAAAGATAATTATAGTTAGTGTTATATAAATATGTTTAATTCTAAATTGATATTAATATTGATAGAAAAAATTGATTGATGAAAATGATAGTTTATTATATTGTTATTAAGTATAAATTCTTAAAGTTATCATATAAAGAAACTTTGTTCGATCATATGATATTTATATAACTCAAAAGACTGTTAAAAAAAAAAAAAAATTGATCTTAATATTCAATGAAAAAAATTATAAAAAATAAATTATTATAAAACAAATTTTTAAAATAACAAAAACTAAAAACAATCTACTAAAAAGATTAACTATTTCTTTTAAGGAGAACCAGATTTTACTGTGACGTCTATTCTCCATTAGTTTTTGGAGGATTTTACATTCTTGCTACTTCTTTATGTTTGTTTTGGGTGTGAATATATCTATAATGTTTTTTCTTCATAAATTATTAAAATTATTATCATGAAATAGTAAGCGATTAAGTTTGTAGTATTGTTGGGTTAACCAGTGAAATTATAATTATTATTTTTTGACATGTTTGAAAGTATTTTATGGAATTACTAAATTATATAAGATGTCCCATCAAAAAAATTGTAGTTCAATTAAAAAAGATGATTATTCGATCAAAATACAAATCCCTTTAAATATCTAATACAAAATCAAATAATTAATGCCAAAATAGTACTCTAGATGAAATTATAAATTTTAATAATAAAATAATAACAAATCATTATATTTACATTTTTTTTCATTTGTCCTAACAGTAACATATTGTTGAATATTGGTGATCCCGCAGAACTGTTACGAGATTTTTTTTTTTTTTTTTTGGGTAAAGGATGTCTCTATCTCGCACCTTTGCGGTGTTCAATTTTAATAATGATTGCTTGTGATCTATCCAGCTGATGGTTTATTGAGTTATTGTATTTTTTTTCTGTTTCTTTCCCTTTATAATAGAAGATTTTGTGATCTTTTTTATCTGTTCTGAATAATTAATCATTTTTGTAATTTTGAGGAAGGTCCCTATTCCTTTCTCACTCGTTATTTTTAAATTAGAAAAATTATATATATCATTATATTTACAGCGAAGTAAACTTGTTGCATTAAATATTATGTATAATGGTTCGAGAAAATTTGATTTCGATGAGAAGGAAGAAAATTATGCATTAAGAATTATGTATGTAATGTATAAAGATTATGTATATATTGCATATGTTTTGATCATTGATATATACCTTGCTCTTGTAGGTAAACATTTGTTTAAGATCTCACGGTATCTATGCAAATCCTCATCTTTTTCACAATGGTGATTTCAATAAGGAAGGTTATTTAAAATCTAAAAATAGAAATACAAAATGATGCGAGAGTGAAGGGAGCCATACGAAGTATTAGATGTTTGCAGGTTTTTACAGTTACTTTTCCATCTGTTACATTATCCATCTATCATTGATTTAGGTAGGGTTAATTCTATTTTGAAGCATATTTATTGTGTTGAGTTTGGTTGGCATTCCTCCTTTTGAGTGGTGTTGCTTTCCATTTATCAAATGGCTGCCACCGCCATTCTTGCATTGTTTGATGTAAGGATAGTCGGTGGGATAATAAAAAGTAATGGCACTGAAACAAGTTTGAAAGTTTGTTCCAAAGGTATACCACAATGTATTGGTTCTAACTCAGATACCCCTATACTTGATGTTGTTTTGGATTTGTCAGAATTTGATAAAACTTATAATTATTTTTGAAAACTTTATCCTAGTCACTTATTTTATGGGTTGAGTCCTTTCGGAGACCCTGTTAAAGCAGTGAATTCATAACCATTGGCAAGGCCATGGTGTGAAACTGGAAGGAATCCAAAACTTTACCAAGGATTTCTTCTTGTATTATTTCAGCAAATCTAAACACTACAAATCTATTATTATCCATGGACCTAAGTTTATTCACAATACATTGATTATTTTGTTGTATTGGACCCAAGGCTTTCAGGTCTTTGAACAAGACACATAAAAACCCAATTTGGATAGAATTTTTAGATTTACCTCTTCCTATATGGAATTTTGTTACTGAGCTTATTAATCCTCTAGAGAGGTTTATCTGCCATGAACAACAAAAGTCCTATGCAACACACCCTCAGAGAAGGGTCTATGTGGAAATAAACCTAACCAAAGATCTTAAGGAGTCCATTGAGATTCAAGTAGGTAATAATTAGTTCACACAATGTGTGTTATATATTAACCTATCAAACACTTATTTCTAGTGCCATAATTCAAACCATATGTGGGTTTTGAGTCAGACCCACTATTTTCTTGAAGACTATAGTGGGTTTGACTCAAAACCCTAGAATAAGAATTTTGACAAGTGGATGATAAATAGGAAAAATAATTCAGCCTACAATAATTCCAAACCCCAGTCAACTATTTATTGGCCCATAAAGGGTCTGAACTCATTGGTCTCTCCTAGTAAGGCTCATGCACCTTCACAAGTTAAACCCCTACCTCCTATCTCCTGCTCACCTCAAGCAGTTGCCCATCTAGTCTCCTCTCTATCTCCTATTCCTACAACTCCATCTTAAGATCCCTCTTCAAGGGTGACTTTTTTAGACTCTGAGCTCAATGTCATGATTCTCAACTGTAAGGTTATTCTGTGGCGCTATGTATCCCCCACCTTCTATGGATGAAGACTATGTGCCAAACAAGAGGCAACCCTTCAATCTTGGAGATTTTTCCCTTCTTAGTTCAATTTTCAATTGGTTTTCAGCCCTCTCTGACCTTACAGAGGTAAATAATATGAATATTGATGGTTTTCTATGAATTTTTATTCAAGGAATGTTGGAGAGGTCTCATTGATCTAACACATAAGTATATGGTTAGGAAAGTTGTCATAATTTGTCCAAAATGAAAAGCTTTTGCATGCAAGAAGTCAAACTTTCATACTTCTTCCTTCAATCTATAACTTGCACTATCTAGCTTGGGGCCCTTTGTTAGGTCACATGTCACTAGCCTGACTGTGGTAGTGTTATCAATCTTTCAACCCCTGATCTTTCTCAATTTATCATTTATTGGAGCTTCAACCCTACCCATCATGAGGTGTGGACTCTTTTTGACTTTGCTACTCACATCATTGGCCTTGACAACTTATATGAGTCCAATGATGATGTGGAACATACCTTCATGTGGAGATGATTGGTAGATTCCCTTCCAAACACCACTATATCCTCTATGATGATTTAAACATGGTTGAGTATGTTGAAGACAGAGAAGGACATCTCCCCATGTGATGGTGTGCAGGGGAGTGGGAAGCATGGTTTTACATGCATAACAAACTTGGGTTTTTTAATCCCAATCACCAACGGAGGAGTGAGTCAAATTCTCCCTATTTACCTAGTCTAATTTTCACTAGGGAAAAGATAGAGTGCTTAAATGTCTTGATTGTGCTTTACTAGTAGACTAAGACATTTTATTCTTTTCTCATGTGCATAATCAACCTATAAAT
This sequence comes from Torreya grandis, assembly GCA_037957365.1. Taxonomy (NCBI): domain Eukaryota; kingdom Viridiplantae; phylum Streptophyta; class Pinopsida; order Cupressales; family Taxaceae; genus Torreya; species Torreya grandis. The sequence goes on from JARHVA010002397.1 coordinate 2,472,726, forward strand.
ATGATCTCAAACACTTTCATGTATGACCATCATCCTATCTGATTTGGATGGACTAACCCTAGGTCAAACCCCATAATTCTAATTTTTACCTCAATACTACCCATCTCAATCATGAGAGGAATTTTGGGCATATCATTCAAATTTGGAACCTGGGTCCCAGACCCATTATGGATATTGGTTGGATTGATTGGTGAGTTGATGTCATAGCTCGCACCATAATTTTTCTATGAATATATGGAAAGCAAGATGTAATATTTTGACAATGTATCCATCATACTAAAAACCATGAATACCTTAGGGTTTCACAAGATCTAGAAGCCTCATCTTTTATCCCTCATTTACAGGCTCAAAAATCCATGTGGAGACATAAAATCAAATCAATCAAGGATTAAAAGGTTGGAAGAGCACAAATGCATTGGCTAAAAGTTGGAGACAAAGTGAACAAAGAATTATTTTCTCTCCTCTAATCTAGATAAGCTATGAATAGAATCAAATCCATTAGATGCGCTTTAACTAGATTTACCAAGTTAGATGATAATTTTAAAGCTTTTCTTCATCACTATCATGATGTGTTTACTTCTCAACCCACCTCTCTTTCTCATGAAGTTGATCTCTCTCAATGCCTTGGGGTTGTTCCATGTAAGCTCTCTGAAACCCAGATAATTGCATATGATAGACATCTCATCTTGAGCAATCTTAAGAAAAATTTTATGAAGATGGCCACTACCAAATCCCTAGGAGTTTATGAGTTTCTTTATGAGTTCTATCAAACCTCTAGGAGATTGTTGGACCTGATCTCCATAAAATATATTATAAAGTTATTTTGTCTAGTTCTTCGGGTTCTCTCATTAATCAAGGTAACACTAAATTCATTCCTAAATATATAGACCTTAAATTTATTACCAATTGGAGGCCTATAACTCTTCTTAATGTATGTTATAAAATTATAGATATAATTCTAGCTCTTATAGAATAAAATACCTCCTCATCTTAATTTTGAGGGGTTTATTCAACATATATACATTTTAGACAATGTCATTATTGTCTAATAAGGTATGGAATGGGCCAAGATGTCCAACTAAAAGGCATTATTCATCAAGATTGATTTTGAAAAGGACTATGATCGAATTGAATAGCTTTTCATTATAACTAAGCTTCAAGCCCTTGGTTTTGGCCCCAAGTTTGTGTAAATTGTTAATATGTTTTTCCAAGTTGCTGGTGATTGTATTAATATCAATGGGTCTCAATCTTGATGCTTTGAGATTCATAGATCTATCAGACAAGGGTGCCCTCAATTTCCCTCTCTTTATGTTTTGGCAACTGATGGCTTCATTTATCTCTTGGCTAACTATGCTTCTAGGGGTTTAGTGAAGCATATTTATCTCCCTATTTCAGACCTTCAATTGATTAATGGGAACTTTATTAAGGACTCATTTCTCACTGTTCAACAAGAAGAGGGCTTTGTTAAACATGATATTGATTGACTAGACAATTTTTGCCTCACTTCTGGGTCTTCCATCCAATGGTAGAAGAATCAATGTTATTTCCAGTCCCTCTCTCCCAAACCTCCTTGGTTGGAGGGATACCAATGGAAATGGATTCTCCTTGGAGCACAGTTTGAGCTCTTAGACATTCCATTTAATTTTAGAGCATTGCCTACTAAGTTGTGGTCTTATGTGGTTCAAAGGGTTGGGAGAAAAAAATTCTTCTAGAATACCAAATTCTTACCTCTAGCTGGTAAGTTTCATATTTGTTATAAGGTTCTTAATGATACTCATGTTTACTACTCATCCTATTGGGCACCTTCTAATGCATCTTATACCAAGCTTGAGAAACTCCTAAGAGACTTTTTATGGACCAATTCTGAGGGCCATCATGGTTTCTACAAAGTCTCTTGGGCCATTTGTTATCATCCTAAAGAGGTTGGTGGGATTGATCTCATTGACAATAAACTCCATGGTCTCACTCTTAGTGTTAAATAGATTATTAGAAGACTAGAAGGGGATGAGGCCTAAAAAATCTTATTATGACATTGCATCCCTCGAGGCTACCCTCTTAGCATAAAGGCCTGACAAGGGATTATTCTTCACAAAATTCTCATCACCCATGTTTCTATTAAGATATGGGGCACTTTTATTTCTCAAAGCATATATAAGGTTTGGGATAAGCTCAAACCTCACCTCATTTGGGTGGGGCAAGGTTTTAGAAGTGACCTCTCTCTTAATGTTTAATCTCTTTGGTAGTCTCCCACATTGAATCTACATAATGTTCCCTTTGCCATGGTCCCTTAGATCAAAAGTTAAAATATATTTAAAATAATGTATCCATACGATTCAAGATCTATTCTATAAAACCATTCAGGACTGGCTTCCATGGATCTTATGAAGTCTAAGTTCAAGCTTAATAATGAAAATGTAAGGTTCATTTCTGAGTTTCATAGTTCCATGCTTGAAGAGTATTTACACAAATTTAGTGTTACCACTCTTACGCCATGGTGGAATGACTAGTCCTAGCATATTGCTACATTATTTCATCTTTACTCCCCTCATATTGGGTATAATCTTTTTGCCTCTCAACATATTGAGACTAAAACCCTCAATCATCGATGGAATATTATATCCCTTCACCATGTTTGGGATATAAGGTTTGATAATATCTGACTTTATATGAACCTAAAACATCCCATTTCCTTTGGTGTATTATTTACCAAGGTCTGCCTATGGGTGTTTGGCTCAAGCACATGGGGATCTCAAATCCAACCTACCTTTCTTGTCACCACCCAAAATCCCTTAAACACATTTTATGGTTTTACCCTCATGCTCAGTCTACCTAGAGATGGATTCATACCCTATTCAATCCCTTTAGGCATAAAATTTTCATTGGGAAGATGGATCTCTTAAGGGAATCCACCTCATTCCCTATAAGATACAACAAGTTTTGGAAAATTGGTTGGATTGATATTCTTTTTTATATTTGAAAAACTAGAAATAAAGCATGTTTTAATCATTAAGATATGGAAAAAAGTTTTTGTATACTAAAAAAGTTGTGATATATAATGTTACCATCTATATCTAGATTTAAATAAATAAATTCCCTCTCGAGCTCCACTATCTACAAATTATCCTAGACCATTAGTGGAATGATCCTTATATGGTCAGTCGTGAGCCTCCTGAGCCCCCACCACCATTCCCCCCTCGAGGACATGGGCATGGGGGTAGAGAACAATGTTATTTTAGTTAGGGGTCTAGGATTTGGAGGAGATCCTATCCTCACCCTCATTATCCATCTCCACATCATATCTATGATAGTGCTACTAGAGATATTACTGGAGAGGTGGTTGGGGTCCCCTTATGCAGGATAAGATCCTATGGTTGACCCTCACTATTTCACCCTCCAAACAATAATATGTAATTAAGTAAAAAGATGATACTAAAAATATCCAACAAACTGATGATTGGGATCTCGTGTCAGTTGATGAATACCCCCTACCCAAGGGGTAGGGAGGAAACTCTCAGGATCCTCTGCCTCCACTGGCCTCCATATTTATTGTTGTTTCTGAATGATTTACTTATTGTTTGTGCTTTCATTATCCTTTTTTAGTTGGCACGCACTTGAGTTAGTTTAACCTTGGTATTTCTAGCCTTGAGGTGGCCTTTTTTGGACTTTGCTCTCTTTTCGAGGCTTATTTTAGCTCAATGTGGATTTGTTTTTGGGGTGTCAATTTTACACCCATATTTTTTATATGATTAGTGATTTACTATATCTTATATTATTAACTAATGTTTTATTCAATCAAAAAGGATAAAAATGAAATTCTATAGATAAACTTTATACTATTCTATCAAACATCAAAGATGTGAGTTTTGTTTTAATGTACTAGTAGATTTCAATGATTTTGTAACATTTTTTTGTGTGGTATTTTCATTTTTTTAACGATATCTAATATAGGTTTTCTTTTTAAAAATCACTGACATAATGTGCATAAGGCCTATAATAGAAATAAATATAGAATAAATAAATAAATAAAATAAAAAAACCTTTAAATTTAGTTGTTTTTCTAGGATTGATTTATGTTGTATCAATGTTTGCCTTGGGTGATGCACATTGTATTATTGCATTGTGTTAGAATTGTGCAATTTGGACTTTAACCAAATTCATTTCATTTTTATTTATTTTTTCACCTCTAAAAAAATATTTTCAATTATAAAAATTTGGTTTATTAAATCAAATATATTTTTTACATTAAAAAATTGATGGCATTTCAATTTATATCAATTAAACAAAGTTTAATAGATGGTTTCAAAACTCTCACATCTGAATTAAATCCAAAGCTAAGATTGTCACCATTTTCAAAAAATGAAACTCTAATACAAACCAATAAAATTTGATTCCATTAAAAGAAACTACTACAAAATATCTTCATTTTATTTTATTTTTGTTTACCAAATAATAGTGAATTATAGTTGGCACTAATTCTTTTTACAACACACACTTGTGGAAAGGAAAATAAAATGGCAAATGATGAAAATGAAAAATACTAAATTATGATGACCACTATGATAATTGTATGCACATATTATGAAATTAGAGGACAAGTAATGACAATTAAAAGGAAGCCTAAGGGTTGGAACTTGGACATATGCTAGAGAAAAAACTTTATATCTGATAGTTAAGTTAAAACATAATGTCCAACCACATGAATTAGGGTAGTGGATGATTAGAAAGAAAATGTGTCACATAAAAAATAGTATAGATCAACCCTAGATAGAAAATAAGTACTACTTTATTGAAATTAAATATGAATCATTGGGCCATGATGATCACATAATATTGGAAGCAAAATCAGCAGTCTTGTTTGGGCTATGATGATCACATAATATTGGAAGTATAGTCCTCAATTTTGTTTGGATCTGATAGTCTTAATGAAAATATTTAATGAATTTACACTATGGCATATTATTTATTTTAAAAATCTTCTTCTTCAAAATCATATCATCATATCTAAAAATATTTTCTTTTGCAGATGCACTTTGGGCCAATTTGAGCTCTTTGAACCTAATTAAGTGTATATGTTGTGATTTGGATATCAATTTACCCCAATTTCATCATTTATTGAAAAAATCACTTTATTGGTTTGATCATAGGTGTTTGGGACAACTATCGTCTCATAAACCTAATTAGGTGTACATCACAATGTAACTTGGGGTTCAATTTGTCCCAATGTTGTATTTGAACCAACCACTAAATTGGTTCAAACATGAGTGTAATTTGAGCCTATTTTACCTTTTTGAACCAATGAATTATGAGTAAAATCTTGATTTTGGGCTCAATTAACTCATATTTTGTCACTACTTGGATCAATCACTCACTTGATTCAATCACATATACACTTTGGGTCAATTTGAGCAACACAAACCTAATTGGGTATATAAAATACAATTGGAATTCAGTTTGCCCCATTTCATTCATTGATTGAACTAATCACTCAAATTGTTCAATCTTATATGCATTTTGTGTCAATTTTAACCTCATAATCCTAATTGGGAATTTCCAATGTGATTTAGAATGTTATTCAATAATATTTTATTATTGGTTGAACTAATCACTCAACTAGTTTAATCGTGGGCACACTTTGGTCTAATCTAAGCCATGTTAATCCAAAAATTTAAAGTATAAGATTGATTTAGAGCTCAATTGGCCATATTTTATCACTGATTGAACCAATCATGGATGCACTATGAGCTTCATGAAACTAATTTGGCATATACAATGTGATTGAGATCTCAATTCACCCTAATTTTGTTAGTGTTTTAACCAATCATTTGATTGGTTCAATCATGGTCATACTTTGGGTTAGTTTAAGCATCATGAACCTAATTGAGAGTATCCAATATGATTTTGGGTTCAGTTATCTTGGATTTAATAATTGATTGAACAAAACACTTAATTCATTAAATCACACATTATTTTGGGTAATTTAAACCACATAAATCTAATTGGGTATATAAGATGCAACTTAAGGCTTGATTTTCTTAACTTTCATTGTTGATTAAACCATTCATTCAATTGCTTTGGTGACAAGTACAATTTCAGGAAATTTGAATCTCATGAATCTAATTTGGAGTATACAGTATAATTTGGGGCTTAAATAGCCCCAAATCCATCACTAATTGACACACATTGAGTCAATTTAATCCCCACAAACCTAATTGAGCATATACGATGTGATTTGTGTCTTAATTTACACCAATTTTCTAATTGATTGAACTAATCACTCATGTGGTTCAATCATGAGCACATTTTTATCTAATTTGATACTCATGATCCTTATTGGGTATACACAATGTGATTTGGGGCTTAATTACCACCATTTTTTTCACTGATTGAACCAACCACTAAATTGGCTCAACCACAGATACACTTTCAGCCACTCTGATTCCCATCAACCTAATTGGGTGTATATGATGTAAATGGTTGTGATTTGGCATAATTTGAGTCTCATGAACCTAATTGGGCATATAAAATGTAATTTGGGGCTTATTTTTTCCCAATGTAATCATATATTAAACCAATCACTCAAGTGATTCAATCAAAAGCGTGACTTGGTCCAATGTGAGCCCTATGAACCTAACTAGCCATATATGATGCAATTTAGGGATCAATTGATGTTATTTTTATCATTTATTGAAAAAATCACTCAATTAATTAAATTATAGATGCCCTTTGGGCTGATTTTAGATCTATCTATTTCAATGAATTTCAGCTTATATTTCAAGAAAGGAAGAAGAAGATGAAACTAAATGTGAGTATGGTTGAAAAACCTATTTGATTATGCACACATTGAATCAAGAGATTGTGAAGAGATATTATTTGGAGTTGGAGGATGACCTAAAAATAATATAACACTAAATCAAATGGTTTTTTAGATAGATAGCCAAATGGATTGCTTAGCATTAGCTAGATCCTGAAAACAAGAGCTTCTTCAGGGGTTGTCAATCCACACATTTTAAACAATTAAGTTTATAAATATAATAGAAATTGCTTGCATCAATAATCAAAAGGTACTAAAATTGAACACAAGAAATTATTTATAAATAAATAGACTAGAAATGACTAATATAGCAATAAGTAAATTAATATTGGTGCTAAACAAGTCAGGTATGCTTAAGAAAATTAGGCAGGGAAATAAATAATTAGATTTGGTTGCAAATAGATAGGTGGAAATAGCTTGTTGTAATTTATTACCATAGTGACTATTGGTATTTGGGATGACCATCTATGGTTAATGTGACCATCAATAACAGGATAAACCATTAGTGGTTGAGACAACCATCGATGGTTATTGTGTATAGGTTTGGGTTGGAAAATGGTCAGATTGATGAGATCACAAAGTTGGATTTTAAGAGATGGGTTGGTGTTGGGTTGAGTGTGAAAGACAAATAAAGTAATTAAATATTAGAAAATAAATACTTATCTTGTAGAATTCTGATCAGATGGATGTTTGAGGTGGTTGACTCATTGGTGGATCAAACATGATTTTGATAGAGTAATAGCACTTGATGCTTTGGTAGAGCAATGACAATAAGTTGGATCTCTAACATGATGGCTGGATTACTGGATTGATGATGATGATTTACCTTTAAAAAAATTAAATTTGGATGCACAAGCTATTGATAACAGTTGTAGATGATTTTCACCTCCTTGCTCCTCTCTTCTTATAGGCAAGGAATGAGAGGTGCAATAAGATGTTAGTTGGGCTTCCTAATTTTAACTCACTCATGCAATGGCTTGCACATGGATTTAGAAAAGTTATTTTTAGAAAATCAAGGTAGGTGGTTTGCATGTGGTTGGTTAAGGAGGTGCACCCTGATTGTCAGTGGTCAGGGTGACCATCAGTGATCAGGGTGACCATCAACAGTCATCCTGACTGTTGATGGTCGAGGGTGAAGGGTCAAACTGGGTAAAATCTAGGTTAATTTAATTAGTCAATCTTAACTTGGTTTAAGCTCAATTTATGGTTGAAGTGTCAGGTTGATCCCAAGGGGTCCTAAGGTGGTCTAGGGGTGTTTTGACATTTGAAATCATAGCATGAAGATTTTTGATGTCTACATTTTGCCTTTTTTTGTTATGTGGCTTTGAATCAAAAAAATGCAAAACAAAAATGGATTGTTTGTCACAAGTCTAGTTGCCTCAAGTATGGGAGGAGGTGTTCCCCCTCAAACTAGGAGTTGATGGTGTAGAATAAAATCAGGTGCAAGTTTAATAAGGTGAATGAAGGTAAATGTCATGAAGGTGGGTGATAGGTTGGGCTTTTGAGGGATAATTGTGTGCACAAAGTGAGACCAAAATGTGTGATAGCTGAGATCATGTATAAACTAGGATGCTATAGTTGGTAAAAATAAAGGTCAATACTAGAAGGATAAGTGACAAGTGAACTGCATGATTGTATTTAGGCATGGCTACTAGGTACACTCACAAGTCTCCTAAGTGATGTTTGAGTTTTGATGGGTATCTAAGGTAAGAAGTGCTCCCAATGAAAACACAAACTAGTCAAGTATCATGGGTATCTAAGGTAAGAAGTGCTCTTGAGAAGACACAGGTGGGTCTGATAGGTACTAGGTGGTGCAAGCACAAAAAGTGGTCAAAGGACCAGGCAAAAGTCATTGTGAAATGCATGCTAGTTGGGCTGAAATGGACCAATGGTGAGAGGCTGTGGTTGGTGGGTTAGGTAGAGAAGGTAGTCTCCATGGGTGGGTAAAATATTTGGTTCCACTAAGGAAAAAGGGTTTGATTATAGGCAAGAGCAAAAAAGGTGAGCCTCTTGACCATCAAGAGTTAGGGTGCTCAAGGGTGACCATCGATGGTCACCCTAATTATTGATGGTCAGGGGAAAACCCTAAAAGTCTGGTAGTTAAAAGTCATATTGTTCATTTTGACTTGATGACTTTGAGCTCTAGCATTTGGCATCTTATGACCAAGAATAGTGATGACGGTGATTACTAAGAGGTGAGACATTATTGAGTTGGACCAGGGGGACCTAAGGGACTAGGGAAGATGAAGGGAGCATGGAAATGTAGATGAGGTCATGCATGGGGTCCATAGATTCCTCCTCAATGATGGTTAAGGAATGAGGTAGGGTATAATACTCAAATTGGTATATTATTTAGTTTTGTATATGTTGATGCAATTGATTTGTCAGTTGTTTTACTAGGGTGTGTTTTAGGTTTTGCCCTAGGTAGGTTTTGGGTGATTTTTTTCAATGAAATTTGAAATTGATAGGGTGGGTTAGGTGGAATATGGTAGGGTTAGGTATTAGGGCAGAATTTAGGAAAGATTATAGTTAGTTTGGGAGTTTCTTGGGTAACTAAGGTTTTGGGTGTTTTTCTAACAGAACACCCATAGTGACCATCGACAATCAAGACTGACCGTTGATGGTCAACATCTATAGAAATATAAATACCTAACCATATTTGGTCACCATGACCATTAGTGGTCACCTAGTGTAAAAAAGCCCCCCCTAAAATGTTAAAAGTTGTTAAGGTATAGTAGGCATCAAATGGTATCGTATAGGTTGAAATTTAAGTTAGGTGGAAGATTTGGTGGGTTAAAATGTGAGGTTTGGGTAGGTAGGAGTTGAATAATCAGTCAAATAGTAAGGTTAGGTAGGTTGAAGGTGTTAATCATATAGGCAACAATAGCATAGGTGTCTAAGCTTATTTCTATGGATTACATGCATGCATGAGAGTAGATACAGATATAAGACCAGGTGCGGTGCATATTCATAAAGGTTCACTAGGGGATGACCCCTATAGAGAGGACACATATGGAGGAGGTCAGCCTCAAAGTGATGAGGCACTACCATCATGTGCCCCATGACACATCTATGATCATGGACCTCATCGAGAGATAGGATCCTACCATGAACATTTTCCTATTACCCATTAGCAAGCTCACAATCTTACTAGAGGACATGCATTATATTACATGCTTGCCCCTTCAAGGTGAGATGATATACCATATTAAGCAGGAGAGGGATGATCAACTAGAGTTATTATATATAGATGACCAAGATTGTGTCAGATGGCATACTAGGGGCTTCAGTTACTTTATGATTTATCAAAGGGTGAGGGACGAGAGGAGATTGATGACCATGATGATGATGGATGTGTCCTACTTTGTCCTTCTTGACTCAAGCAGTGGGAGGTTCCCATACTTGTTATTATGTGTATTAGTTAAGATGCTACTACAAAGGATATTATTCATATGGGTACTAATATTACTTATGTAGATATATACGGATATGTGGGGCTTTAGGTCCCATAAGAGATATGCTATCAATGTCAACCTGGTTCTACATTTCTAAGCTTATGAGTACATCCAGGTGTTGAGGCTAGTGGGGTTACTATGGATGGGATACATACAAATAGATTTCCCAATTGGATTTATGTAGTGGAGAGGTGATTTTGACACTTCAAGTGTGGGAGGATGATCCCATGATGTTGATTGATTTATGGGTTCTTTAGGTGCACTAGTGATTGGAGACATCACTTGGAGACCATATGTTCAATTTCCATTATGACCTGACTATAGGAGGCAAACATTCTCCTTGCAGATTTATAGGTATATTCTCAATAGGAAGGATGGGGAGGTAGATTTTATCCCCTGTGATAGGGTTCATAGGTAGTTTATCCTTATTCAAGGTATTCTAGGCATATTTCCCAGGTATATATGTGAGGCTACAAAGATCTTATAACTAGATCCACATCCGGTGAGGACTCTGCTAGATCATGAGGAGTTGTTAGCTAGGCCATAGATAGATGATGTTGGATTTGAAAATGGGTACATGTCATGTTACCAATATTTATGTGTGGCTATAAATTTTGGTGATGATGGTGGTGGTAGGAGACTGATAGATGTGAACCCAACTAGGAGAGGGGTTCAAAAGGCATAGGCACAGGGGGTTGGCCCTGATGGATAGGTAAGAATGGTATTATTCACTACATAGGCATAGGTCATAGAATTACATGGGTAGGTGGATACCTTATAGGGTCATATTACTATGTTATAAGGGAAACTAGCCACTTTGATAGGTGAGAGGGACCAGGGTAGATCTACACTATTCCAGGTTACCCAAGAGTGAGATGATTTGAGATAGGCTAGAGGTGAAACAACAACACCAATAGGTCTAGTAGGGACTATTGATATGTAGAGGTAAATAGCTATTGTATAGGAGTTATGGTACTATGAGGTGATATTCTTCACTCACTACCCTAGAGAGCCCTGATGGGGTGATTACAGAGCTAGCTTGGTAAGAGGTGCCAGTGTGGCAACACTAGGTCAGTGGGCTGTATTTGTAGCTAGATAGATAGGGACATCTAAAGGATAGGTAGGTACTACAAGGGGGAAGGCATTAGGATCTAGCAGTGTTCCAAGAGACATTGGTGCCCCTAGGACATAGTCAGGACACAACTCATATATATATATATATACATATGTATATATATATATATATACATATATATATATATATATGTATATATATATATATGTATCTATATATATATATGTATATATATATATATGTATATATATATATTTATGTATATATATATGTATATATATATGTGTGTATACACACACACACACACACACACACACACACACACACACACACACACACACACACACACACACACACACACACACACACACACATATTGATGTATATCATTTTGATTATGGCATATGAGTCGATGTGGTAAGATGTACATTTTAAGAGGGAGAGACATGTATATCTATTTATACACATTATGGTGTTATTTAAATTATGAGCTATATATGGTCTTGATTTATTACTCATGCTCATGGTCTATGGTTTGATTTGGTATTAATGCTTATGATGTGATGTTTATACTGATTATGTATTTATGAATATGACATGATAAATTTTAATGAGTATATGCTTCATTATTTAGATTTAGACATGTGGTGAAAAATGGTTGGTTGTTTTATTTCTTATGGATGCTATGGTGTTATTATGATTGTTATGGTTATGATTATAGTTATACATTTCCTTATGATACCCTTGCATATGCATGGGATGATTACAGTTGTTTTTATTCTACTTATGATAAAGCACATGAGGTAAGTTAACTAACAACACTAGATGGGAGAATAAAGAATATAACCAAGAGACAAAAATCGTAGTGAAAATGTCAACTACTCATGATAGGATAGGAAGAGGGCATGATGCTTCTTTGTTGACAAGGACTAAAACAAAATTGAAGTTGGATTGGATTAATGAACATAATCCCTTTAAATGCTTCAAAATAGACTTTTTTAGTTGGTTAAGAAGGTGTATTGACCACATAATGTTAAGTAAGCTTAAAATCCATTTCATATAGTGTGTAAGGGAGAGATGAATGAAAATGGAACCTTCTTGTGAGACTAGCATGCCTCTTCTTTAAGTGTCCAAAGAGTCAATATAAACAAGTCTATGACATACAAAGTGAAGACTAATCGATATGGGAAGTCTACTTGTGAAAACTGATTGTGGCTTCCACCTTATTTTTTTGTGAGAGTTGATTGCACTTTCAAAAGTAGTTTGCTTTTATTTTGATTTTGATAATGGGTCATTTACTTTGTTTCTATATATGGGAAGATGATTGATGCTATTGAGATTATTATGATTTTGACAAATGACTTACTCAGTAATCCTTTGAGGGAGTGGTCTAAGTTTTTGTGCTTTGTTTAATGATTTTTGATAGTTATCCTTCAAGGCAGAAGTCCACCTAATGTTTGGAAATTTCAAATAAATTTTCAAAATCTATCCTTCAAGGGAGTAGTTTACAAATGATAGGGATGACCCATGATAGCCATTGGTTTAGATTTTTGGTTTTTTATTGATTTATTTGATCTTGCTTGACATAGACTTGCTTAGGTTGGCTTAAGGGTTCACCTTTATGAAAAACTAAAAGAACAAAAAGGTTGTTTGGGTGGAAAGAGGTTTTAGGTGACAACGATCATAGGAATCTATCCTAGGAGAGGGGTAGAAATTACCATGAGTATCATGCCATAGATAGAGCCATGGTACCCATTGTTCAATATTAGGCTATGATTGTGATGGATAATCACATGATCTAATTTTAAATAGTTGTCCCTAAAATAGGGAGATGGATGTGGTTGAGAGCAAGGAATGAGCTTAAGTTAAATTAAGGTGCACTTGATCCTTCTTAACAAAATAACAGACACAAATGCAAAGCATTGAGGGGCTCAGGTTCTAGGTGGCCTTCAAGAGAAGACAAATGGTAAGCTCCTGATCCATACTTATGGGTTATGATATAAGGTCCAAACCAATTGAAAGAAAACTTGCCCCACTTGTTTTTCTCCATATTGGTGACATGTTATTTTTCCTTTAGGATGAGCTCTCTGATGTTAAATTATCACACTCTAAGGTGTTTGTTATAGGCACACTTGACATGCTCTAATAGACATGAAGATGGGTAAGGGATGTCAAGTGATGCTCATCAAGTAGCTCAAGTTGGGTTAAATGGTGCTAATGATAATCATCCTAAGAAATTAGATCTTGCAAAGATATGCAAAGAGAGGGAATTTAGATTTTGAGAGGCAAGACTACCTCCACTTCAAACATAAGAGAGAAATGGGTATTACTTGTAGGATTCCTAATGCTAGTAAAATATACACATAAGGTGAAGAGGATGTGCAAATGTTAATCCTGACCAGATGCATTGACCATTTTAGTTAGCATGTTGTTAAGAGTTTTGTTAGAGGCGTTAGCCTGTCCATTCACTTGAGGGTGATAGGGTGAGGGAAAGCTTAAATTAATATTAAAAGAATCACAAAGACCCTATATTTGCTTATTCTTAAAATATTTACCATTATCGGTGATAATCTTGTGAGGAACATTGAAGCGGTAGATGATGTGATTGTTGATAAAATTGACAATCTTCTTTGCTTTGGTTGAGATTAGGGCAATATCCTCCACCCATTTGGTAAAATATTCAGTCATAGTGATGATATAATGGTGTCACTATGAAGAATGGGGGTTAATTTCACCAGTAAGGTCCAGACCCATTGTAAGAAGGGCTAAAAATTGGTGGAAACTCAAAGACTATGGCTAGGCACATGATGTAAATTATCATGTTATTAAAACTTAACACATTTTTTCACATAATCACAATAGTCTTGGTTAAGGGTAGGCCAGTAATAGCCAAGGTAAAGGATGTGTTTAGATATAGTGAGGGCACTAAAGTGTCCCCCACAGATACCATCATGTGCTTCCTTGATAGCGTGAAAGGCTTTGTGACTATGTAGGCAACAGAAGAGGAGACCATCAAATCTACATTTGTAAATAATCCCCCCCATAATGGTACAACATGAGGTACTCTGGATAAATACTCTTAGATCATTCCTATAAATGCTAGAAGGAATGATGACAAGGCTAAGATAGTCGAAGGCTTGCTAATACTAAAGGTTAGGTTGGGTCTTTTCCACATTGAAAATGGTAGGAGAATCTATTTTAACATAGGAAGGTTGGGTAAGTCTATAGATAAAAATAGATAGCTTAGAGTTAGAGGGTATAGATAGGATTTGAGAGGTGAGAGAGGCCATGGTATCGATGAACTTATTGGTAGATCATGGGGTTGAATGGATGTGATAGTGTTCAAATGATGCTAAGAGTTCATCAACCAATTGTTTATACTATTAAAAAACATCAATCTTACATTGGTAAGATCCATTAATTTGATTGACCACAAGTTACGAGTCTGAAAAGATATTTATTATTTTGATTCCTAGGGATAACATATTTCTAAGGCCTATGACTAGGGCTTCATACTCAACCATATTGTTGGTACATTCAAAATCAAGCTTGAAGGACAAAGGAAGAAGTTCATTATCAAAGGGAATGAGGATGATACCATATCCCCCACCATGTTGACACATTTATCTATCAAATAACATGGTGACATGATAGTTTAAGTCCACCTAAGAGAGGGTTGTAATGGACTCATCAGGGAACTCAAGAGGAGGAGGTTGGTTGTCTTTTAATGGTGCTTTGGCTAATTGGTTGACAATAACTTGCCCTTTATTTTACTTTTGCTGAAGGAACTGAAGGTCAAACTCTATTAAGAGCATGAGCCACTTGGAAATACATTTATTTTGGTATGGTTTGGAGTGCATATACTTGAGTGGGTCAATATTGGTTATGACATAGGTTTTATGGTTAAAAAGGTAGTGGTGAAGTTTAGTGGCCACAAACACTAAAGCTAAGTAAAGCTTCTCAATATGGGTATACCAAGTCTTATATTCTACAAGTGTGTGGCTGATGTAGTAGATGGCTTGCTCTTTGTGATGCTTGTCCTGATGAGCAAGCATTGCCCCTAGGGAGTGGTTCATAGTGGAGATATATAGGTAGAAAGGTTGGTCATCATTGGGAGGGGTGAGGATAGGTGGAGATAAAAGGTAATCTTTAAGAAAATTAAAGGCCTTTTGATATTAATTATTCCACTTAAAAGATACATCCTTATTTAGAAGGTGGTGGAAGGGTTGGCATCAGTTTGAAAGCTGGGAGATAAAGTAGTGAGTGGATTAGAGCTTCCCCTACAAACTGTGAAGTTACTTGAGGTTGATTGGAGGAAGCATGTTGAGGATTACTTTGATTTTGGTGGGATCTAATTTGATTCCATAGAGGGAGATAATAAAGCCAATAATCTTTCTTGATAGGACCCCAAAAATTCACTTCTTAGGGTTAAGATGGATATGGTAATGGATAAGTCGCTCAAAAATGATCTTAAGAATGGATAAATGATCCTTTTAGAGTTTGGATTTTTTGATAAGGCCATCCACATAGTCCTCTATAATCTTGTGGATAAGGTCATGGAAGATATAAGTCCTGGAACATTGGTAGGTTACACCAACATTCTTTAATCTAAAAGGCATGACTCTATAGTAGAAGGTTCCCCATGGGGTGGTAAAGGTTATCTTTTGTTGATCTTTAGGGGTAATTAGGATCTGATTGTAACTCAAAAATTTGTCCATGAGAGATAACATCTTGTGGTCAACTATAAGATCAATTGGCTAGTTGATGCTCAGTAGAAGAAAGTC
Source organism: Torreya grandis (assembly GCA_037957365.1). Taxonomy (NCBI): domain Eukaryota; kingdom Viridiplantae; phylum Streptophyta; class Pinopsida; order Cupressales; family Taxaceae; genus Torreya; species Torreya grandis. Next base: position 2,488,851 of record JARHVA010002397.1, read on the forward strand.
ATATTTGGGGCAATCGAGGTTAAGGTCATGAAAGCCAACACAAATACATAGTCCCATTATGGCTTTGGTGATAGGCATGATATTCAAGACCTATTAAGGATAGTCAATGGATTGAATGAAATTGACAAATAAAAGATGATGAAGCTCTTCTTTGATGAGAATGGCTATGTGAAGGTTCATGAATCAAAGCTTCTAATTGATGTGTTTGGCATCATGGTTGGTGACTATGTTATGGGTAGCAATGACAGGGTCAATTTCAGGCATATTGCTATAAGACCAAGCAAATGTTATGCTAAAATCTTAAAGGAAGGAGGGGAAGTCCCAAAGTTCCTTATCATTAAGTTATTGGATAATTTTGACATTATATGGGTTTTTGGAGTACCCAAGTTGATATCCATGGTGGATTAATTCAACATGGTCAAATTCTCAAAAGAATGGATTTATGGATAGAAGAATCTAGGGTACCAAGGTAGATGAGAATGGAATCATCATCCTAACACTAAACAATGTTAATGGTAGGATATTCATCTCCTATCATCTCAGGATAGGTCAAAGGGATCATTACGGTTTCCCCTTCCTTTTGATAAGTTAGGGGTCCAAGGCTGATCATGTTGTTGAAAAAAAATTAGGTGGGATAATGTCATCATCCTCACATGCAGGTGTAGGAGAGGTTGGTGAGGAAGGGGTGTCTTCCTCAACAATGGTGATAGTAGGTGGTTTGGATTTCTTCTTAGTTGGGTAGGATGAAACTAAGGCCATGTTTCTCATGAGGTTTTTTGGTCTCAATGGAAATCAACTCATGTGGGCCATGCACATATCACCTAAGACCAAATCTTTTCCAAGCACACTGATGGAGGTATGTCTTAGTGAAGCTTATTTTATCTAGGTAAGAGAAGCTGATGGTAAATGATAAGGGTGAAAGAGAGGTGGTGGAAGTGTTAAGGGGTTTATTGAGTCCCCATAGATGAAATGGGTTTGATAGTGGGGAAGTCTAAAAGTAACAATGGTTTTGACATTACGTTCATATCTTAGTTGGTTAGTAAGTTGCCCATACTCATGAGGAGTAGGGTAAGCATCAAGAGTAAGGAGGTGATATTCTCCTAGTGAAAGGTGTTGTAATGTGGATTCTAAGTGGTCTAAGGTGGGGATCTAATCAAAAGGGATGGATGAGCTAGTCGATGCCTCATTGGTAGAAGGAGGTAGGACTTTCTCTATCATTGTCAAGGGCATGTCCTTGGCTAAGGAGGATATGTTAGATGGAGGTAGGAGTATGTCATTGGGTTGGTAGGTCATGTTGCATGTTGAGAAGGGACTTGGGTCAGTTTGGATAGTGATAAATTGGGATTTGTGCTCAAATTCAATGTAATGATGAAGGGTAAATGGGACATAACCCATGGAGTAGATCCAAGGTCATATTAGTAAAACATTGTGTTGGAATTCACCTTTCACTACATAGAAGAGTTTGGGGAGCGTGCAAGGTCTTAAATGGATATGAAGGACAACAGTCCCAAGGTAGTGGCCATGGTGTCATTGAAGGATCAAAGGATGGCTGAAGATTCAGACATGATATTGTCTAATAAGTTGAGTTGGGTATAGGCATGGGAGGAGATGATATTAATACTAGCTCCCACATTAATCATGACTCATTTGATGTGGGTTTGGTTGATGTAAGTATTAATAAAGAGAGGGGGATCTGAGTCATTAGGATGGGTAGAAGGTATTTATAAATCCTTGAAAGTGATAAGGTTGGAAATTTGGAGAGTACTAACAAAGGCTGTTAAAGGTTGAGAGTCTTTAGGGTGGACCTCTATCGATTTCAATGCCTCGATCATTGCTCTAAGATGATGAGGAGAAGTGGTAATCAACTCATATAATCTCATCTTCATTGGGGTATGGTGTATTTTTTTGAGCACCACTCTTATGATCGATTCAAAGGGTTTAGATTGGGAGGTACCCAAGATAGAAATCTTGGGTTTGGTTGAAGGTGAAGGTGTTTGAGTTTGGTTTGGTTTGGAAGTGAAATATGGGTATGTCAAAAAAATGGACACTTTGGCCTTCCACTTGTCCTTATATTGAGTGTGTGATTGGGTGACCACATGGATGGTGTGCATAGAGGGAAGAATTGGCATATGAGACTGGTTGGGCTCTTCATCACTCTAGGGTGAGAGTGGAGGAGTAGGTAGGAATTGGGTAGAGGGTGTTGTTGGTTGGATTAGTATAGGGCTCATGAGAGGTTCATCTATTAATAGATCATCTTCCTCATAGATCTAATGGATTATGGTTTGGAGAGCTTTGCATTTCTCCATGTAATACCCTGGTGTCCTATGATATGAGCACATGTGGTGATCATTATACCAAGAAAGTTTTGAACCAAGAGGGTATAATGGTTGGATATGAGGTAAGGTCAAGAAATAGGTGTGAAATAACCTTTATAAAATGGTAGAGTAAGACTCAACTGAAGATGGAGAAGGTTTAGGGATTTTAGTCTTGGTCAATAATGTGGAAGCCATTTTTGGAGTGGGTTTGGTGATGTTAGGTTTGGGTAAGGTGGTGTGTTTGGTTGGTGGTTTTGGTTTTGGTAAGGTAAAGGTTGATAATGCATAGGTAGGGGGTTGCAATGTAGGTAGATTGGGTATTATTGGTGTAGTGAAGATAGGTGTGTCAGAAATTAATTATGAATGTGTAACCAAAAGTGGTAGTGGGGTGTTGGTTGTGATAGTTGGTTTTCTAGTCAAAGTGGAGGGATGAGGCCTAAAAATAGAGGGAAAGGTTGAAGGAGGTGTAATTCTAGTCTTCTAGACTCTTGGTGGATTTACCTCCTTGATTGATTTGGCTCGATGTTTGGTTGGTGGGTTAGGTGAGATAAGATCCACTTTCATAGATGGGTGATTAAGGATCTTATAGGGAATGTGCCAAGGTTTTTGGTTTGTTTGGTTGGAGAAGATGATTTGGTTATTTGGGGTTTAGGTGTATTGGATGGTCAAGGAATTGTTGGGTTGGTAGAGGTTATTATTGGTTTGGTTGATAGGGTAGGAGTTTGGATAGAAAAAGTGGTGGGTTAGTCTACCAAATATGTGGTTGGAGGTTCTTTTTTCATGATGTAAGGGATCCCCAATTATTCCCAAAAGGTGGCTCAATCCATGTTAATATTGGAGACAAACTCAAACCTCTAAACTAATCTAGAGAAGGGTTTATAGATTGGTTTAATTCCTTGGGTGGTAGACTGAAGGATAGGCATATAGGTTGAGAAGGAGGAATGGTAAGCTTATCCTTTTCCTTAGTCAAAGGATGTAAGATTTGGAGGGGTGAATCATTTATGGGAGTTATAGGTGTGGAGGATTCCTCCTTGGGAATGACCTCCAAAGGGGAAGTAGATTGATGGGTGGTAGTGGGGGAAGGTAAGGTGGTGATGGTTATTTGTTCGGGTGTGCCAATTGAAGGAAGATTTAGTGACTCAACTAACTCAATAGGTAGAGGAGGAGAAAGAGGTGGTTCTTTGGTTTAGGTCTCTAAAATAAGATAAGGTAACTCCACTACCTCAATAATTTGAAGGGGTGAAGAATAGGTAGATGGGGTGGTAGGTTCCTCAGCAACAAGCATGTCAATAACTATGTTAAAAATATAGGCATCATGAGAACACTCAACCATGTGGATCTCATTTTTGGTAGGATCATGATTTGGAAAAGGCTACTTGAAGATGTTAAGGGATTTGTTTTAAGGTGAGTTGGGGTTATACAACACAAGCTCTCCCTTTTCAATGAGAGATTGGACAATGCTCATAGATGTATTACACCTACTAATGTCATGCCTGATTAATTGATGAAAAGTACATAGATCATTATCATTATAATATCTAGGCATAGGATGAGAAGAATCAAATTGTTGAGGTGGATGTTGGCCTTCAATAACTTCTCTAGGATCAAAGTGTAAGATTCCCCGAGTAGAGTGAATTACTTTTGGTTGTTCTAGTTTTGGTTCCTCAAGTTTTTCTTAGAAGAGTTAGAGGAATTTGGTTGGTTGACAAATGGTGGAGAGGTAGATTTAAGGACAACTTCATTCATGGTTCCCTTGCTTTTTGTCTTGATGTTGGTTTGGTTACTTGGTTTAGAGGAGGAAGCCTCACTATTTTTATAGGTAGAGTTTTTGGTTTTCAATTTTAGCTTTCCTTCATTGATGGATCTATTTTCTAACTTATGCACCATGGTAAAAGCCTCATCAAAAGTTTTAAATCTATGAACATGTAGTTTAGAAGATATGTTCTTGACACATGCCCAAGAAAAAGGTTCTATTAATTCAAGTTGCGGAAAATAGAAGGAGAGTTGATTGATTAGGCTCCTCCAATGTGCTACAAAATTGATAATAGATTCATCATTGAATTTTCAGATAGATTATAGGTCAGTGATGAATACTTTCTTGGAGATGTTTATCAAAAATTGATCCAAGAAGGTTTGAGCCAACTAGGTGAAGGAGAAGAGGGAATTTTTGGATATAACAATATACCAATCTAATGCCAGACCAACTAGGGACATAGGGAAAGTGAAGAGAAGGAGGGAATCATCATAGGCAATCAAATAACATGAATGCTTGAATGCCCTAAAGTGATATTGGGGATCCTCCTTATTCTAAAACTTGGAGAACTTGGGAGGTTCCCATTGAGGAGGATATGGTTTGATAGGCATAGATGGGTGGATGGGCTCATTACAAATCTAGTCATATGATAAAATATTGTGAGCTCTAGAGATGGATGACTCTAAGGTAGTCATCTTATCCATGAGTATTTTTATTAGATATGTTTGGGGTTGTACACCTGAAGGGTTGTAAGGTGCATAATGTGGTTGGGTTTGAGTGACATATTCATAATTTATTAGAGGTTGAGAAGTTTCCACATACATGTAAGTGGCTAGAGGTGGCTGGGTTGAAGACACATACAAATATGTGGTCACTATGTTAGTAGAGGGTATGTACTATTGAGTGGGTGCAGGTGGTTGATTCAGAGGCAAGGGATAAGTGGTAACCCTGATAGTGATAGGTGATAAGGTATAAGGTATTAGTGTTACTAAATTTTGAAGTAAAGTTGGGGTAGCTAGAGGAATGGTAGTGATGGTGGCAGTGGGTACTCCAATAGTTATTGGGGTATGGGTAGGTAAAGGTTGGATGATAGCCATGTTGGAAGAATTGTTAGTCAGTCTAAGAGGTGTTTGGGTGTTAGAAGGTTGAGTAGGTTGGTTTTGCATGGTTATGTTAGATGGGTTTCCAACTGAGGTAGATTCCTAGGTAGATAATGATTAGGTGGTGATGGTGGTAACATAAGATTTGCCTAAAAATCCCAATGGCATGCCATAGGGTGGATTGGTAGGTGGTACCAAAATGGGTTTATGGTGAGCAACTATGCTAAGTTAATGCTATAAGGCTATCAAGTTATTATCCAAAAAGGTAGAAAAATCTAGGTCAGATTAGGAAACTATCCAAGGTGTACTAGAAGCATCAAAATTATGAGGGGAACTCTCAGCATCTAAGATATACTCCATAGATGAAGTGGTAGAGGAGACTGGATAATCTATAGATGGGTCTTGACCTGCTAGGTCTCTTTGTTGTTGACAAGTAACAACCATGAAATTAGGATGAGAGGAAAACACAAATAATCTTACAACTCAAATAGAGAGAAATTAAAAAAATTATCAAGGAAATCCAACACATGCTAGAGTACATTAAAATCCTGTGGTTAATTTTAATCTCACTTTGGCTTATGCCTTAAGGTATGAGTATGTGTGATAGAAGTTATATTATAGATCAAGTATTATAGAATTAATATATGGTTGGTTTTATATTGTTCAAGTGCTCAAAAGGATTTGTATTGGGAATCAATACATGGCTTGGTATTGAGGCCTACCGCCTCACTTCACACACCACACCGATAAAGGTGTCTGATGCTTAGCCAATATATACTGATTTCTAGAGTTTATACTCAAACAAAGAACTAAGTTAGTTCTCCCCTTGGTAATGGCCTCTAAGTAGGATCACTAGGAAATGGGAAGGTGACCTCTAGGTGATGAAATCCTAGTCGAGTCTTATCTCAATTTTTTTTTATGTTTAATTGATGAAGGTGGTTTGGTTTAGTGTGTGCATCAAAAGTGATGCTAAGATAAAATTACTATTCTTTAATTTAAAGTGAACTAAAATTATAAGCAATCAATGGATTAACTCAATTTTAAACCCAAAATAAATTTTAGTTTCCTTTAATGAGCATAGATAGAGAGAAGAGAATACAAATGCAAAGAAAAGAAACCTAAAGTAAAGACTCAAGGTCCCACCAAGTGTGCTAGAATGTTTCAATGAAATTCAACTTATATTTTGAGAAGGGAAGAAAAAGAAACTAAATGCAGGTATAGTTGAAAAACCTATTTTATTATGTGTGTATTGAATTAGAATATTTTGAAGAGATCCTCTTTGGCTTGGGAGGATGACCTATAAATAAGATAACACTAAAGCAAATAGTTGGTTAGATAGATAGCTGAGTGGATTGCCTAGAGTTAGCTAGATCTTAGAAATAAGAGCTTCCTTAAGGACTATCAATCCACATTTTTAAATAATTAAATTTATATAAAAAAATAGAAAGTACATGAATAAATAATCAAAAGGTACTAAAATTTAACACAAGAAAAGCTTGTTAAATAAATAGACTAGAAATGATTAAGATAGCTATAATCAAATCAAAACTAGTGCTAAACAGGTCAAGTGTGCTTTAAAAAATTAGGCAAAGACATAGAGAATTAGATTTGGGTAGGGATAGTTAGGTGGAAATATCTTGCTAGAATTTCCTACCATAGTGACCGTCAGTGGTTGGGATGACCATCGATAGTCAAGGTGATCACTGGTGGTTAGACAAACCATTGGTGGTTGAGACAACCGTCAACGATTACTATGTATAGGTTTGGGTTGGAAAATGGTCAAATTGACATGATCACAAAGTTAGATTCTAAGAGATGGGTTAGCATTGGGATGAGTGCAAAATAAAAATAAAGTAATTAAAGATTGAAAAACAAATACTTATCTTGCAAAAGTTCAATCAGGTGGATTCTTGAGGTGGTTAACTCATTAGTGGAGTCAAATGTGATTTTAATAGAGTAATGGTACTTGATGCTTTGGCAAAGAGGTGATAGCAAGTTGTTTCTCTAATGTGATGGCTATATAGTTGGATCTATGATGATGATTTACCTACAAAAAAAGGAACTCTAGTTGCACAAGCTCTTGATAACAATTGCAGATAATTTTCACCTCCATGCTCTTCTCTTCTTATAAGAAAAGAAGGAGGGGTGTAATAAGACATTAAATAGGATTATTAATTTTAATTCTCTCATGCAATGGCTCACACATATATTTAGACAAGTTATTTTTATAAAATCAAGGTGGGTGTTTTATATGTGGTTGGTTGAGGAGGTGCAGCCTAACTGTCAATGGTTAGAGTGACTGTTGATGGTTGAGGATGAATGGTCAAAGTGGGTAAAATGCTAGGTTAAGTCAATTGGTCAATCTTGACTTGGGTTAGGATTAGTTTGTATTTGAAGGGTAAAATTGGTCCTAAGGGGGTCTTAAAGTAGTCTATGTGTGTTTCTATATTTGGAATCATAGTGTGTAGATTTCTAGTGTCTACACTATCAATTTAATTGGGCATATATGATGTGATTTGGTCTCAATTCACCCTAATTTCATCACTGATTGAATGAATTGATTTATTTAATTAATCATGAGAATCATTTGGATAATTTTATTGCCAAAAAAATAATTTATCATGTGTGATGAAAATTTGGGCTCATCTGGTTCCAATTTCATAATTAGTTAAACTAATCATTCTATTGGTTCAATCATGAGCATAATTTGGGCCTATTTGAGTTCTATACACCTAATTGGTAATATCAATATGATTAATTGAGATAATTAGTTGATTGGTTCAATCACAAGTGCACTCTAGGAAATTTTAGCCCCATGAACTTGATTGGGAATTGTTTAACCCTAAAATTTAAATTGGGAATCAATGGTTAAAAGAGTAGAGATATCTTAGGGCACAAGGATGGTAGACTATCTCTAAAGTAGTCTAATTAATTTTAAAATTGAGATAAACATATGCCAAATTTATTATGTTGAGATATACTAAAATGGAAAGTAAAATGATGTTAGATAATTGTAATGATGATGAAAATAAGATACTTAGTTGGGTTTGATGCTAATATAGATCTAGATCTAGAATAAGCAAAAAGTAGAATGGATCTATATTTTAGATCAATCGTTTGATTCTAAAAATCATACCTATTTAGATGTGAACAATTATGTTGACCTAGGATGATTACATCAATATTATCTAAATTAGATGTAGGTGTTAATTATGGAATACCTACTAAAACTAGATGTGACCACCTAGATTCTTTTGGGTTCTATGTTGCCTTTACTCTGGTGCATTCAGATATGGGTCATGGACTATGAATCCTTGTCAAAAATCAAAACCCTAGTTCTTCATCTTCATATTTACTATGGAGAAAATGAGTTAGCAGGCACATAGTGTTGAGCTACCCCAAATACCCCTCTATTAATTGTTGAGGATGGTGATTGATGTCTTAAGTTGTCATTAATGTCAAAGAGAGAATGTGGTACTAGTGCATGAATGATATATAAGTTGTGTTTGATATCTTAGAGAGATATGGAACATGTGTAGGTCTATAAAGATAAAGAAGTTGTGAGGCATCCATATATGTCTTGGTGAAGTTTTCATGTGTCATTTGGTCATTTGTAAAGAGAAATAAGCATATTATAAAGAAACTCTAGACCATCACTGCACATCATGAAGATATGAGTGATCTAATAAGTTTGTGTAGGTAATCATAAAGTAAACATTGGTTAAATATTTTCATGGAGATGTTTTCTATAATGCTAGGAAGGTAATTTAAATGTTTGGAGTCTTGAAGTGTTTTCTAGTTCAAGATATAAACCTTCAAAGTTTCTCTAACAAACTATGATGGACTAGAGATCATCAAGTTTAACTACATTGAAGTCTAGGGTTAAATAGTCAAGATATATTTAATGGTGAGTAATTTGAAGATCAATGAGACATGGGAATTCCAAGTAGCACAAGAGTGAGGTATAATAGACTAAAGGTGATCCTAAGTAGCATAAGATGGCTAAGAAATTGAAGGAAGAGAATCAAGAGTCGAAGGCTCAAGTATAGGTTACTTATGAATATCTAAAATCAAGTGAAGAAAAGTGTAATGAGTAAAAGGTATTTTTTGGGAAGTACAGAGGTAAGATGAGTGAGTATGATCAAGAAAAATCTTAGAATAAGATCATGGACTCAAGATTTAAGGCTATTAAGGATGAGTGCATAAATCTCAATAAGGAGCTAGAGTCCTTGAAGGCAAGCTCAAGATAAAAAGATGATAAAGATAATATCAACATTCTTGAGGGTAAATTAAGAGTTATAAAGACTAATCTAATTTCAAAAGAGGAAGAATGCAGACATCTCAAAACTTATTTAGAAGATACAAATGCCAAGTTGAGTTCAAAGCAAGGTGAGCATGATGAGTTGAAGTCTAATATTGATTCTATAAATATTATTGAAGAGCAAGCATGTAGATTGAAAGATGACATGACTAAAGAAGCTAAGAGGTATAAGGAGACCATCCAAGATCTCAAAATCTAGTTAGAGATTGTAAGTTCAAGTATGAGAGATAAAGAGGATGAGAGTCTTAAATTGAAAACCAAGCTAGATTCATTAAAGGATGAGCATGGGAAATTTGTTTTCAAGGTAAACAAGATTGAGAAAGATTAAGATAGGTTAGATCAAGACAAGAATGTGAAAATAATAATTAGGAAACCAAATGATATAAGGTATGAAAGTTCGTTTCATGGTCATTATTTTACATGTAATATTTTTGGTCATAAGGTAAGAAACCATAGAAGGAAGAGCAACTAGTTAACTAGAGGTATAGATAATATAGTCTGCTATAATTGTCATGACATGGGACATATTGATAGATTCTTCCCCATAATGCATTGGAAAATACTAACCCAAGTATGGATACCTAAGATAGTTAAGATTAAACATAATGAACCTAAGAGACAAGATGGTATGTTTGCTGAGATTCATAATATTCATCAAGCAGAAGGTATGAATGATATTATTTGTTTCAATTGTCATTAATTTGGTCATATTTCAAGATATTTTAAAAGCAATATTCAAGTCAGAAGAAGGTTCATGGACATCTTAGAGTTCTCAAGAAAGGTAATTCCTTGGTATGGAAACCTAAGGAAGTGTAAAACCAAGAAAACTAATTTAGTTGAGTTGAAAGATCAAGGTGAACACCTACTAAAGAAAAAGAGGAATCAAACATGAAGAAGGTTCAGAAATGACAAGAGAATGTGTCATCTATTTAGATAAAAGAGGAGAAGAAAAATTTATATCAAGTTGATCTCAAATAAAAGACCAAGGTGCTAGTTGAGGCTAGTTCTGAGGTGTGTATGGATACAAGTAAAAATCTTGCTATTGTTAAACAAGTTTCATGTGAAGAACATTAGTTGTCAATGTATAGTGATGAGGTATGTCATGAATATTTTTTGTCTCCATATATTTTAAATTAATTAGTAAAAGAAAAGGAGAATATTGTAGTGGATGAGTAGGTTTCTTCTCTTAATTCTAAGAAAAAGAAGAATAACTATTAGTTTTAGATGACCAAGGACGAGAAGAAATGTGGGAAACTCTTGGTTTCACATTATTCTAGGACATTATGGGCTAGGGCATCTATGTATAAGCTTTAAGGAGACACTTTAAAAACAAGAGGAAGCATGGTGGATGCTAGTTGATCTTTGGTTGATGTTGCAAGACAAGAATATCATTTGAAGATGTGTTTGGCTAAGGGGAAACTAACTCAGTTAGCTTGAGTGGCTTGAAGAAGATGTGCATGATGTGAGGGGAAGAATATGTGAAGATGCTTTAGTCATGATATAAGTGTGAATATGTCTGATACAATTGTGAATTCAATAAGATTGATATGATGACTTGATCAAACTAAGTCATGTGTTTTGACAAGGTATTGAATCTTCATGCATAAGTAAAGAAAGCTTATGAGCTTTGTAGGTAGACAGGTCCAAGGATCAGAGAATCCTAAGTTTAGATTGGTGTATGTCTAATAATGGATGACATGAGATGGATCTTGATGTTAGGAGAAATTTCTAAGCACTATGAGCAATTTATCAGGTCAATGATCAAGTTGACATATTGAGGAAGAGACCCTTTGTCATTAATGTCAAAGGGGGATAAATATTATAATGAAGAATATCAAATGAATAAGAAGTCATTATAAGGGTGTTTTTCCTTCAATGACAAATGGGGAGATTATTAAGTATGGTCATTGATGTCTTAGGTTGTTATTGATGTCAAAAAGAACATGTGGTACTAGTGCATGATTGAAAAAAAGTTGTGTTTGATGTATTGGAGATATATGGAACATGTGTAGGTATGTAAGGACTAATAAGAAGTTTTGAGGCATCTATATATGTCTTGGTTACTTTATAGTGTGTGATTTGATCATTTAGAAAGAGAAACATGCATATTTTAGTTTAAGAGAAGCCAAACTGTCACTGCACATCATGCAAATATGAGTGATCCATAAAGTTTTTGCATTTTGTGTAAGTAATCATAAATTAAACATTGGTAAAATATTTCCATGAAGATACTTTATATATTTATAATAAGGTACTCTAAATATTTAGAGTCTTGAAGTGTTTTCTAGTTTAAGATATAAACCTTCAAAGTTACTCTAGCAAATTGTGATGAACCAGAGACTATCAAGTTCAAATGAGTTGAATTCTAGGGTCAAAAAGTCAAGAAAGATCTAATTGTGAGTGTTTATAATATCAATTTCATGTGGGACTTCCAAGTGGCACAAGAGTGAGGTATGACAACAATGTGCTCAGAAGGCATGCGAGAATGCCAAGTGGGGCAAGAGCAGGGACTAACAACAATGTGATTAGAAGTCATGCAAGGGTGAAAAGTGATTTAATAATGGAAGCATAAATCAATGATAAATATTTTTAATTATTTAATAAGTCAAACATAATGCTTATAAATCATGTGGGGATGCCAAGTGGTAGAAGTTCATTAGAGATTGACTGCAAGGTATGTAGAGGGCACTCAGGGATGCCAAGTGGCTTGATCTTAGAAGTGAGGATATAAGATCAAAGGTGAGAAATTCAAGTTAAATTAAAGAATAAAATAAGGATATAAATGATTCACAATTGATCTATCTTTTAGGGAGCATGAGATGAAGACACATGTCTACAATATTTGCATTTAGCAGTGACCATTGGTATTTGAATTAATAAAGGGAAAAACTAATTTGTAGTATTTTTTTAAATTTATTTTGATATAAGAGGAATTTACTAATGGATTAAAAATAAAACTTGAATTTAAATTAAATTTTCATCCATCAAAGTTTATTATAATGTTGAATTTTTGTACAGTTGCAGATATTGAGCTCCAAATTTCACTGTGTTTGACCATGTTCTATAAGTGACCATATAAGGATATTTGAGTTGTTCTTGATATTATTTTGATGTTTCAAGATGAAATATATATTATATAGTGTTATAAATTCCATGAGGAACATCTATGTGTATTTTTGAGGTTTGACCAATCCATATTCAGTGTGAACAATTACTTTAAAGTTGACTATGTTGAATGCACTAGCAGATTGAGTGACCATGTTGTAGGAGTGAGTTGAAGGTGTTTTGAGTAGATTTGAGGAATAAAATGATAATTGAGATGTTTTATAAGTAAATAAGTATTATAAGAAGGCATTGGTTGTCATGATATGCACTTGATCAGATATGTAAAGTCAAAATAGATTGACTATATTTTGAATGCATATAACTAGTCTGAGTGGTCATTTTGAGAGAGTTGTTTTGAGTGATTAGATCTTATGTTGAAGTATCTAAGGAACATAGAAGTTTTTAATAGGTCTTGAAGGTTTCAAATATGTGACCTAATCATATGGCTATGTGAAATACTTGAGTGTTTTCTTCATAAGTTTGAGATTATGTTTTCTGTGATGAAGGCCTAAAGAGCGAGGAAACCTAATTGGTAGGTTCAAGTGTTGTGTTGGTTTTCCAGGTGGAATGGACCCATATTAGAGTGATAAAGGGTATATTTTATATACATTTTGTATACACCTAAAAATGGCCACCAATAACCTCTAATCAAGATTTTGGCCAATTTCCACCTAAAATGCATAATTTGGCCTAAAAACATGCAAACATGCTAAATAATGAGAAATTGACATATTCAAGTGCCATTTTGGCCAGGGTATCCCTTAATGGGGTAATGAAATTTATGGGCTAGGTAACTTTGATCAGTCCATTTTGAATTAAAATGCCAAATTTGCACCTGCATGCTCTAGATTGTGCTTCCCTATCAAATCTCTTGCACAAGACATGTGCCTTCATTATTTGTTGTTGGTAACATCCTAAATGAGATAATGTATCAAACACATCTAACATCACCATCTAATTCCAATCCAATCAAATTTTGGACCAATAATGAGACATTCTGATCAATTTGAGTAATTTGTGCACAAAGGGCTTAAACATGTTTAAGAGCTAATTAACCCAAATCAAGGCCTAATTAAAAAATTCCATGGAAACTTGTTGAATATTTGTTTTTAGAAATGAATATGGAATATCTTTATCATCAAGTGACCTCATTTCTTGGAAAGACATCCCTAGGTTATAAATGCCATAAATATCAGGATTCATGCCTCATCAATGCCTTCCATGATGCCCTCCATGCCTCTTAATTGCCCCTTATTCCAATGCCATGATGAGGATAATTAAAAATTTTAATTGTAAAATTGAATTAATCCTCAACCACACATCTCAATCTTGAGATGGATGGTTGAGGTTGATTCTAGCCAAATCAAAAAATCTATAAATAGGAGGCCTCACAACATCATTTTTAAGCTTAATTAGTGCAAAGTTATAATGCAGGATTGGTTCCAAAAAGCTTCAAGAAACTAGTGTTATAATTAAAAATTGATTCCAATCCAAGCCAAGCCATAATCCAAAGGTGCCAAGAGGAGATGAAGGTAGCCACATTCCATTGAGGAAGACCTCTTGAAGCACACGCTGAGCAAGCCACCATTACAAAGGCATTTGGAGCATCCAAGGAAGGTGAAAGGAATTCTTGTGTTTTCATTCCTTGATTTTTAGTTGTGCTTATCATTTTATTTTGTTAACTAAGCTCTTTCTACTGTCTAGGCCTAGAGATGTTATGCTATTAGTGTGTTTATTTCATCTTATTTTCATTTCAGAACTAACACCATACTAGCCATCCTCTCTTGAGTCAAATTCTTAGATCACATAATGGCACACCTGATGGGACTAGATGCATCCTAAACCTAAAGGAGATCTTTTTTCAACCTTAAAAAACTTATTTGAGCTTTTAAAACTCTTGTAAATTGGTTTTCTAATTTTTTTTTTCCATTTTTTGTTGCCACAATTTTTATATAATAATCGACATTGACAGAAATACCAACATCAGTTACTTGTCTTAACTGACATCGATCAGATCTCGGTTGGACGTAACCAACATCGATGGTATTGACCAACATCGGTCACTATGTTTTTCAAAAAAAAACACAGACTTGAGACCTACTTTTCCAAAGTTGCTTGCTTCAAATTTAAAAAGGCTTCAAAGCTAAAGGACATGCTAACAATTTTACTATAGGATCAAGTTCAAAATTTGCTTAATACATGTTTAAATCACCTTTGCATGATCAAAAATGGATTAAGAACCTTGTTTTGGTGATTAAAAAAGATTTTAATTATTTTTGGTGAATGTTTTAAAAATTTACAACTAAGACCAAAGGGTCAAATGAACACCACCAAACATTTCATTTGGGTTTAAAATTAAATACACTTATCAATTTTTTCTTGCAATAATTGTTTAGATTAATCTTGTTTGGAAAAAAGAGAGGGGTTGCATGTATGCTCTTCCATTTGTCTCCCATAAGGAACCATTAGAATCAAAAACACCATTCCTATTGCAAGTATCCTTGTTCAAGGCTTATAAATAAAGTTGTCTAAAGTGCTCCCTAAAAACTCATCAAATTTTGGATGACCTTGAAAATGACCCTAAAGTCTTTATACTTTCATGCTTTATTTATTTTTATGCATCTTGGCTTACAAGGGGGACTTCAACACCTCCCACAAGTTCTTTAGGGAAGCTTTGACCTAGGGTTTCATCTCCTGATATTGACTTCATTTGACTCTTTTAGAGTTGCACATGGGACATAGTGGTACTTTAGACATCACACTACACTAAGAAAACAACAGAATGTAGTGGTTACAAAAAGGACTAGACATTTTTGCAATAAGTTGATTGATATGGACCCAAAATATATGCTTTTGTTTTGCATTATTTTGCATGAAAGTCATTATGTAATTGATTCCCCTAGATCATTCGGAAGATTGTTATATTGTAGACAAATCTCCACTCGCCATGGAAGTATTATTGGTGCAAGGTGCACCTCAAGGTCCATGTCTCAGTACTATCATTTGAGATAAGGGGGGTGTAAAAAACCTACTATATAATGCACATTTACTTTTGGATGAACAATTAAAACCCTCTCAAATGACATATATTGACATATTCTAATAGTACCAAACAACCTTGTTAGTTTAGGATCTAATGGTGATTAACTAGTTGATCTTGTCCTAGTTTAAAGTCTTGTTTGGAGTCAAAACTTGGTGTAAATAAATAATCTAAAACCAACACATAGTCCAAATTTTCCTACAAAAGAGACATTATGATGCTCACGTGAGATCATTCATTTGCCTTTTTCAAAGTTCATCAAAATCTTGAGAGTCATATCATCCACTTTGGCATAGTTATGCTTCCCAATTGAGTCTAGACCTTTACCAAAGTTGTTTAAGTACTTCACTTATTATTTAAATTCAAAATTACACCTTTACAAGTTCATTGGGTTGATGTGTTAAGTAGATTCACAATTTGCACTAAACTTGAGGGAACTTAGGTTTAATTTCCAATTTAGGCTAAAGACCATTTTAGACTCATAATCATTATCATCACTTGATAAACTTAAGCCTTTGTGTGCTAAAAACTTGTACTTTAAGTCTATGTACCACAACATTTTGAGTTAAGAAGGGTAGTGTTATACTATCAAAATTGTGGAAAAATGTCTTTGCCTTAGAAAGTTTTTGAAACAAACTTTTTTATCACACCTTTTGGGTAGTATAGCATCATTTGCTACCCAAATCATTTCAAACATTTTTTCATGGAGCTTCTTACATATAATTCCAAATTTGTTCCTATATATTTAGACCAATCCAAGTGTACTTTTGATCCTTTATCTAAAGCATAGCTATATGTTCACCTTTGTCTAGCTTGTTTGTCAAAAAGAACCAAGTTTTATACCATTATTTATGAGAAAATAAACTATTGCTAAAGTGCCTTTTGTTTCATACCTTATACCTAGTTGACCAAGTTCATGTCTAAGAATCAAATGCCTAGTATTTTTTAGAAGTGTTTCAAATCCATTAGATTTAAACTTTCATCTATTTTTAAAGTCTAGATTTTGATGTCGTTTGGCCAAGAGTCCTAGCACATGCCTTATTTGAGCCTATCTTTTGATGCCAAATTTGGCCAAAAGACCTAACAAATTTTAATAACACTTTGACCTTAGATTTTGGCATTTCAATTTTTTGGTCCATTTACTTGCTTACCTTTGTATGAATAGTGAAACATTAGATACTTCACTCTAGCTTGTTTCCTCACAAATCTTTACATAAACCCTTTGATCCTTTTGACAAATCTAGACCAAGCTGAAGGCATCATTTGTTTTAGATTTTGTCCTTTTTTGGAGTTTTTAGAACTCTTTAACCTTTTATTGCCAATCATTTACTATGGATCCCAACATGTGTTCCTACAGTCATAGTGGACTCATGTACAATCCAAGGATTAGTAATGTAGTTGCACAAGAAGAAATAGTGCAAGACCCCTATGCAGCTAACATTACTTATGATATGTATTATTATCCCTCTTATAATACTCAATTAGGGGCACAAAGCCAAGATCCATTAGCTAACTATTTGGTTAACACACCACCTTACACAGAATAGGACCAAGAACAAACCGTGAAATTATAAATACCCACGATGGACGAGCCCATTTTTAAAGAGTTATACTCTACCAATTTAGCTTCCACATATGATCCATTTTTGTTTGAGTGACATTTTTTAGAGAAAAAAGATGAGATTTTGGTTAGGGCCATAGAGGTAGGGTCTAAGTTTCCAACAAACTTCCCTCATGAAAATTTACCAAGTCTAGTAAGAGTGCCCCATAATATCATTTACAATCAATAGGCTTCTTCTATAAATCCTGTGGCTATAGTCCAAGAAATGTACCAAGACCCTAATATATCTAATCAAGGCAAAAACATCATGGAAGATCACTTTAACCAAATGCAAGTATCATACCAAACCTACCTGAATTTAGCATGTAATTTCAATCAGATGAACATGGTAAGTAAGCCTCTCATTGACCTAGTACCTTCAGTAGGAGTGTTGATGAAATTAACTATAAAATAAAATCTAAGTTCTAACCCATTTATACAAACTACTTCAATAGATAACTTGATACATATGCTAGTTATTGAATAAGTGTCTTTGGCTTCTACACTGAATAGTGAGCCAAACATAGTAGACAATGTGCAAATATCATCCAATCTTGATCAAAGTGGTACTAAAACATAAAAAACTAGCCAATAATGTGTGCCTATAGTTAATCCCATGAGCAGATCATCATACCAAGGAATAAGAGTTTCTATAGCCCAACCTCAACCAACCACTTCCTCAAGTATACAACCTACACGATTAGATAATCAAACAATGGCTAATGTTATGCCTCAATGACAAAATGTGATGAATCCTACTCCTCCTCAATAAGTAAAAAGTGGTATTCCATAATAGCAGACACGGTCTAGTGTAGCAATGTAACAAAGGATGAGTAAATTTCTACCTCAACCAGGGGTAACTAATATTCCACCTCACCAAGTAATGACAAACATACCTCTTCATCTCTAGAATAATATGCTAGTCCAAAACCAGGCAATGACTAGCCACCAATCTACAAATATTGGTCAATAAAAGATGCCAAATCTGCAACATGCTTTCACTTCTTCATAAGGATTTATGCAACAAGGAGGTCCCCATGTTTCTCAAGTACCTAATAAACAATTGTTGGTTCAAAAATGTGCCACATATCTAGAGATAAGGTCTTGGTTCTCAATTTCTTACTCAATAATAAGGTTTGATTAGTTGGCAACATGTCCCTTTTCAACCACAATAGGCACAATATAGTTATATCCCTTCATTCCAACCATAAAATCCTCTAAGCCAAAACTTTATCAATAACCAAACTAAAATATTATGTATCTAAATGTGCAATTTCAAGTACATCCCAATCCACATATGCATATTCCTAGTCCATTCCCCAACCAAGCCAATGTACCCCAATAGGTGTCTCCATCATACCTTGGTCAAAGTGTCTCACTTGTGACCTCCCAACCATCTATCTAAACCAATATTTCCCCTCAAACCAATATCCCTTCCATTTTCCTATCCCAAGAATTGCAATAGATGAAGAATGCAATTGTTGCTATTTAGGCAGGGAAACAAACTAAAAATTTCAAATTGGATGATGTATGTTCCTATCCCTTCAACATGGAGTATTTGCATATATAATTTCCTCTAGGATACAAACCACTCAAATTTGATAAGTATAAAGGGAAAGGTGACCCTAAGGCCCATGTGACCAAATTCTTTGTTGCATGTCAACCAGTGGCATATAGTGACATATAACCTTTACTATTGTTTCTAAGGAGCTTGGCTAGACAAGCCTTGGAGTGGTTTTTGAAGTTGCCCAAGAATTCAGTAATAGACTTTGATGACCTTTTTGATAAATTTATGTAACACTTTTCCTATAATCTCAAATATGAGATTTCATTAGTGTACCTAACACAAGCAAAGAAAAAAGCTTCAGAGAGTTTTGCAAGTTATTTGCAGTGATTGAGGGCCCTTGCAAGTCACTTCACCCATAATTTATCAAATAAATAATTAGTTGTTGTGTTTACTAAAAATTTGGATAGTGAGATAGCTTATCACCTAGAACTACAATGTGTACATACATTCAAAGATATCATTGATAAATCTTTGTTGATCGAGTGAGCGCTCATCAATAAAGGGGTCATCAAGATTAATTAAACTAATAAAAATCAAGGTACCAATCATGGAAATGACCAACATCCCAATCCAGTGCAAGCATCGCAACCAACACAGGCCAATAATCATGAAAAACCAAAGTAATTAAACCATAATAAGAATGTTGTAGGAAATGGAGTAACCAAATCTCATCATGTCCAAATTGTGCAGACATCATCTACACTACCTTTTCAGCTTAATCCTACCCAACAACTTCTCCAACCAATGCCACAAGCACAACAACCAAGACCTGTACAACAAATACAATAGTCTTTACCATTAAAAACCCCTCCTAAGAGAAATGTGCTTGCACGTCATGTCTTTAATGACCTAGGAGAACCTATTGAATATGTATTCCATAAGCTTGACACCGCTAATCTGATTATTTGGCCTATACCAAAGCATTATCTACAAGGCATTCCTTACCCTGATTAGTACTATGAAAATGAATTTTGTGACTATCATTGGGTCCATGGGCATAATCTATGAATATGTGTCCAAATCAAACATTTAATTGAAAATATGTTGGATAATGAAGAGATAAAATTGGATAAAGGTGCTTCCACTTCCAATCAAACTCTTGGGATCTATCAAAACCCCTTTCCCTGACATAACAATCAACAATAGTAAAATAATCAATAACAACAACAATGACCAATGCAATATTAAAATCAACAGTATCAAAATCAAAGGCCAAGCCAGTATAACCAGTAAAATCAACAACAAAATTTGTATCGACAAAGCAATAGACAAAACTAAGGTTATAATGATAACAACTAACAAACCTACCATGCAGTTGCACATGACTACAATAGGTTTGTAGTTCATATTGCAGGGGGTAGCATTAATACCATCTCCATTAATCCTAGACTAATAACTAATCAACATAGACCATTGATAAACAATAATATTCAGCCAAATCACATGGATAATCCATCTTTGACCTGGGAGTGCATACAGGCAAACCATCAAACTAGGACTTCCATTTTTGGATCTTATAGTGACAACTTATTCTTGCCATGTAACCACATGTAAGTACATCATTAATCGACACTTGTCCTATCTAGTCCCACATCATTTCCAACATTAGTTAGAAATAATGATTTTATATTTAATAGTGATTATGCAATCACAACTTGGAGGTCAAAGATTAATATCCTAGGCCCACAACCATCTGCCACTTTGCCAGTCATCCAACCAATCATTTTGCCTCAAAATAAACCATTCACTAATAACCAAGACAAGAAGTTTGATATTGTGTAAAAATTGTAGAAGATACCACCACAAATTTTTATTTTATATTTTTTATAGACATCAATAATCCACAAAAACATCCTAAATGATTTTTTGACCCAATCTACTATTGCTAGTGACATGTCCCCTAATAACTTTAAAGCTTTGGTTAGACACCTAGCTCTAGCCCAACAAGTCACATTCAACCAAAGTGATGTGTCTTCCCTTGTCCCACTCTATAATAGTCCATTGTATATATAAGTTTGTATTAGATGTCATAAAGTGAAATTTATCCATATCGACAATGGATATAGCCTCAACATAGTGTCTCTCAAGCTCATCAAGATTCTTGGGTACATAATGACAGATCTCAAACCAAAAAACAATAACTATTAAATCTTATGATAATTAGGAAAGAGAATCATAGGGAACCATTAGTTTACCAGTTATCATTGAGCCTTTGACCCATGATACACTTTGCCATGTGCTAGATCTTGAGCTATCATACAACATGATTCTAGGTAGGCCTTAGTTACATGAGATTCATGCAGTCCCATCAGCACTGCATCAATGTATCAAGTTTTACCACTTAGGGATGGAAGTAAATATTCCAAGATATTTACACCCTTATGAACACTAAAAGCATCTTGAGCCTGAGTTTTAAATCTATAATTATCAGTATGACATGAATCCAAGTTCCAATCAAGATAAAGGAAAGGCTATACTTACTGATCCTTCACTAGATAATTGCATAGATCCTAATTCCTTAGATTCCCTTTCCCACATGCCACCTCCTAAAGCTTCTAATTATTTCACCATTTCAGATAATGGATTGGGAGAATATGTACCCATGACACATTTCACATTGCTAATCTTCCTCAGAATCTAAAAACCTTTGGGTGACCTAAGGTCATCCCATATATGCATTGGCAATAGAAGAATAAAGATAAGGGACCTATCACATTTGTACCAACATCTGGCCTAGGCCTTGAACCCTCTTGAATGGAATGAATCATGTTTATATAACAAAGACTAGGTTAATTGTTATAAAAGTGCAAAGTATCATATTCCCAATAGGATCATGGAGCATCGCAATTATGAAGGAAGATGCCTCAGACTGAATAAGTAAGGAACCATTGAGCCAATTTCCATGACTAAGTATAAAAGACCTTATGTACTTGGATTTAAACCTCCTAAGGGTGACCCCATATATTTTTTTCAAACTCCATCACCATCGACTAGTGATGATGATGCTGACATTGAAGCAAATTATGATCATAGTCTTACCTTTGATAACCTAGCTAGAACCAACTTGTTTGATAACAATGCCATTTGTACCCTTATATAAGTCATTCATCACAATATATTTCCATTGTATTATCCCTAACTGATAGATTGGGACCAACAAGAATCTAGTCTGTTGATTGATGAGTTCCATAATGATGAGGCATTTTATGATTTCTTAGGCCTGAGAGATAATGTTCTATTGGGAGATCACAAATTAGGTTTCTTAATCACATTAGATTTTGTATCCTATTTTAGAGAGTGAGTGAACACCCTTAGCCAAAAACAAATAAATAAAACATTGAGGTCCCAAAGTGAAAACCTCTTTGTGGCACTTTTTGACCAAGGAAAAAGTAAAGATAAAGGCTAGTCTAGTGGTGAAAACCTATTTCGGGCACCATTAGATAGGGGTTTTCATTCTTATTCAATTTTAGAGTAGGATACCACTAATGATGAACTTGCCTATGGTTCTAAGTTTATTTTTTAGAAACAACAAGTATTTGATCAAATTCTCCAAAAAATTCCAACTATTTTTATTACATGGCCAAATCTACCATTAAGAGACTCAGATTCATCATGCCCAGGAGAAGTTGAAGAGCAAGTCCTAATAGAGGAACCTAACATAGTCCAATAGTTCAAGTCATATCCTACTATCCTAGAAGATAGTTTAACCCTCCTAGTCAAAGATAAAACATAGGTAAACATCAAGACTCTATCAGAACTGAAAATGGATAAAATTAGGAACATCTCTCACTAAGGAAGAATGTGACATATTTATAGCTCTATTGAAAGATTTTGTGGATATATTTGTATGAGCCTAATATGACATGCTAGGAATAGACCCCACCTTAGTTCTGCACCACCTTATGGTTAATCCTAATACCCAACCAATAACACAAAAGCTCCATAAGATGCATCCTTGCATTGTTGTATTAGTCAAGAAAGAGTTGAAAAAAATCTTAGATGCAAGATGTATCCAATCCATTGACTACTCTGAATGGATCTCTAATGTTGTACCTATTAGTAAAAAGCCTGAAGGAATCAAAATTTGTACCAATTTTTGAGACATCAACAAATCTTATCCTAAAGATGATTTTCCATTGCCTAATATCAATATGACCATTGAATATATGGTAGCTTATGAAATTATTTCACTCATGGATGGATTTTCAAGATACAATCATATCAAAATAGCACTAAAAGGTCAACATAAAATAATGTTCACCACTCCATGGGGAACATTTTTCTATTATATGATGCCATTTGGCCTTAAGAATGTGGGAGATACATATCAAAGAGCCATGGCTATCATATCCCATGATATGATGCATGCTATTGTTGAAGACTAGGTTGATGACATATTGGGAAAATCCAAGACCAAAGCTTACCATCTAGTAATGTTGTGTAAGATATTTGAAAGACTTAAAGAGCACAAAGTTAGACTAATTCTGAAGAAATATGTGTTTGGTGTAACTTTAGGCAAACTACTTAGATTCATCATGTCTTTTAGAGGTATTGAAGTTGATCCAGCTAAAGTTCATGCTATAACCAAGATGTCACCACCAACCAATTTGAAGCAACTCCATAGTTTGTAGGGTAAGATCCAATCCATCTAATGCTTCATCTCTTAGTTAATAGACAAGTACCATCCATTTACACATCTTTTGAAGAAAGGAGTTTCATTTTATTGAGATGATCATTGCCAAATAACTTTTCAACAAATCAAGGACTATCTTGTTAATCTACCTATTTTATTACCACATATACAAGGAAAGCCATTCTTTTTAAACCTATCAGCTACCGATCATGCCCTAGGGGCACTCTTGGCTCAACATGATGACAATGGAAAGGAGCATGTTGTTTAATACTTAAGCCATACCTTGGTTACATATGAACGTAACTATGCACTTGTTGAAAAACCTTATCTATCCATGGTTTTCATAGCTCATAAATTACATCATTACATGTTTAATAATAAAACCATGGTCATTTCAAAAGTAGATATGCTCAAGTATCTACTATCTAAAATAGATTTTCAAGGTAGAATGGCTAAATAGATCATGCTTCTACGTGATTTTGACATAGAGTATGTCAATAAAAAAGTAATCAAAGGACAAGTTCTTGTAGGTCAACTTAATGAAACAACTCTCATGGACACACATCCACTCAAGTTTCCTTTTCTTTATGAATCCATCATGACCATTATTGATGCACCCCTTGAGAGGTTACCCTAGAATCTATATTTTGATGGTTCATTCACCACACATGGATCAGGGGTAGGCCTATTGTTTATTACACCACAGGGGGATCTAACCCCTAAATCATTTAGAATCAATTTTCATTGTATGAACAGTATGGCTAAGTATAAAGCACTTATTACAAGACTTTAAAAAGTAGTGCATTGGAATATATCTCATCTTCATGTTTATGGTGATTCTCAGTTAACCATCATTCAGGTCATAGATCATTTTCAAACTAAAGATGACAAGTTGCTTCCATATAAATCCAAGGTTGACACTCTTAAAAATAAAATTGCCAACATTCAATTTGAAAATATATCGAGGGCTAGTAACAAAACTGCAAATGCCATAACTACTATTGGCTCTCTGATTCGACAAATAGATAAAGCTAGAAAGTATCAATTCCTTGTCAAGAATTTGTTAGCACTAGATGATGAACCTTCAACCATTTCCATGATTTGTGATATTGTTGGTCCTAATTCTATCTGGTACTCATACCTTTATAACTACCTTTAAAACCAATTTCTACCACTTGACCTATCTTAGAAACAAACCAAAGCATTCATTCATCATTCCACTCATTATACTTTACTTGGATCCACCCTTTACCATCATAGTTTTGATAGAACTCTGATTCATTGTTTAACTTTGATAGAGTCTACCTTAGCGTTAAGAGAAGTTCATGGAGTATGTAGAGCCCATTCTAGTGGGGTAGACCTATCCAAAGAGCTCTTGTGTACTGATTATTATTAGCCCATAATGGATGTAGATGCCACTACATATGTCAAGAAATGTGACAAATTTCAATGGCATGCTAATTTGATTCATGCCCTAGCAAAAAATCTAAAATCAATGTTGACACCATGGCTATTTTCTACATGGGGAATTGACCTTATTGGGAAGATTAACCCCACTTCATCTGATGGCCATAAATATATCCTTAACACCACTGAATATTTCACTAAGTGGGTTGAAGCTATACTCCTCACTTAAATGATTGGAAAGAAAATTTCCAAATTCATCTTCAACCACCTCATCTGCCATTATGGTATCCCCTCTGACATTATATCTGATAATTTAGGATCATTTAAGAATAAAGATGTAGACTAGTTATGTATTGAATACAACATCACCCAACATTTCTCTACAACATATTACCCTCAAGGTAATGGCCAGGTTGAGGCATCCAAAAAACCATTATCGACATTATAAAAAAGATTGTCAATGATGTTGGTCATGATTGGTACCTCCAAATATTTCTTTCCCTTTGGACATACCATACCAATCATCATACCCCCATTGGAGCCACCCCATACTCATTTTTTTATGGTACTAAAGCCATCCTTCCCATTAAGGTCAAATTTCCTTCACTATGCATCTCTTTCAAGCATGTCTTGGATGATTATGACTATCGAGTAGCTCACTTACAAGAGCTGGACATCCTAGATGAGAAACACATGGCCACACTCAAAAATATTCAAGCATATCTAAATCAACTCAAAGGCCACTATAATCATCATGTGAAGTATAGAACGTTTGAACTTGGTGATCTTGTTATTAAAGAAAACCAAAAGAATACCATGACTGAGAAGAAACATAAAAGGAAATTCAAACCAAACTAGATTGGGCCTTTTGTCATCACTGTAGATTATGGATTAGGAGCATATAGGCTTGCCACACTAGATGGTGATGAACTTTTAGAGCCAATGAATATTATTCATCTCAAGTGGTACTATGCTTGAATGTTAAGGTGTATTATTTGTAAGGACCATTTTAGTTATGCCATTTTATCACTATTGTTCTTTATACACATACCATTCTTATCCATCCTCTTTTCCATATCCACTTTTTGCTCTTGACCTATCATCCTAATGTGTTCTAAAACTTAGCCCATTTGACCTTGGTTTTTATCATTCATTATGTAGTTTTAGTATCAAGGTATTTGATCAGTTCATCAATTGGTTCAACAAATTTAGATAGAGATCATATTTTGGGATAGTGTGATAGAGGTTTTGATAGTTGCATCCTTCATTTGTTAGTCCTTTCTTACCACTAGTCTGGTTATTAATAATAACCACCTTTGGGAAAATTAGTTATATTGATATATCCAATTGTGTATTATTTATTACTGCCTATAGGAAAACTAGGGGCAATACTAAGCCTTGACATACCAACTTGCCACTTATTATTCCATACTATCTTTTTACCAATTATGCCTACTTTTTTTGAATTAGCTACTGCACTAGTCAAATTCCTCTGTTGTAGGGGCAAAACTACAGTGACTTGAGGTCCTAATCTGAGACTATATAGGAAGTGCTCAATACTTGTTGAGGTGAGCTCAGTCACCCTTTCCCCTACGCTCTCACCATTTTATGAGCAACCTAAGCCACACTCTAACCATTTTATGATCTTGAACTATTTAGTGTCTTGTCATTCTTGATTGAGTTGTGATACTCCAAAACAATTCCAAAAACATTTCAAAAAATTGTTAGAAAAGAACAAAAACATTGACAACTTCTTTCCCTTAAGGATTCTGGGAACCCTTAATAAATTACAAGCAAATCACTTGTCATTTAGTTTCCCCATCCTTTTTTTCCTTTTTCTCTCATGCACTTGCCATTTTGTAAGACCATTCCTATTCTTCTATCACATCCATTCTGTTTGTCTTCCTTAGTTATCACATTCTTCCCATTCCCTGGGAGAACTATATTTGACCTAAAGTTTTTTATTGGACATTACATCTATGGAACTATGTAGGCATCATCCAATTTCCTAGTGCATATGGAGACACCTTGACCACCACCTTCCTTTTCTTCTATTCCCCCATTTAGTTTCTTTGTTAAGTTGTCGCTTATTTTCTAGGGGCAATGTTCATAGTGTTTTTATTGCATTATTTTTTGTTTAGATTTGCTTATTTTTGTTTGTTTGTTTACCTATTTATTTACTTTCAACATTGTTCTTTGATTTATTTTATGTGTATTCATTAGGTGATTCCTTACCCACACTTATACTTGAATCCATCCCTATTCATATTTTTACATTGTCATCATGGTTTTTATCATTGGTACTTTATTTTCTCTTTGAGTATTGGATTATAGGAGTCAATCCTCATGCATATTTTGGCCAAGTATTTATGTTGTTCTATCATGAAGACTACCATCACATGCTAAAAAAACCTCAGCTTCAAGGATTCTATTCAACAATGGCAGCATCTCTTTGACATCAACATCTCGATTCTATCCTAATCATATCCCAAATAGAGTAATTAACTAAAAAATAATTTCAATCTTTATTAGTTCAGATGAGCATGTCCCTACTAGTAGGTTGTTCCAATTCATCATTACCATCCATGTCAAGTTATCATCATCCTCAACCAAGTTTATCATGTTTTCCATAATTAGGGTCCAATGATTATAACTACCTATGGGCAAATCATTACACACCATCCCACCTATATTTATCAATGATTATAACCACCTTTGGGAAAATTATTTCATGTTATTATCTTGTTTATCTATCCTAACTGAGGCAACTCCATCTTCTCAATGATTATAACTACCTTTGGGCAAATCATTGTGTTATCATACCACGTTGCCACTATCAAGGTACAATGCTTATAACTGCCTTTGGGAAAACCATTGTGCATTGTCCCACTTGCATTCTCAATGATTTTGACTACTATTTCAATATCATTGTGTTTTCACCACATCATCTTTCCTTTATATGGTCCCCTTGTTTCATTTCTTTCTTTTTGAGTGTTCACTGACCCACTTGTACCAACCATTCCCTCGAGGGGCATCATACAGTTAGTATATCATCATTACAGTTGTAAACATGTAGAACCTTTTCATTCTTTGAGAAGATGTTAATGTGCTTATATCTTTCAATGCCTTCTAAAATAGGGGCAAATTATAGACACCTAAAACTGGCCATCGATAACCTTTAATCATTATTTTGGCCAAGTTCCACCTAAAATACATAATTTGGCCTAAAAAAAATGTAAACATGATAAATAATGTAAAATTGACATATTCAAATGTCATTTTTGGCTAGGGTATCCCTAAATGGAGTAATGTAATTTATGGTCTAGCTAACTTTGATCAGTCCATTTTGAATCAAAATGCCAAATTTGCACCTCTGTGCTCTAGATTGTGCTTACCTATCAAATCTCTTACACAAGACATGTTCCTTCATTATTTGTTGTTGGTAACATCCTAAATGGGATAATGGATCCAATGCATCTAACATTGCCTTCCAATTCCAATCCAATCAAATTTTGGACCAATAATGAGATATTCTGATTAATTTGAGTAATTTGTGCACAAAGTGCTTAAACATGCTTAAGAGCTAATTAACCCAAATCAAGGCCTAATTAATAAATTCCATGGAAACTTGTTGAATATTTGTTTTTATAAATTAATATGGAATATTTGCATCATCAAGTGACCTCATTTCTTGGGAAGACATCTCTAAGCCATAAATGCCACAAATATCAGGATTCATGCCTCCCATGCCTCTTAATTTCCCCTTATTCCAGTGCCATGATGAGGATAATTAAAAAATTTAATTGTAAAATTTAATTAGTCCTCAACCACACATCTCAATATTGAGATGGATTATTGAGGTTGATTCTAGCCAAATCTAAAAATCTATAAATAGGAGGCCTCACAACATCATTTCTAAGATTAATTAGTTTAAAGTTATAATGTAGGATTGGTTCCAAAAAGATTCAAGAAACTAGTGTTATAATGCCAAATTGATTCCAATCCAAGCCAAGCCATAAGCCAAAGGTGCCAAGAGGAGATGAAGGTAGGCACACTCCATTGAAGAAGACCTCTTGAAGCACAAGCTGAGGAAGCCACCATTACAAAGGAATTTGGAGCATCCAAGGAAGGTGAAAGGAATTTTTGTGTTTTATTCCTTGCTTTTTAGTTGTGCTTGTCATTTGCTTTTGTTAACTAAGCTTTCCCTAGTGTCTAGGCCTAGATATGTTATGTTATTAGTGTGTTTATTTCATCTTGTTTTCATTTTGGAACTAACACCATATTGACTATCCTCTCTTGGGTCAAATTCCTAGATCACACATTTTATGTGTTTGAATCATTGTTAAAGTATGAAGGTGGTCTAATTAGTCTCACATATAACATGTTAGTATGAAGGCCTAATTGTTTTAGGTCTCACCAAGACCTAATGGTGATTTGGGGCTAATGAGGTAATAACTGACATATGAAGAGTGTGGTTGTCACATGTAACATGTGTATGGACCTATGTTAAGTCTGGTTCAAATATGTAAATCATCTTGTTTAACCAGGATGGGTTATACCAAGAGAGTGGTATAAATACAAGACATTGTTGGCCTATTTGTGTTAGTTGTGTGAGAGTGGATTTAAGTAAAGAAGAAAACCTTTGAAAGAGAATATATAATTCATTAAAGACAAAAAAAGAGTGAAGGGGATCATTCATGCTTGTCTAATCAAGTTGATATAGGAGGACACATGGTTCATTGGACCTGATGAGCCTAGAAGAGGTAGTTTGAGTGAATTAGTCCTATTGGCAGCTTAAGAGAGATTGGAGGAGAATAGTGTAGACAAAGGTGGTCATCATCATTTGAAGATTAGTAATAGGTTTTTAAGATGATTTGTTCAAGGTAGATGAGTGGGTGCTTAGTTTCTTAGCGGGTTGGTTCCTCCTTGCAAGATAAATCTTGCTAAAGGTCTAGTTGTTGTGGGTATTTAGCTAGATAGGGGTAGTAACTTTTTATTAGATTGGTGTCTCACTAAACTAAGGGATGGGTGTTCTTGTGCTGGTCTAATTATTGTATTTTTTTATTATAAGACTATAGTCCATCTTACAAGTTTTGGTGGGTTTTATCCCCCAAGAGGGTTTCCACATATATCATGTGTTTGGTGTTTGTTTTTGTTTTATCTTCCATGTTCATTGTTATGAATGATGTGTATGATTCATGATTATATGTGTTAAATGGTTAAGGGTTTAAAGGGTTTGAAATTAGATTGAATATCTAGAATCACTAATTCATTCCCCCCTCCTCATGATTGTACCTCTAACATTAATGAGTGTTACCTACATATTCAATACTCTAAAGAGGGTGTTAGACTTATGTCATTCTTCATTGCGTGTTGGCTTTTGTTTGAAAAATGCAATGTGTGATAATAAAGTATAATAGTAACTAGGATTGTAACTTGGAAAATGTGTATCATGGAATGATCTTTCATTAATTCAAACTTGTAGATATGTTATCCCTATGATTGATATGAAAATAAGGAAGCTTTGCTCACTTGAATGCTTAATTGAGTGTTTTTTCTCTATGTCAGGTGGTTGAATGAATGAGGATTGATATTGTATTTATACCAACTTAATTGGAGAATATATCACATTAAATCACATAGACTGACCATAATAATATGTTTCATTTTCAAATTGGATGAATTTAGGGCACTTAACACTTTGGTTGGAATAGGACACTTGCATTGACATAGGTGTTTGACTAAGACACAAGTGTCTGGGTAGTTGTAAAATAAGTGCATGTATATAACTTATAGAAACATAATATAAGTAGTTTTATATCATTATGGATAAGATAGAAGGTCTGAGTCATCATAATAACATTAGTTAGACTAAGAGATATAAAATTAGGGGGAGATAGTGTGTGCAATCCATTTAGAAGCATGGAAGGTATAGAAGTTGAAGGTACATCCATGATATGTATTTTTAAAGTGTACAAGACTAAGGTGATATATAATTTATAAATAATATCTAAATTTCCCCCCCTTTAATTTAGTAATGAAATTGCTAGTTTAAAACAAAAAGAATGTGTACCTAGGTGTGTATAACACACCTTGCATTTGCTTGAGTCTAACTTGAGTGATTTGTTGGTGACTAACCTAAAACCAAGATCTTGTTGTATTATATAATTAGTGAATATAATATTAAATCAAAAGAGATAAAATTTTAGGAGTACACTTGTGTATTGATGCAACCATCTTACCATTTGGAAATTTGATTTGAAAATATATATCATTATGAAACATTAGAGTTGAGATTAGGACACATAGAAAATCTAAAAGGTGCATATATCCAAAGAGATGGAGAGATATTTGAGGGATCATGCCCCCAACCTTGGATGAAATATGAGTTGCCACTTGATAGTTGAGATTAGCTCTACCATCCAACCCAATCATACTTATAACCTTGTGAGTTTTAGTGAACAAAGTCAACTCAAACTATAAAAATGGTGAGGTTAAATGATGTAATCAAGTCCAACCTATAAACTTGGAAATATTAAGTGATTTAATCAACTTGAATATACCAAAAATTAAACTAACTACTATAGTATATTGTCTCAATATAGTCTGTAAAAGTCCAACATGGTGGGTGATGATAGTCTCTGAAAGTGTTTAAAATATGAAACTGATTTGATTTTTTAATTTAGATTTATTTTGCATAGCAGATACACCTTAGATATTTCACATGCTAAAACTATGTATAACAATGGTAGCAATTCATAGAATTCTACCATAAATATGTATTTGAATCATATAATAGCATAATTTTGGCCAATTTAAAATTGTGTAATTATGGATAACATATTTATAAAACATGCCCCCACTATAATATAAAACTAAAAACTAATGTAAGTGTGGAGAATATGTTTCCAAAATATGTCCCAATACAATTGAAAATTGAGAATTGGTGTAAGTGTGGAGAACATGTTTCCAAAACATGCCCCCATTATAATCTGAATCTAAGAATTAGTGTAAGTGCTAATATGGAAGACATGTTTCTAAAACATTCCCCTAATGTAATTTGGGTATGTTGAATAATTAATAAGAGTGGAGAACATGTTTCAAAATCATTTCTGTAGTGAATATAAAACTATGACAAATGTGGATAACATGTTTTCAGAACCTATCCCCACTATAATTTAAATCTCTGAAGAAATGTGAAAGGCATGCCTCTATGGCATGTCCCCATTGGTATTCCCCCCTTTTTGAGGTGAGTGAAAGTATCAAATTTTATTTACCTTATCTCAAAATTATAAGATAACTATGTAAACTGTGAATATACATGTAGCATATAA
This sequence comes from Torreya grandis, assembly GCA_037957365.1. Lineage (NCBI taxonomy): Eukaryota > Viridiplantae > Streptophyta > Pinopsida > Cupressales > Taxaceae > Torreya > Torreya grandis. Next base: position 2,521,026 of record JARHVA010002397.1, read on the forward strand.
AAATAATATGTCTAGGTAGACATATCATTTAAGCATGAATAATGTGATCACACCAAGCCCTAAGATGCATGATGTAGATCATGGAAATGTATAGACAGTAATAGTACAAGAACAATAATAAATTAAGAACACACACAACAGCATCAAAAGAAAATCAAAATACAATAGTACAAGGAGACCTCAAATAATTGGCATTTTAAAATGCCACATATTTGAAGGGATGTGACTTAGTCAAATATACACAAAATAATAAATGACATATTCAAATGTCAACATACAAGAAATAATGACATATTAAAATTTCAAAGAGACAAAAAAAGGCATGGGGAATGTAAAAAATGAAGCATAATCAAATTTTCAAACAAGAAAGATAATATAAAGGAAATACACTCAATGAAGTTTATGAATAAAAGCATAATAAACCAACATAAACACATCATACTAGCCCCCAGATCATATGTGTTAGAAAAACACTTTAAGCACATAACATGTCAAGTAAACTATGAAATATATAAGCATGAATAAAGGAATATGTAATTATATGATTTAAAACATGATAATGGATTTGTCATGATCAAAGAAGAAGATGCCCCCAATGTTCACATGACATGAGTAGAGGGAAGGACCAACATCTAAAAGTACATAGATCATGTATTTGTGTATGCATGTATCACCCAAAAAATATGTGTGAAACACGTGTATATATAAAATATTGATATGCCATCTACCAACATGGAACCAACAACATATATTCCAAGAAGATAATAGAATAGGGAAATGCTAAACAAATTTTTGCATTTTTCAAATTTTTTATTTTGTTGGTATTTGTGAGACCTTCCAACATTAATTTGGATCCTTTACATTGATAGAATCATGTTCAAATATGTTTAAATGGTACATATTAAATTCCTCCTCATGTTTTACATGTTTATTAGAAGAACTAATTATATCATTTAGAATAGGGATCAATTTACCTTTATAAGAAAATGAAAATACCTTGCTAATGTTGGTCAGTTTTTGCTTCCATTTGATATAACCAAAGAGTGTTCAATGTAAATACATATGGAGATTTTTTTGGCATAACCCAAAATCATGTTTAAATCACTTTAGGACCACAATAAATTGGTATTGTTATATTTACCAAGGAGTTTTTCGAACTGACTTTTCTTTGAAAGTATTTTAAATTAAAGCCAAGTTGTTGAGGATGTCTTATATTGCAAGTAGTTTTTTTTTGTGTTTGTGTAGGATCAATATGGTCATGCCAAAAATAATCACCGACCATGAATAATGTTATTTTTAAATCTTATTGGCATGAATTCTATTTTATTTTCTTATTTAAAGTATTTTCTATGCATTGTATGCTATTTTCACTTTTGGTTCATTCTTATGATAATCATGCAAAGGATCATTAAATATTTTTTGTTTCTAGTGATCAATAAGTTATGAACTTGATTCCTTTGAAATATTATCAAATATAGTATTTTGGTCACTAATGAGGTCTTGGATCTTATGTCTCAAGATAAAACATCTATTTGTAGAATGTCTAGGGCCTCAATGATAGTCACAATAGAAATTCACATCATGTCATTAAGGTAGATGTCTACTAATATCAACCTCTATATGATGAGGGAGAGATATGATATGATGATCTATAAGATGTGGGTGTAATGAATTGGAATACTTAGGTAAGTGTGTAAATTTACTCCTTAGTACTTTGGTTAAGATAAGTCGATTAGGTTTTTGTAATAATGTATCTATTGATGTTGTGTTACCTATAGGAGAAATGGGGTAAGATATACATTTCCCATGTTTTCCTAACCCTTTCCATTTACATCCATGTTTGATTAAATATCAAGAATCAAAATCAATAATATAGGATTGTCACGTTGGATTATTTATTTGTTGGAACATTGAAGGGATTAATAGCCATTGGAAACGTGTAAATAAATATTTTATGATTGAATTTTAATCATGTATGAAAAGTATATGGAACCACATAAATTTAATGTATCTAAGTCCATCTTAAGCTTATATTATTATTTGAATCATTTGAAATAATATGGCACAAAACATGTAATGTTTGGGGTCACACAATTTTTTTCAAGTTTATTTTCCCCAATACTTATCGTGAAATATTATCAAATCCTTTTATGATCATATTGGAAGGTTCCAAATCATCATGCTTTATGCTAAGTAAGGAAAGAAAGGATATGTTACAAATGTTGAGCCCTGAACCATTATCCACAAGGACTCTTTTAACAACTTTATTACACACACAAAACTAAATGTATAATGGTAAAAAATAATTTAAGAAGTGTTGAGGTGGTAAATGTAAACACCTAAACCTATCCACAACTTGTTTCTAACTGATTCCTACCAAACCTTGAAAATTAATCTTAGGAATCACTAAACATCCCAAATTTGATTATGCATCATTCATCAAAGCTTAGAATCATGTTGAGGCATCCCTATTTGGGGTATTTTATCATATTCAAGAATAACCTCTCACTAATTCATTCCTAATCACCTTGCAACATCACAACTGTCGATTTAGCTTATAGACCTATTAAGGGGGAAGTTACACACTGAATTAAAAATTAAAATAGATGAAAGGCTAATCAAAATCAATTAACAATCTAAACAAGATTAAATACCTAGTTGAAATATCCATTATAATTAATGAATTTCTAAAAAAGTAAATTTAAAAATTCAAAATATCCTAGCCTTTCATCATTGCCTTTATGAGTTGTCAAGCTCTTTGAAAATATCCTAAAATATATATTTTGATAGCCATGCCTAGTAATTTAAAATCATAATTACGTCACAAGTATTAACTCTATTGGAGTTAGTTTTAACTCACCAAGGGTTAGTTTGAACCCATTATAAGACTAAACTCAACCTTGACTCACCTTGGGTGAGAGTTAATTCCAAAGGCTATAAATATAAGGCCATAACTCTTCACTTATAAAATTGGATATTTTAGAGTTATTATGCAAAATTTATTCCATAAAACACATGCAAGTAATACCATGCCCAAGTCTTAAGCCAAGAAATCACAAGCCAAGGTGCCAAGGAGATAAGGAGCCAAACAACCTCCATTGATGAAGACTTTTTGAAGCACAAGTCAAGAAAGACATTCAAAAAATCCATTTGGATATCTAAGGAAGGTAAAATAGTTGTGTCTTTTATGTTTTTGTTGTTATTTTATTTATTTTTTGTTACCTAAGCTCTCCCTAGTGTATAGGCTAGAGGTGTTAGGAATTTAGTGTGTTCATTTCATTAGTTTTATGAGACTAACATATACTCTATGTAAAATACATATTTCACATGTTGGCACATCTAGTGGGACCTCAATCATTTGATACAACCAAGGATATTAATATGTTACTCTTAGTTGCTAATAGATGCTTAAAAGTCTTTAAAATTCAAGTTTGTAGTTCATTTTTCACATTTTTTTATTTTTAGCAACACATAGGTTGCAGGTAAATGATGCTAGTTTATTTCAAAATTTTATAGAGACAAACATCAATTCTCCTAGAAATACATCAATTCTTTAAGACTGATGTTGATTCATTGAATCAGCCATAGTCCCAATGTGAAAAGTAAAACATGGTAGAGACATTACTAATAGTGGTTTTTCTTGTTTTCTCTTGCTATCATTATGTGTTTAAGGATATGAATATTGTTTGCCTAACCCTTTTATTTTAAGATCTAGTGTAATATTTTGATTTTGATCTCAAGGAGAAATTTGCCTACTTGTCACATCTTTAGTGATTATGGAGAGCCCATTAAAGTTGTGTTTCATAAGTTAACTGCTACTAATCTTATTAGTTGGCCAATTCTAAATCACTATCTTGAGGGCATTACTTACCCATATTGGTATAAACAAAATGATTTTTTTGAATATCATTGAGTTAATGGGCATAGTCTAAATCATTGCATGAAAATCAAACATCTCATCAAGAATATGTTGGAAAATGGGGACATAACATTGGATAATAGAGCTTCTACATCCAATCAAAACTTGGGTATTTATCAAAACCCTTTTCCACAACATAATAATAACCAAAAATAGTAACAACCAAGGCCAAAACATTAACAATAATAATATTAACAATTGATACAAAAACAACAATACTAACAACAACAACACCAACATCAACCAAATAGATGGAACCAAAGCTAGAATGATGCCAATACCTAACAGACATATCATGTGGTTTCATATGACTATGCCAAACTTGTAGGTCACCTTGTGAGAGGTCATGTTTTCACTATTACCACTAATCCAAGACCAAGAATTAATTGACTAGGATAGTTGCTAACCTATTCCAACCAACCAACCTATGCTAGTGATCCTTCCTTGACCTAGGAAAACATATATGCATATGAATAATTAGGGATTACTACATTTTGACCTTATATCAATAATTCATCATTTTCCCATGACCACATATAAGTACATCAATAGTCAAGACTTGTCTTATCTGTCCCCCCTCTGCCATAATTTTCTAACAATAATAGTACTGTATCTACCCCCAATCATGCAATCATAACTCAACAGTCAAAAAATACCATTCTTGACCCAAAAAAACCTACCACCAAACCCATCTAACCCACCATTATGGATAAGAATAGGCCATATACCACTTTAAAATAAAATATGTTTGATATTATGGAATAACTTCAAAAAATGCCCACACAAATTTCCATTTTGGACTTGTTGTATATGTCTACCATCCAAAAGAACATATTAACAAAGTTCCTTGGCTAATCCCAAGTTATAAATGACATAATCCCATATAAATTCTAAGGGTTGGCTAAATATTATCCTCATGCTAAAAATTGACCTTTGATTAAAGTGATATGCCATCCCTCAACCCTCTCTATAACAATCCATTATACATTAAAGCTTCCATAATGTGGTATAAAGTGAAACATGTCCTCATAAACAATGGATCAAGCCTAACGATTGTGTTTCTAAAAATCATCAAGCATATTGGATACCCAAAAACCAATCTCTAGCCAAAAAGGATCAAAATCAAGGCCAATGATAATGAAGAGTGAGAATCATAAGACACCATCAGCTTTCTAGTTATCATTGGGCCTTTGACCCATGATACATTATTCCATTTGTTAGACCTAGATTTGTCATACAATTTGCTCTTGGGTATACCTTAGATATATGAAATTTGTGCAATCCCTTTAAAATTGCATCAGTATTTTTCTCTCATTTTAGCATGAAGGTCACCATTTATGGAGATTTGCAAGCCTATGAACATTGCAAGCATTTGGAGGTCGAGTAAAAAATATATAACTGTTATTTTTTGCTTGGATCTAATTCCCAAAAAGGAAAAGGGGAAATAAATACTTGTTGATTTTCTAGAGGCTAATTATATTGACCTAGATACCTTTGATTCATCTTCTCATATGCCACCTCCTAAAATGTCCAATCACTTTACCATCATAGCTAATGGCCTAGGAGAATATTTGACCTATGATACATTTCACATTTTTAATCTCCCATAGAACCCCAAGTCTTATAAAAGACCTAAATCTAATACATCTTATATGGAATGGTAGTGGAAGGGCAAAGGCAAATTGTATATTCCATCTCCTATCATTTTTACACCAACTACTAGCCAATAATAAGACTCACTTGAAAATGATAAATATTGGTAATACAATGACAAATTGGCCAATTGTTACAAGAATGCTAAGTATCCTATTATGAATACGATCATGGAAAATCATGCCTATCAAGGGGGAGGCCTTAGGCCAAATCAATAGGGAATGCTTGATCTAATCTCTATGAATTGGTACAAAGGAACCTATGGTCTCAAATTTAAACCACATGGGGGTGATCTCATGTATCTTACTCATATTCTAATGCCAATTACTAGTGATGATGATGTCGATAACAAAGAGGATTCTTATCACATCCCTTATGAAGGCCTAGATGATACCAATGTATTTGATACCCATGGCATTTGTACCCTTAGACTAGTTATTCACCACAATCATCTTCCTTTGTATCACCCTCAACTTGTAGCCTAGGACCAACAAGAATCCATAGTGCCTATAGATGAGTTTGAGAATGATGAGGCCTTTTGTGATTTTATAGGCCTCAGAGACAATGTTCTATTGGGATACCATAAATAAGTTTTCTCAATCAAACTGGATCCTATAGCCTATTTTGAGAATGGGTGAACACCCTTATCCACAAATCAATAAATAAAACATTGATGTTCCAAAGTGAAAATCTCTTTAAAGCACTTTTGAACCACAACAAAAGTAAAGAGAAAGGCCAATCTTTTGGTGAAAACCTATTTTATGTGCCATTAAATGGGGGTGTTCACCTTTACTCAAACATAATTCAAGAGACCACTAATGATGAAATTACTTAAGGGTTTGAGTTTAGTTCTGAAGAATAACATGCCTTTGACCAAATAATTCAATATTTTCCAAAAATGTTTGTAACATGGACATCTGTACCATTGGGAGATTTTGATTTTTCTTATTTAGGGGAATTTGAAGAGTCAGTCCAAATAAAGGACTTTACTATTACAGGCTAATTCTAATCATTGGCAAATAATCTAAAAGATGGTTCAACTCTTCTTGTTGAAGACACTACAAAAGTCAACATTAGGACTCTAGATGACCCAAAATGGATCAAATTAGGTGCATCCCTCACTAAGGAGGAACATGACATCTTTACAACCCTTTTAGGGGAATTTGTTAACATCTTTACTTGAGCCTATTTAGACATGTTAGGTTTAGACCTTGCCTTGGTTGTACACTACCTTGTTGTGCATCCTGATGCCAAACCCATGAAATAAAAATTATTCAAGATGCATCATTGCATTTTTATATTAGTAAAAAAGAGTTGGAAAAATCTTAGAATCAAGATTAATTCAACCAATCAACTATTTAGAGTGGATCTCAAATGTTGTGCTAGTTAGTAAGAACCCAAATGAATCAGAGTTTACAGTAATCTCAAAGATATAAAAAGGCCTACCCCAAGGATGACTTTCCTATACTAAACATTGACATGATATTTAACTCCATAGTCAAGTATGAAATGCTTTCACTGATGGATGGATTTTCAAGATACAACTAGATTAGGATTACACTAGAAGACCAACATAAAACAAAATTCACCACTCTTTGAGGAGTTTTTTAATTGTAAATTTATGCCATTTGGTCTCAAAAACACTGGGGACACATACCAAAGATCCATGACTATTATATTTCATGATATTATGCATGACATTATAAAAGACTATGTATATGACATATAGGTAAAATCAAAGACCAGGGCCGATCATCCAATAGCACTACAAAAAATATTTGAGAGACTATATGAATACAAGGTCAGACTCAATCCTAAAAAGTGTGTTTGGATTCATTATGTCTCATATAGGAATTGAAGTCAATCCAACCAAAGTGTAAGCCATTATTAATATGCCACCATCTTTTAATTTGAAGTAGCTCCATATTTTTTAGGACAAGATCTAGTCTATCAGATGATTAATTTCTAATTTGTCCAAGAAATGCCATCCATTTACACACTTGTTGAATAAAAGTGTTACATTCCATTAGGATGATGAATGCTAGAAAGTCTTCTATCACCTTAAAGACTATCTTTCCAATCTACCTATTTTGTTTCCACCTATGCCAAAGAAGTTGTTCCTACTGTACGTATTAGCCATAGATAAAGCCCTAGGGACACTTCTAACTCAGCATGATGATAATGGAAAGAACATGTCATGTACTATCTAAGCCATACATTGGTCACGTATGAGCATAATTATATGCCCATTGAAAAATATTATTTAGCTATGGTATTTACAACCTAGAAACCACAACATTATATGTTAAACAAGAAGACCATAGTTATTTCTAAAGTAGATCCACTAAAGTGTCTACTATCTAAGACATATTGACAAGGTTTCATGGCTAAATGGATCATTCTTCTCAATAAGTTCAATATAGAATATGTCAAATAGAAGGCCATCAAGGGACAAGTACTTACAGATTAGCTTGCTGAATCACCCCTTGTAGATATAGAACCACCAACTTTTCAATTCCTAAATGAGTCTATTATGACCATCATTGAAACACCTATTGAGGAGTAGTACTAAAAGTTATATTTTGATGGATCATTCACAACACATGGATTGGGGGCATGCCTATTATTTATTATACCATAGGGGGTATCTTATCCCTAAATCATTTTGTATCAGCTCTCCTTATACTAACAACATAGATGAATATGAAGTAATCATTGTAAGGCTTCATCAGATAATACAATAGAATATTTAACATCTAAATATTTATAGTGAATCTCAGTTAATCATCAATCAAGTTACAGACCATTTTAAGACCAATTATGAAAATTTGTTACTATACAAGGCCATGATTGACACTCTCAAATAGTAGATTATTGATGTACAATTTAAACACATATTAAGTGTAATTAATAGAATAGTAGATGCCATGGCCACCAATGGCTCTTTGATTCATCATATAGACAAGGTAAAAGAATATCAATTCCTCATTTAAAATCTTTTATCACCATTTCATGAAACTTCAACCATCACAATGATCTATGATATTGTTGGTCCTATCTCTATATGATATTTAGACCTTTATACCTACCTTCATGATCACATTAAGCCACCAAACCTATCTCAAAAACAAATCAAGGCCTTTACCCACCAAGCCACACATTATACCTTACTTGGACCAACCTTGTACCATCTTAGATTTGATGGAACTCTACTTCATTATTTAAATTTAGTAGAATCAACATTAGTGTTATGGGAAGTTCATGAAAGAGTATGTAGATCCCGCACAAGTGGGGCCATCCTAGCAAAAAACACCTACGTCTTGGGTATTATTAGCCAATTATGGATGTAGATGTATTTTCTTACATGAAAAGGTGTGACAAATGTCAAAGGAATTCCAATTTGATTCATGCCCCAACCAAGACACTAAAATCAATGTTACACCATGGCCATTTTCCACTTGGGGCTTCAATCTCATTAACAAGATTAACCTAACCTCATTTGTTGGCCATAAACACATCCTCACCACTACTAAATATTTCACTAAGTGGGTTGAAGCTATACCACTCACTTATGTGACTAGAAGGCAAATTTCCAAATTCATCCTCAACCATCTCATCTACTACTATGGTATCCTATCTAACATTATATCTGATAATGGGAGATCATTCAAGAATAAAGATGTTAAATGACTATGTGCCAAGTACAACATTACTCAATATTTTTATACTACCTATTACCCATAAGGTAATGGCCAAGTAGAAGCATCTAACAAAACCATTATTAACATCCTTAAAAATATTTTCAATGATGCAGGCCATGATTAGCACCTCTAAATCTTCCATGCACTCTGGGCCTACTATACTGATTACTATACCCCAATAGGAGCCACTCCATATTCCATAGTTTATGGCACTAAGGCCATTCTTACCATTGAGGTTGAGTTACCATCTTTGTGATTTTTATTGAAACATTTGCTAGATGATGAAGCTTACTGAGTAGCTCACCTACAAGAGTTAGAGTTACTTGATGAAAAATGCATGGCTATAGTTAATAGCATGTAAACATAACATAACAAACTCTTTGGCCACTATAACCACTGGGTCAAACATAAAGAATTTTAACTTGGTGATCTTGTTCTCAAAGAAAACCAATAAAATACCATGACCAAGAAGAAACATAAGGGAAAGTTCAAACATAATTAGATAGGCCCCTATATCATTATTGAAAATTATGGCTCTAGAGAATACAAGCTTGCTACACTAGATGGGGATGAACTTGATGAGATGATGAACATTATACACTTCAAGCATTACTTTACTTGAGAGATTTGAAATATTGTCTATGAGGCCCATTTTTTTATACCATATTGACATTCATTTTTGTCCTATACCATGTATCACTCTATCATGCCTTTAATATCAATAAAATTTGTGACATTATTCCCTATAGCATTCTACCATATGTTTAATATCAACCAAACTTGTTTTAACCCTCCCTACCCAACCCTTTTGACCTTGGTTTCATTTAACTGGTTCCATGGGCACTTTCAGCAAGAAGATTTAGATCAAGTTTTAGAAGTTGTTTCAACATTCTAGTCAAAGGATGTATTTTAGAGTAGCATAATAGTAGTTTGGTAGTTGTATCCTTCATTTCTTATTTCATTCCACTTCAAGTATTACTAATTATAAATTCCTTTCAAAAAATTAGAGTGCCACCATCATGTTACTAATTATAGCCACCTATGGGCAAATTAGTATTATTGACCTACGCCATTATTTCTTAATTATAACTACCTATGTGAAAATTAAGACCAACACCTTTATCCTTCATGCCTTGAAGTACCACCTTGCCATTCCTATGTCATATTATGTCATTTTCCTACTTTGCTTAGTTTATGAATTTACTGCTAACTAGTCAAATTCCTCTATTGTAGGGTGGAACTACAATGACTTCAGGTCCCATTCTAGGATTATGTAGGTAGTGCTCAATTCCCATTCATTATAGCTCAGTCACCCCTTTTCCATGCTCTCACATTTTTGTGAGTAACCTAAGCCATGATCTTACCATTTTTCAAGCAATTTTAGTTTGAATGCTCTCACCTTTTTATGAGTTAGACCATTTAATATCTCATCATCCTTGATCGAGTTGAAATGCTCCAAAAATTCTAAAAAATTTTATAAAATACAAAATAATCACCCTATTGACCACTTCTTTACCTTAAGTATTTTGAGATCCCTAACTATTTAATAAAAAACCACTTGTCATTTAGTTTTCCCACCCTTACTGGCCTATCATCCCATGTACTCACTATTTTTCAAAATCATTCCCATATTTCCTCTATAACAACAATCATGTTTTATTATCATCATTTTTTTCTACCCATTTCCCATGAGAACTAAATTTGGCCTAAATTTTATGTTGGTCATCATGTCGATATAACTATGTAGGTAACATCCACTTGCCTCATGCATTTGGAGTCATCTCAGCCACCCCCTTCCTTTTCTTCTTTTCCCCTATTTTGTTTGTTTATTTTTTTGTCTCTTATAACCTAAAGGAAATATTCATTGTCTTGCTTGTGTTGTATTATTTATACTAACATTATGATTAACCATTATTTGTGTTTGTTTCAGTTTGTTTTTTTTTTTTGGTATTTTTATTTCTTTGTTTATTTGTTTGCTTTCTTATTGTGCCTTTATTTAGTCTATGCATGTTTATTGGGTGATTCCTTGCACATTATTTTTGAATCCATCCATATTCCTACATCAACATTGTCATCATGATTTTTATCATCAATGCATTATTTTCAATGGTTTATTAGATAACGTGTCAGTCCTTATGCATATTTTAGTTAAGTTATCATGGTGTTATATCATGATGCATACCATCATGTGTTATAACAAAAATTATCTTGGGAAGTCTTAAAATCATTGTGGACATGATATATCTCCTTGACACCTAAAAAAATCTTGATCTAACGAAATCATATCCCATATATAGTGTAATTAAATAATGAAAGAATTTTAATCTTTACTAGTTAGGACATGCATATCCATACTAGCAGGTTGCCCAAATTCATATTTATCCTCTATAGTACTTTTCCATCATATTGCCATCATTAAGTCAATGATTATAACTAACTCTAGGAAAATCATTGTATCTTGTCCCACTTATGCTAACAATGATTCTAACTACCTTCGGGTAAATCATTGTTATCATCCCACCCATATAACTAGTGATTATAACCATCTATGGGAAATTTGGGGTGTTTCAATATATCTAGAGGTTAATTATTATAACCACCTTTGAGAAAATCATTATCTTTCTTTTGCCTAATTTTGGCACATTTTCATTTTGATAATGCTAATAACCACCTTGGGCAAACCATTTTCTCTATCCTCCTAATTGGGGAATGTTTTTATCCTAGCAATGATTATAACTACCTTTGGCAAAATCATTACCTCTTTTGTCCCACTTATACTAATGATTATAACCCCTGTAGGAAAATCATCTTGTTTGTCTACCCTACTAGGGTAATTCCATGTGCCACTAATTATAACCACCTATGGGAAAATTAGTCTTTTCCATCCCATTTTACCTTTTGGTCCATTGTCACAAAATATTTCACCCTAGAAGAAGTTTTTCAAGCCTCTTAGATATTTGGGAAATATGGGAACATTTCTAGGTATTTGGATGTACCTATATTGGAAATGATCCTCTAGATTTAAGGGTTAGTTCCCTAAATTTATCATGCAATATTTATCACTTAAACTATTGCTTACTTATGGGGAAAAGAGTTAGAGAATGCATAAATTGAACTTAGTCTAAAGGAGGTGATGTACCAAATATGTCTTCTACACGACCATCATATTTATACCATGATGAAATAAATCATATAGACTAGTCTCTAAGCTTTAATGGGTTCTAACATGAGTATTTTAATATAGAGGTGAGATGTGCGTAATAACACAAGGAAAATGAACCATAGGGTAGATTACACACTCTAAAGAAAATTATATACTTGAAAAATATTTAAACACTTGACTACACTCTATATGACCTATTAGAATAGGAACTCTTACTCAAACATGAAATGATAAGGGAATGAAGGATCAACAATTATCACTTCTCATCACCATACATCACTTGTAGTCTTAGATAATTGGTCAAAACTTAGAAACAAATTTATTTTAATGTTCAAAGGAAAAATATAACATCAATCTAGTAGGGATTTTCCATACATGATGTGGTACTTTTTACAATAGCTCAAGAGCTATATTTATAGAAGAAAGGAATAAAGAGAAAGTGAGTTTTGGAAATAAAAAGGGGAATCAATTAGTTCAAATGTTTAAACCATAGTTACAACTAATTTTACAAATTATGCTCATTCAAACCATTTGATTGATCTACATCACCTTGATTGGTTGTAAAGTTACATCATTCCATTCTTGATCTTCATTGATGGTTATAACAATAAGATCACTTTGTTCCAAGCTAGGCTCCAAAATCAATGTGGTTAAAATAATTTAATAAATATATTAAGGATCTGTCGTAGTGCTAATTAATTTTTACTAGTTTATCATGGTGTAAAATAGTTGGGAGAAGGGTCCCTTTCTTGCAATTAGTCCTAGAGATGAAACTATTGAAGTTTGCATGTCTAACTCAGTGGTGTCATTCAAAATGTTAGCTTTGGTCTAAATTGAACCATGTTTAAACTCAAATCCATACATTTTATTTACCTTTCATTGTCAAAAATTTCTTTGTCAACCTTCATCTAAGTCACCTAGGTTTGATTTCATTTGATTGGCCATCTAAAACTATCTTGGATCATTGATATTTTAATTTATCTCACTCTATTGATCTACCTAATGTAAATTAACTTGATCTATAGATCCTCTACCAAGATTCACATGTTTATGCCACTTGTCACCTACACATTTATACTCAAGGTTTGTTAACCTATTTGACCCTAACTCTTTATTGATCTTGATTTTCATGATTAAACATGTTCCATAGATCTTCTATTATCTTGAACACACTCATGCCATGTGGAAACCTCTCAAGCTCCTTGACTCATTGACTTACTCATGTGCCATTAGATCTAAATCCATGATTCAACATGAGCTATTGATCTACTTGGGCCCATTAAACTATCAGTCATTTCTCACCATTGGACCTCCTATAAAATTGAGTGTTGATTGTTGATCCTACCTTTTGAATTCCAATGGCTATCTCATGAGTTGAAATTTTGATGTCCATCCAATTATCACTAGGATATTCAAACTTCAAAAATTATTTGTTGGGGATTGAATATGACATCTATGTGATTATCATTTGACATCCATGTAGACATATTTGACATCCCATAGATCATCAAATTTAAGATCTAATGGAGGACTATTGATCTTTGTTTTAACACTTGCATGAATGTCACTCTACTAGATCATAAATTTACTAGGCTATTTCTTTTAGACCTTTTGATGGACATTTGTTGCTGGCTTTGTGTGTCAACCACTTTATTCTCTAAGAAATTGTTTATGGCCCTTTTTCATCAAATAAAATGTTTAGGTAAATTATCTTAGGATAATTACTTGAAATAATTGAGTTCACCTTATGCCTTTTGAACAATTTCTTGTAGACAAAATGTTTAAAATAATTCATGTCTTTGGGATTTTTGACTATGAACAAAATGTCTGAGAGAATTGAGGTCTTTAGGGGAATTGTTGTGGGATAAGTTTCCAAAAATAAAATGACCTTTCAGAATTTTTGTGTAGGTCACTTTATAAAGAAAATACCCTTCGATATTTTTGTATAGGATACTTTGATGAAGAATGACGCTTTAGGAAAATTGTTTGGATAAGTTTCTTGAAATAAAATGACCTTTCAAGTATATTTTAGGGCATTTTCCTAAGAAAATACCCTTCGATACTTTTGTATAGGACATTTTGTCAAAATAATGGCCCTTCAAAATTTTTGTCTTGGTCACTTTCGCAAAAGAAAAATAACCTTTGGGCTTTTTTTTTGGGACACTTTCTCGAGAAACTAACCCTTCAAGATTTTTTCTTTAGAAGTATTCATATAGGCCTTGTGTTTTAGACAATTTTTTTGAATGAAATCTACATTCAAAATTTTTTTAGACATTTTCCCTAAAATAATTATGCCTTTGGGAAAATTATGTAGATAATTTTCCCAAAATAAATATGATACTTAACTTTTGATGAAGATAATTTTCCTGAAATAATCAGATCTCTAGCAAAATTATTACAGAACTTATATTATGGGATCATTGCCTTGAAAAATTTTCCTAAAAAATTCCCTGACATTTAGCCACAAGTTGAAATATCTCCTAAGTGTAAACTTAGGATTTTCTAGACCTACTCTTGTAACTGCTCAGCACCATGAAACTTTGCCACTTTCATATATGATTCAAAAAATGATGCTTATGACAAAAAAAAAAAAGGACTATGTTATACCATGATTTAAACTTATAATGGCATAGGAAATGATATTTAAAAAGCTAAAACATACCCTATGACATTATAAAATTCCCCTATATAAGATCTGACTATAAGGGGTTGACTCATTTTGGATTGTGGGTAAAAAATGATCAATATTCTTAGTGATTTCCCAAGGGTAACATGCTTGACATACCATGACAAGCTACCTAATCTTATCCATTAGGCTATGGAGTCACATGTACATTAGGTTTGACACATAAACCACCTTTAATAACACACAAAACACAAGTAAAGACAAATAAAAAGTAACACATAAGATAAAAACCAAGCAAAAACATAATTGTGCCTCAAAACACTTATTAAACATAGCACAAAAAGAAAGGAAACACACACCTAACCTAATATTTACAAGACTAACTTTTAGAGGTGAAAAATCTAGTCATACCTTAACCATGTTCAAAAATGGTTCCTTTAATATCTTTATCAATCCATGAAGGTAGCCTAGCATGCGGAGCATGCTCATCTCAAATCACTTGTATATGTAGGTGATCAAGAAACCTATCACCTTTGAATCCTCTTATATATTCAAGTGAAATATCTAGGACCTTCATGAATGATATTTATTGATCTATAAGAGCCTTGGTTGGAGCTTTAATACTTTTGATCATTACTATATTTGAAATACATTCCTCATACTACATAATAGGAAAGATGACAACTACCTCAACCTTTTTGTATTATTGCACAAGATATACTTGATGTTTGGGAGTATATATTTATTATTCTTTATTATTTAACCCCTATGAATATGGATCAATGCTATATGGATCTCCTAACTATCCTTTATCACAACAACTTCTACCTTGACCTCATTGGGTCCCTCTAGAATTGTAGGATCTTGAATAGCTGATTGATGTCTATCTTCCTTAATAACATGACATTTACTTTCATACTTTATAGAAAACCTAAGAAACTTCTCATTAGTTTCATAAACAAACACATTATACATACATTTCTTGGGAGAAGAAGGAATATTACCAATCTTATCAAATTCTTGATATATGGCCTCAAATGTTAGCTATAATTCATCCTCCTCTTCTTCATGAGTGTCACCATATAGATTATATTTATAAATATTAGGAATTAAAACATAATTTCACACACTATGGTGCTCAATTAGGCTTATCAATTGATGATCATCATACTCACGAATCATATAGATTCGCTTAGCATCATGAGAATTTTTTACACTTACCTCAGCGTCTTCAGATGGTTGCTCATGCATAATTTAAGTCCCAAGGTCAGTGTACTCAAATTATGCATAAATATCATATATATATTCATCCACACCATACTCAAAATCATAAATTACTTAAATTTTATAAGCTACCCCATCCTTATTAGGCTCCTCCTTCTCATGAACAATGTAATTCAAGTTGGAACTTGCTTCAATGTAAGGTTCAATATGAAACCTTACAAGAGGTTATATCCTAATTATCACCTTGGACCCATACCTTGTTCTAAATTCAAATAAGTACTAGTCAGCTAAGAGATATCCATCTATCTTGGCTATGAAGTCCCTTGACAAGCAGATTGCAAAGTGAGCTGAGAGGTCAACAACAACTATATCTTGAAGGATAGGAAAGTTAGGATAATCATGCAAGAAAACCTTTAAGTTTTTTTTACCATCCCTATGATCTTATCAAGTATAACATCTATATGGATTACTCATTTTCTATGTGGCTCATATTTCATGTCCACTTGTTAGCTAAAACTTTGGACATGATAGAAGTAGAGGCTTCACTATCAACTATGTAATTATGAACCAATTTATCACCCACTATAAGAGTGAGTTAAAATGGTGGAGGTTTTTAAGTCCTAGTAGATGGTTCAACAATAGTGTTAGGATCATTTTTAAGGATAACATGACTATTAATTTGATTTGAAGATGAAGGACTAGTGGGATTAGTAGATAGTTGCTTTGGAAAAATTCTTTTTGGATGGGCATATGAAGGATATCCCACAAGGAGATAGATGCTTTGGCACTTTTCAAGGAATACACTATGTTTATATCATTAATAATCACATTTTATTATGTCCTTAGAGGTAAATAATTTCTTCAAACTTTAGGAATAGAGGTATCTTAAACATACCTTACCATATTTTGACTTGTTGGAGGTATAGAAGCTTCTAGAACTATCACACTTGGAATCATGCCTTTCTATCTTTTAGGAGGATTGGATGAGCCTATAGGCATGTTGTTTTCACCTCCTAGATCATTCCTCTTAGCCTTTATATTATCTATAATAGAGGATCATTGATTTATCACAATAGTGTCTTCAACTATAAAATTGGTGAAGATCTCTCCTTGAGGCTGCCAATCCTCATTAACTTGCATCATAGCCTCATCTTCATTTGATAGGAGTGGAGTAACTACCCCTTGAGCCACCAAAGTCTACTCTCCATTCTCATTGGCATCCCTAAATTTTTCTTTCTTCCAATCCTCTCCCTACACCAAATTGCTATGAACTGGTATTATCTCCCTTATATTGGTGGTGGAGTTAGGATTGTACACATTATTAGGACTGTTAGGATTAGGCTATCATTGACCTCTTCCTCTTACATACTATTTATAATATGGATGAGGATTATGATAGGAACATTGATGCATATTGGATCTTCCAAGCCTAGCTTCCAATAATCTAATATATACATCTTTATCCATTACATTATCTACTTTCTTATGATCAAATTTAGGCATGGCATTATGAGTTTGAGCCACATTTGGAGTGTTAGAAAAATCATGAGACAATGGAGACATAGACACTTTAGGTGGAAATTTTCTAGCTTAGATGAGATTATTTTTTGCCTTGATAGAAATATCATATGATTCAAGAAGGGTGGAACCTCTCATAGATTCAATCATGACAACAATTTTAGTCCCATTGGTTTTCATGTAGGTAGGGAACACAAAACTATCAAGTGGTCTCATAGGAGGAAACCTATGCCAATTATTATAAAACATTTCATTGAAGGCATGGATTATTTTTTTGGGTCCCCTCTTTATCACATTGAGATGATGTATGAGGGAAGTATGTTCACTTTCATTTCCAAATCTAGAAGTGAACAACACTACAAACTCATCCCATATTGTGATGCATCCACCTTCTAGAGACCTATACCAATCAAGAGTCTTCCCTTTAAGGGACATGGTGATGAGTCTAATATAAATGTTCTCTCTAATAATATTGTGAAAAAATAAAAATTTATAAACATCTATAATGTGTTCACTAGCTGTGATATGGCTCTCACTATTGATTGTGGGAACACCTTTTGTGGCATTAGGAGGGATGGCATCATATGCATGAAGTTGGATTGGATTATCAGTGTTGAGGTTATGGAAAGCATGAAGCCTAGCCATGTATTTTATTAAATATCTTCAACTTATTTAGCCTCTTCAACCTCTTCCTCTATATTAAAATCTACTCATTATTTAAAGGGCATATTAGGCTATGGATACTAAATTGTAAGAGGGATTTCAGGTTGAATGGGTGGGGTAATAGGATTGGATATTCTAGTAGAGGATGACCTAGTAAGGACCATGAATTATGGGGGAAATTTTATAATAAAATAATGGTTTGGAACTAGATTTACCTTGAAGGAGTCACTAATTGCTGATTAGCACACCAATTTACAGCTGGTGTTTGTCAAGATTAGCATTCACCTTGACAAGTTGCCTTGAAGATAATGCATCCCATCAAGTGTGCCAGAAATATTGTCACCAAATATTTCACTCTATAAGAATTTTTTAAAGTATCTTATATATTTGGGAAACATAGGAACACACCCACTATACCTATATTGTAAATGAGCTCTAGATTTAAGGTCTAACTCCCTGAATGTATCATGCACTATTTATCACTTAAACTAATGCTTACTTATGGGGAAATGAGTTAGATAATGCATAAATTGAACCTAATATAAAGGATGTGATGTAACAAATATGTCTTCCACATGACCATAATATTTATACCATGATGAAATAAATCATATAGACTAGTCTATAAGCTTTAATGGGTTCTAACATGAGTATATTAATATAAAGGTGAGATGTGAGAAATAACACAAGGAAAATGAACCATAGGGTATATTTCACACTCAAAGGATAATTTTACACTTTAAAAAGCTTTACATGCTAGATTATAATCTACATGACCTATTAAACTAGGAATTCTTGCTCAAACATGAAAGAATAAGGGAAGGATAGAGAATTATGACTTCTCATCACCATACATCACATACAAATTTAAAAAATTATTCAAAACTCAAAAATAGTCTTGTATTAATGTTTAAAGGAAAAACATAACATCAATCCAGTAGGGATTTACCATACATGGTATGGTACTTTTTACAATAGCTCATGAGATACATTTATAGATTATAGAAAGCAAGAAAAGGGGAGTTTTGGCACTAGAAAGGGGAATTAATTAGTTCAAAAGTTTGAACTATAGTTACATTTAATTCTAAAAATTATTCTCATTTAAACCATTTGATTGATTTAGGTCGCCTTGAGTGGTTGAACAATAACATCATTCCATTATTGATATTCCTTAATGGTTACAATGGCAAGATCAAGTTATTCCAAGCTAGGTTCTAGCATTAATATGGTTAGAACAATCGGATCAATCTATTAAGTATATGTCCTAGTGATAGCTACACTTTATTGGTTCATCATGGTATGAAATAGTGGGGAGAAGGGTCCCTTTCATGCATTTGGTCCTAGAGATGAAACCATTGAAGTCTACATGTCTACCTCGATGTTATCCTTTAAAATGTTGGCTCTAGTCTGAACTGAACCATGATTAAAATTGAATCCATACCTTTTATTTACCTTGATCCATCAAAAAATACTTTGTCAACCTTCATCTAAGTCACTTGGGTTTGCCTTTATTTGATTATTCATCGAAAACTAGCTCAGATAATTGATCTTTTGATTCATCTCGCTTCATTGATCTACTTGATGTGAATGAATGTGATCCATAAATCCTCTACCAAGATTCACATGCATGTGCCACTTTTCACCTATGCATTTTTACTCAAGTTTTGTTGACCTATTTAACCCTCATTCGCCATTGATCCTAATTTTCATGATTAAATACACTCCATCAATCTTCTATCAGCTTAAACATGCTCAGGCCACATGGCAACCTCTTGATCTCCTTGACTCATTAACTTTGCTTGCATGTCATTAGATCTAAATCTATAATTGAATATAATCCATTAATCTACCTAAGCTAATTAAACTATCAATCACCTCTTACCATTATATATCTTATATGATTGAGGATCGATCATTGATCTTACCTTTTGAATTCTAATTGCTATTTCATGAGCTCAAATTTTTATGTCCATAGGACCATCCCTGGCATATTTTAAATTCAATGGTTATTTTCTAGGGATTTAATTTGATGGATGCACCACCATAATTTGAAATTCACAAAGATTTATTTCATGTCCCATGGATCATCAAATTTAAGCTCCAATGGATAACTACTGAGTTTTATTTTGACACTTGCATGAATGTCACTCTGCTAGATCATAAATTTCCTAGGCTATTTATTTTATACCTTTTGTTGGACATTTGTTGTGAGCTGTGTGTTTCAACCACTTTCTCTAAAATTATTTTTTTGAGTCTATTTTAAAATGAACAAAGTATCCATGAAAATTATCGTAGGATAATTTCTTGAAATAATTGTGTCTACCTTATGCCTTTTGAAAAATTTATTATGAACAAAATGTCTGAAAGAATTAATGTCTTCAAGTTTTTTACCTACAAACACAATGTCTAAGAAAAATGAGGTCTTCATGGGAACTATAATGGGACAATTTTCATGAAATAAAATGACATTTTGAGCTTTTTGTTTATGGCACTTTCCCAAAAAAATACACTTCAGGATTTTTGTATAGGTCACTTTGCTAAAGAATGACCTTTTAAGAAAATTGTTTGAATAATTTTCCCAAAACAAAATGACATTTCAAGCTTTTTTTTAGGCTTTTTCCTTAAAAAATACCCTTTGAGATTTTTGTATAGGACATTTTGTCAAATCAATGGCCCTTTAGAATTTTTGTTTTGGTCACTTTTTCAAAAGAAAAATACCCTTCAAGGTTTTTATTTGGGACACTTTATTGAGAAAATGATCCTTTGAGATTTTGCTTTGAAAGTATTTCTATGGGCCTTGTGTTTTAGACAATTTATCCAAAATAAATCTACCTTCATAACTTTTATCAAACATTTTCCCTGAAAGAATTATGACTTTGGTAAAATTGTGTGGATAATTTTATTGAAAGAAATTTGACACTTAGCATTTTATGTGGACAATTTTCCTTAAATAATTAGATATTTAAGAAAATTATTATAGAACTTATGCTTGAAAGAAATAAGTTTGTGGGATCCTTACCTTGGATAATTTTCTTCAAAAATTCCCCAATACTTAGCCACAAGTTAAAATATCTCCCAAGTCCAAACTTAGGCTTTTCTAGCCCTGCTCTTGTAACTACTCAGCACCTTGAAACTCTACCACTTGCATATATGATTAAAAAAATGACCTTCAAAACACCAAAAGACATAAGGAATAAGCTAGACCATGACCAAAACTTAGAATGGCATAATAAATTACATCAACAGAGCTACAACATACCCTATGACATTATAAAATTCCCCTATATAAGATTTGACTATAGGGGGTTGACCAATTTTGGCTTGTGGGAAAATAATGGTCAACATTATTAATAATTACCTAGGGATGTCATACTTGTTATGCCATGACCAGTTGCCTAATCCTATCCATTGGGATTGGAGTCATATGTACAATAGGTTTGACATATAAAATGCCTTAAACAACACATAAAACATAAGGAAATACAAATAAAAATCAACACACAAGACAAGATCCAAGTGAAAACACAATTATGCATCATAAAACTTATTGAACACAACACAAAAAGAAAGGAAACAGACACCTAACCTAATATTTATAAGACTAACCTTCAAAGGTGAAACATCTGATCATACCTCAACCAGGGTTAAAAATGGTTCTCCTAGAATCTTTATCACTCTATGAATGTAACCTAGCATGAGGAGCATGTTCATCACCAATCACATGCATACTTTGGTGATCAATAAGCCTATCACCTTTGAATCTTCTTAGGCCTACAAGTGAACTATCTGGGACCTTCATGAATGATATTTAATACTCTCTAAGATCCTTGGTTAGAGTTGCAGTCATTCTAATCATTGCCATATTTGATATATATTCATCATACTAGAGAAAAGGAAATATGATAGTTGACTCAACATTTTTGTCTTATAGCACAGGATATACTTAATGCTTGGGAGTATCAATTTCTTATTATTTATGATCTAACCCCTTTGAACATGTCTCAATCCTAGATGGATCTCCTAACTATCCATTAGGCACAACATCTTCTACATTGACCTCAATGGGTCCCTCTAGAACTATAGGATCTTGAATAGAAAATTGATGTCCATCTTCCTTATTGGCATGCCTTTTACCTTCATACTTTATATAAAACCTAGATCTTACTTATTATTTTCATCAAAAAACACATTAGACATACATTTATTGGGAGAAGAATGAATATTACCAATCTTGTCAAATTCTTGACATATGGCCTCAAATCTTAGCCATAATTTATCCTCCTCTTCTTCATGAGTATCACCATCCAAAGATCTTCATGAATAGTAGGAATGAAAACATGATTCTTCCCACCATGGTGCTCAATTATTTTCATCAACCTATGATCATCATACTCATGAATCATATAGTTTCACTTAGTAGTATGAGAATTTTTTACACTTACATTAGCTTCTTTAAATAGTTGCTCATGCATAATTTAAGTCCCAAGGTCAGTCTACTCAAAGAATGGATCATATCTATATGTATCTAAACCATACTCATCTAAAAATAAATCATAAATTCTTCATGTTTAAAAGCTACCCCATCCACATTAGGCTCCTCCTTCTCATAAGCAATGCAATTCAAGTTGGAACATGTTTTAATGTAAGGTTCAATATGAAACCTTAAAAGAGGTTATGTTCTAATTGTCACCTTGGCCCCATGCCTTTTTATAAAATCTAAGAAGGACTAGTTAGCCTAGAGATAGCCACCTATTTTGGTTATGAAGTCCCTTGACAAGCAGATTACAAAGTGAGATGGAAGGTCAATAACAACTTTATCTTGAAGGATAGGAAAGCTAAGACAAACATGCAATAAAAACTTTAGGTTTTTTATCAGCCCTATGGTCTTATTAGGTGTACCATCTAGCTAGATCACTCCTTTGATATGTGGATCATATTTCAGGCCTG
Organism: Torreya grandis; assembly: GCA_037957365.1. NCBI lineage: Eukaryota > Viridiplantae > Streptophyta > Pinopsida > Cupressales > Taxaceae > Torreya > Torreya grandis. The sequence continues at coordinate 2,544,440 of JARHVA010002397.1, forward strand.
GTTTGTTGGCTACATCTTTGGGCATAATAGAAGTAGAGGATCCACTATCAACTATGTAATTATGAGCCAATTTATCACCCACTATGAGAGTGAGGTAAAATGGTGGAAGTTTCTTAGACCTATTATATGGTTCAACAATAGTGTTAGGATCATTTTCAAGGACAACATGACTATTACTTTGATTTGAAAATGAAGGACTAGTGGGAATAGTGGGCAATTGATTTTATAACAATTCTTTTTGACCGAGCATATGAAGGATATCCCACATAGAGATAGATGCTTTGGCACTTTTCAAGGAATCCACTATGTTTAAAGCATTAGTATCGATATTTTATTTTGTCCTTAGAGGTAAATAATTTCTTGGAACTTTAGGAAAAGAGGTACCTTGAACATACCTTACCATATTTTGACTTGTTAGAGGTATAGAAGATTTTAGAGCTATCACACTTGTAGTCATTACTTACTTCCTTATAGGAGGATTGGATGAACCTATGGGCATGATTTTACCACCTCATAGAGCCTTCCTCTTAGCCCTTGTATTATCTGAAATAGTGGCTTCTTGATTTAACACAAAAGTGTCTTCAACTAGAAAATTGGTGAAGATCCCTCCTTGAGGATACCAATCCTCATTAACTTACATCATAACCTCATCTTCATTTGATATGAGGGGAGTAATTACCCCTTGAGCCTACTTCCATTCTCATTGGCATCCCTAAATTTTTCTTGCTACTAATCCTATCCCTACACCAAATTGCTATGAATTGGTATTATCTCCCTTATATTGGTGGTGGAGTTTGGATTGAACACATTATTAGGACTATTTGGATTAGGATATCATTGACCTCTTCCATACTATTGGGATTAGGATATCTTGGAATTAGAATTAGGAGTTTGAGCCACATCTAGAGTGTTGGTAGAAGCATGATACAATGGAGGCATATAAACTTTAGGTGGAAATATTATATCTTGGATGAGATTATTTTTTGCCTTGATAGAAATATCATATGATTTAGGAAGGGTGGAACCACCCATATATTGAATCATGACAACAATTTTAGTCCCATTGGCTTTCAAGTAGGTAGGGAACACAAAACTAGCAGGTGGTCTCATAAGAGGAGGAAACCTATGTCAAGTCTTCTAAAACCTTTGATTAAATTCAAGCATTATTTTTTTGGGTCCCCTATTCATCACATTGAGATGATGTATGAGGGAAGAATGGTCACTTTCATTTCCAAATTTGGAATTCAACAACACTCTAAACTCATCCCATGTTTTGATGCATCCACCTTCTAGAGTCCTATACCAATCAATATCCTTGCCTTAAAGGAACATGGAAAGGAGTCTAAGGGGAATGTTCTCTCAAAAAAAATTTTGGAAACTAAAAAAATTAAAAACATCTATAATGTGTTCACTAGGTGTGATATGACTCTCACCATTGATTGTGGGCATACCTATTACGGTGTTATGAGGGATGGCATCATATGCATGAAGTTGGATTGGATTATCAATGTTGAATTCAAGGAAAGAATGAGGCCTAGCAATTTATTTTATTAAATATCTTCAACTTATTTAGCCTCTTCAACCTCTTTATTTCTATAAAAATCTACTCATTCTTCAAAGGGTGGATTAGGCTATGGATACAAAATTGCAAGAGGTATTTTAGGCTGAATGGGTGGGGTAATAGGATTGTATGTTCTAGAAGAAGATGACCTAGTGAAGACCATAAATTATGGAGGAAATTTTATAACAAAATAATGGTTTGAAACTATATTTACCTTGAAGGAGTCACCAAATTCTGAGTAGCACACTAATTTACAGCTGGTGTTTGTCACGACCATAATTCACCTTGACAAATTGCCTTGAAGATAATGCATCCCACCAAGTATACTCAAACTATTGTCACCAAATATTTCACCCTAGAATAATTTTTTCAAGACCCTTCCATATTTGGGCAACATGGGAACATTTTCTCATATGTGGGTGTACCTATATTAGAAATGAGCCTCTAGATTTAAGGGCTAGCTCCCTGAATATATCATGCACTGTTTATCACTTAAACTACTACATAATTATGAGGGAAAGAATTAGAGAATTCATAAATTGAACCTAATATAAAGGAGGTGATGCACCAAAACTTTCTTCCATATGACCATCATATTTATACCATGATGAAATAAATCATATAGACTAGTCTCTAAGCTTTAATGGGTTTTAACATGAGTATTTTAATATAGAGGTGAGATGTGACCAACAACACAAGGAAAATAAACCAAATGGCAGATTTCACACTCCAAGGAAAATTGTTTACTTTAAAAATATTTTCACACTAGACTACACTCTATATGACTTGTTAGACTAGGAACTCTTGCTCAAACATGAAAGGATAAGGGAAGGATTGATAGAGAATTATCATTTCTCATCACCATACATCACTTACAGATTTAGACAATTATTCAAAACTCATAAATAGACTTGTATTAATGTTAAATGGAAAAATATAACATCAATAAAGTAGGGCTTCACCATACATGGTGTGGTACTTTTTCCAATAGCTCAACATCTATATTTATAGAAGAAAGGAAATAAGAGAAGGGGAGCTTTGGAACTAGAAAGGGGAATCAATTAGTTCAAATGTTTTAACTATATTTACAACTTATTCTACAAATTATGCTCATTCAAACCATTTTATTGATCTATGTCTCCTCAAGTGGTTTCAAAGTTACATCATTGCATTCTTGACCTTCTCTGACAGTTACAATGATGAGATCAAGTTATTCTTACCTAGGTTCTAACATCAATGTGGTTACAATAATTGGATCAATCTATTATGGATTTATCTTGGTGATAGCTAATATTTATTGGTTCATCATGGCATGCAATAGTTGGGATAAGGGTCCCTTTCATATAGTTGCTCTTGGAGATGAAACCATTGAAGTCTACATGTCTACCTTGATGGTGTCCTTCAAAATGTTAGCTCTGGTCTAAACTAAAAAATTCTCAAACTCATATCCATACCTTTTATTTACCTTTACCTATTAAAAATTACTTTTTTAGCCTTCGTCTAAGTCACTTGGGTTTGCCTTCATTTGATTGGTCATAAAAAACTAGCTCAAATCATTGATATTTTGATTCATCTCACTTCATGGATCTACCTAATGCAAATTAATGCAATCTATAGATCCTCTAACAAGATTCACATACTTGTGACACTTATCACCTATTCACTTGTACTCAAGGTTCACTGACCTCTTTGACCCTTACAGTTGATCCTGATTTGCATGATTAGATGCACTCCATCAATCTTATATCATCTTGAACATGTTCATTCCACATGGTAACCTCTCAAGTTCCTTAAATCATTGACTTGATCATGTGCCATTATATCTAAATCTATGATTAAATATGAGCCATTAATATATTTAGGCCCATTAACCTATCAATCTCCACTCACCATTAGATATCTTGTACAATTAAGCATCAATCATTGATCCTACCTTTTGAATTCTAACAACTATTTCATGAGCTCAAATTTTGATTTATGTACAACCATCATTGAGATATTTTAAATTCAATGGTTATTTACTAGGGCTCAAATTTCATGTATGCATGACCATAATTTGACATCTACACAGACATATTTGATGTCTTATGGATCATCAGATTTAAGCTCCTTTGGTTGATGACTAATATTTATTTTGACACTTGCGTGAATCTCACTTTGCTAGATCATAAATTTCTCAGGCTATTTATTTTGGACCTTTTGCTAGAAATTTTTTGTGGGCTTTATGTTTTAGCCACTTTCTCCAAAGGAATTTGTTTATGGCTCTTTTGCATTAGACAAAATGTTTAGGTTAATTATCATAGGATAATTGCCTAAAATAATTGAGTTTAACTTATACCTTTTGAAAAATTTATTGTGAACAAAATTTTCAAAATAATTCATGTCTTCAATATTTTTTGCCTGCAAACAAAATATCTGAGAGAAATGAAGTCTTCAAGGGAATTATCAAGGGATAATTTTCCTAAAATAAAATTACCTTTCAAGCTTTTTGTTTAGGGCACTTTCCCAATAAAATACCCTTCAATAATTTTGTAGAGGTCACTTTCCTAAAGAAGGTCCATTTGAGAAAATTGTTTAGACAATTTTCCCAAAAGAAAATGACCTTTCAGGTTTTTTGTTTAGGGCACTTTCCCCTTTGGGATTTTTTATAGGACATTTTGTAAAACCAATGGCCCTTCCAAATTTTTGTCTTGGTCACTTTCCTAAAATAAAAATACCCTTTGGAATTTTTTTGGGGATAATTTCCTAATAAATTGACCCTTTTTTATTTTTGCTTAAGAAGTATTTTTGTGGGCCTAGTGTTTTAGATAATTTGTTCTAAAGGAATCTACCTTCATAACTTTTATCAAAAAATTGCCCTGAAAGAATTATGCCTTTGGGAAAATTGTGTGGATAATTTTCCTAAAAGAAATATGACATGTAGATTTTGATGTGGATAATTTTCCCAAAATAATTAGATCTTCAAGAAAATTATTGTAGAATTTTTGCTTGAAAGAAATAAGTCTGCAAGAACTTTGCCTTAGAGAACTTTCCTAAAAAGGTCCCCAACACTTAGCCAAAAGTTGAAATATCTCCCAAGTACAAACTTAGGATTTTTTGGACCTGATCTTAAATCTAATCAGCATTGTGAAACTCTACCACTTGCATATATGATTCAAAAAATGACCCTTAAGACACCAAAAGACACAAGGACTAAGCTAGACCATGACCAAAAATTATAATGGCATATGAAATGACATCAACAAAGATACAACATAGAATATGACATTATAAAAGGCCTCTATACAAGATCTGGCTATAGTGGGTTGACCCATTTTGGGTCATGGGGAAAAAATGGTCAATAGCTCCCATCATTTCCTTCTTTCAAGGGACCGATCTCTAACCATATTTGTCAATCACTCCCTCAAAGGGGTGTCCAAAGACCATCCATTATTGTTGAATTTTTATGCATATATGACCTTTTCATTCCTTAGGAATATGTTATTGTGCCTATATCTTCTAATGCCTTCCTAAATAGGGGCAAACTGTAGACACCTAAAACTAGCCACGATTGGTTTTTGACTAGACTTCAAATTAATTCCTACCAACCATTACAAATTAAGCCTAATAACCACTTAATTTCCTAAATTTACTTATAAATCATTTATCAAAACTCATAATCATGTTTAGGAATCCTTATTTGAGGTATTTTATCATATTCAATAATAACCTCTCATGGAATCATCCCTAATCATCTTACGACATCATAACTATCGATTTGGCATATGGACCTATTAAGTGGGGCACTTACACACTTAATTAAATCTTTAAATATCTAAAAGGATAATCAAAATAAATTAACAAGATAAATAAGATTAAATTCCTAGTTGAATTATCTATTTTTAATTAATTCATATCTAAAAAAGGAAATTCAAAAATTCAAAATATCTAGCCTTTCATCATTGCCTTTATGAGTTGTCAAGCTCTTTGAAAATATCCTAAAATGTATAATTTTAGATCCATGGCTAGTAATTTCAAATAATAATTACTTGACAATTATTAACTCTACTAGAGTTATTTTTAACTCACCAAGGGTTAATTTGAACCATTCTAAGCCTAAACTCAAACTTGACTCACCTTGGGTGAGAGTTAATTACTAAGGCTATAAATACAAGGCCATACCTCTTCAATTCTAAGCTTGGATATGTTAGAGTTATTATGCATAATTTATTCCATAATACTCATACAAGTAATTTTATCATGCCCAATTCTTAATTTAAGCAATCACAAGCCAAGGTACCAAGGAGAGAAGGAGTCAAGTGACTTTCATTGACGAAGACTTCTTGAAACACAAACTGAGCAAGCCATTTAACAAATCTAGTTGGATCTCTAAGGAAGTTAAAAGAGTTGTGTATTTTATGTTTTTATTTTTATTTCATTTATTTTTTGTTACCTAATCTCTCCCTAGTGTCTAGGACAGAGGTGTTAGGACTTTAGTGTGTTTATTTCATTAGTTTTATGAGACTAACACAAAACTAACCTCCCCTTTATGAAAAATTCATAGTTCACAAAAGATCCTCATTTTCAAAGGATTTATTATGTTTAGTCCATTTTATGGGATTTAACATAGAAGACACATATGGAGGCTCCACATTAATTGATAAAAAGGTCATGTGTAATGTATCCAATATAACATCTTTGTAATGGGATGAATGGTGTATCAACTCATAGAGTGAAATTTTAGTTACAACATCATTAAAATTAATTGTGGCATGGTGGCAAGGAAAATATTATTTCATGCACTTCCTTTTGTGTTTTGTAGTAGCATGTAGGAGCACATTGTAAACATTATAATAATGAGTATGAAAGAATGCATTTTATTTGTAGTAATCATATTTATACCCTTTATAGATTGGATGGATTGAAGCATACATGAAAATAACAAGAAAAAACTACTATGAATTACTTCCATATGAAGTGACTAATAAATATATCCATATTAAACATATTTATAGAAAAGGAAATCAAAATTTTGACTTGTAAAATCTTGTTGAATCAGGAATAAAAAATCAGATACAGAGAATAAAGAAGCCTTAGATCAATATCTAGTGTTTTGAAGACCATAGATCAATTTCTCCAAATGTTTAACCCTAAATTATAGATTGGGTAATTTAGGGTTAAAGGGGTATAAATATCTTAAGGCACAAGAATGGTAGACTATCTTTAAATTAGGCCAATTAATTACAAAACTCAAATAAACATATACTAAATCTTTAATGTTGAGATATGCTAAAATAGAAAGTAATGCTAGATAATTTTAATGGTGATGAAAATAGGATAATTAGATGGTTTTGATGTGAATAAAAATTTGGATCTAGAATAGGTATAAAGTAGACTATATATAGATTATATATTAGTCACCCAATTCTATGAATTATACCTTTATACCCATAAACACTTGCATCAACCTAGGATTGTTATGTTGACACTAATGTCTAATTTAGATGTAAGTGTCTAGTATATAAAACCTAATGAAATTGGATGTGACCACTTGTATGATTCTATGTTCTATTATACCTTTGCTCTAGTGCATTCAAATATAGGTCATGGACTATAACCCCTTTTCAAATAGACAAACCCTAGTTCTTAATCTTTATAATGGATATGGAAAAATGGTTTATTTTTCACATTGTTTTGATCTATCCCAAATACCCCTCTATCAATGAGTGCTTCCTACATAGTTAATACTCTATAGAGGGCCTTAAACTTATGTAGATTTCCCCTATGTGTTGGCTTCTGTGTGAATCATGTAATGTGTGATAATCAAGTACATTAATGACCTATTTTGTATCTTGGAAAATGTAGATCATGAAATTTTCCTTCAATATTTTAGACCTATATATATGTTTTCCTTGTGGCTAATATGGAAATAGTAAAAAATAGGGAAGTTTTGCTCACTTGAGTACTTGATTGAGTGTTTTTTATCTGTATTAGATCTTATATTTATATCAATCCCATTAGAGAATATCTCAAATTAAATCACTTAGTATACCATATGAATATGTTTAATTTGAAAATTATATAATTTTAGGGCACTGGCTACTTGAGTTAGAATAGTAAAGTTATGTTGATGTAGGTGTCTAACTAGGATGTAAGTGTCCCAATAGTTGGAAAGTAGGTGCAAGTCCATAACTTGTAGAAATAGAAGATAATCATTATTATAACATTATGGAAAAGATATAATGTTTGAGCCATCAAAATAAAATTGGTTAGACTAAGAAATAAGAAATTAGTCATAGAGAGATAGTGTATGTGAGTATTTTGGTAGTGGGAAAAGTATAGAAGTTGAAGGTACATCCATGATATGTATTTTGCAAGTGTACAAGACTAAGGTGCTATATAATTAAAAATACTGTCTACATGCACATATGATAATATTTATGGCTCAATTATTCAAATTTTTTCACTAATTGAACCAAATAATTGATTATTTTAATCACGTATCTATTTTAGGCCAATTAGATCACTGTGAAATTACTTGGGTATATACACTAGAATTTGGGGCTCATTTGACCCTAATTTAATCATTGATCAAATGAATCATAATATTGGATAAATCAATATTATAATTTGGCCCATTTTGAGCCTTTTGATCCTAATTAAGAGTGTACAATTCAATTTAGGTCTCAATTGGCCCTAATTATGTAATTAATTGAAAAAATATTTTGATTGGTTCAATAATTAATGCACTTTCGGTTAATTTTAGCCTCATAAAACTAATTGGGAAAATATAATACAATTTAAAGTTTAATTTAACCTAATTATATCATTGATTAAAATAATCACTCTGTTGGTTTAATCAAGAGTGAACTTTTAGATAATTGCATCCCCAAGTGTTGCCCTAATTTGGTTTTCAACCCTAATAGGATGGAAAATTAAAACGTAATTTATACCAATAGATATGGCATTCAAGCATACATCTGAATGTAAAATAATTAAACTAATTAAAATTAGTACGTAGCTTTTCCAGTTGATTGCCTAAATATGACTATATTATAGGAGTGGAAATCATTAGAAAATTAGGATTGTGATTCTTTCAGATCATGAACTATATTTATGTCTTTGCATGGTCAATTCTATCGATCTAGGTCTATATTATTGATTAATAATGGCATGTTCTAGTTTTTACCAACCTTTGAGAGAATCAAGGAATGTGCCCATGACTTGTCTTTGTATGCAATGCATGTGTGATCCTGAACCTTGTTGATGTACACAACTCCATAAATCAATTTCCTTCACTTTAAAACCCTAAGTGTTCTTATTAGGGATAAAAAATTACAAAAATTTAATAGAGTGTAATGGGTTGAGCTGACCTCAATCAACCCTATTTGATGATTTAATATTTATTTTACTCTTCAAAGAGAGAACTTAATAAACATGTACTTCTCCCACCTGATATGATTGTGCAATTGTGATCCTTCACTATATGTATGTAATTAATGATTTTTATTTGAAACTTTAAAATTCTTGGTTTGATTTAGATTTAGCATGATTCAAACTTGGGTTGTGACTTCTCCTAGTGATATATTTTAATTTTTTGAATAATATGGAATATTTTTCTAATATTCAATAGTGTATAGATTTGTACCAAATAAGTACCAAGACCCTTTTGAATGAGACCTTGATTTTATTATATATGAGTCCAATTGGATAATTTATCATGCCACTAACATTCTATGAAAATGGTATGACCCTTAGGAAAGGCTTTATTTTAAAAAGTAGTTATTTCTAGGAGAGGGTTAATTCTTACCTGATCAAGTTATTATTGACTAGCAATACTAACTAAAAATGATGGAAATAACATATGTAGATGTGAAATTAATTAAGGGTTTGGTGATATTTGTTAAATATATGTATTAAATTTGAAATAAATAATAATGTTCCTATGTGTATGTAATAACAAAATGAAAATTTCAAACTCCTAAGATAGCATGCAAGTCTGAAAGAATGTCATATTTGGGCCATGTTTATCTACTCAAGTTATGTGTGATAAATGTGTGCCAATATTGTCATTTATAAGTGATAAATATCATATTTTAATATATATATAAATTCCCCTATTTATTCTATTAATGGAATTGCTAGAGTAAAAGGATAAAATGTGACTCAGTGTGTATAAGACACTTTGTCTTTGGTATGAAGCTTTAATTATGTAAGTCACTCAATATAAAAACTTTCAAACATGTGTAGTTAACATTCATATATTGATAATTTTAATATGAAATTATTTTTTTAGAAATTAGAGAGCAATGAAAATGTACATGTGTGTAGATGAGAACTATGTTTTACATTACAAATTTATGGATATGATGCTTCCTTTTTGAATCACATGGAGTGTTGGGGTGATTTTACCCTTATTTTTATAACTTTATATTCTCTTGGATTTGGAATAAATAATCTCCAACCTTCATGAGTATGGGGGTAATTACATAATATACTAACCCAAAATAACTATGAAAATAAAGAGGAAACCATCACGCTATGTTCACTCAAATAAACTAAATCAACCACTGCAAATGGATTACAAATTAAATTATATATTTTCTCTAAAGTTCACCCAATTAAAGATAAAATTCATGATCAAAAGGAATGAAAAATTTTCATGCTCCACTAATGAATGTAGTTTTGATTGTATAGTTTTGTTTAATATTGCTCAATGTAGAATGAAATGCATATATAAAGATAATGAACAATTTTCATGCACCCATGATGACCAAAAATCTAATAAGTGTGAAGTGGATTGAAAATAATTTACCATTCATTTGTAAAATATGTTTTTTATGTATCTATGTGAACCAATATCATGCTTCATGAATATGAAAGTGTGTATATATGCATGAACTAGTATCATGCCCCATAAATCTATACCAGTTCATATATAATGTTATACATCTATATGTTTAATTTGATATCTTTTATGTAAAATGTATGTGTATGTGGAAACGTAAAATTATTTTTCTTGTAAATTATGTGCATATGCACCTAAGTATATATGAATCCATAGTCAAGTCCATAAATGGACTGTATATGCATGACATATGACCCCATAATCTATATTTATGTGACAACATATTTTATATAACTAAACCATCTGATATCTAAACCATTTAGAGTCTTTGAAATTCATATTCTAATATTTTTTTCTTCATAAAAGTTAATTTATGTATGATTATCTCACTGTAATGTGCCCCTTTTGAGATTAGGATGTATCTTGTAAGTCATTCATCTAAAAATAAGAGTTAATTTTGTTATGTCATGTATACATATAGCATCATTTAATATTAGGTGAACATGTGGAGAATATATCATCATAGTAAAGTATATATCAATCAATTAATTAATATACATAGGTAATGCATGACATTTAATTTTAATGTCAAGATATATGTATCAATGAAACACATAGTAGTAGGATCAATTCATAAGACTATGTTTTAAAATTTCATGATGTATATCATGGCACCACTCAATTTTATCAATCTCAAAAAGTGAAAAAATCTCAAATGTTAGTGTCACACATAATTTCAAGGGATACATATAAGGGACATACATATGTTGCAAAAAAAATTTACAAAGCCCACATGCAAGGTGACATTAAGTTGTCAAAAAAAGGTACATAAAGGATATTTCATAAAAAAGGGCCAAGGGAAAGACATGAGAGACATAAATATGTTTTATAAAAGGGACATAATATATATTTCTTTGAAAAAGGCCAATGGCCACACTCAAAGGGAATAAATATGTCACAAACAAATCCAAATGACCACACACAATAGCCTAACATGTAAGAGATTAAAACCATCTATGGAGAATTAAAAAGGTAACATATCTAAACCATACATATGTCTAAATGTCACATCATAGTATAATAACATATCCATGTATCATTTTATAAACAAAGTAACCAGTAAGATATGTGTAAGACATCTAGGTAGTTCAACATGGTATAAGGTTCCTATAAAGATATAACTTGTAGTAATGAAATTTAGTTAATATTTTTTGATTATATAGGACCTAAATATTTCAAACTTTGGAAATACATATCATGTATGTACCTTCAAATTATAGACCTTTCCTACTACCAAAAAGATCACATACACTATCTATTTATGCCTAATTGCTTATCTCTTAGTCCAAATAATGTTATTATGATGAATTAGGCCTTCAATATTTACCAAAATGTTATAAACCTAATTATCTTATATTTATTTAAATTTTATACCTACACCTATTTTATATATACTTGGACACTTGTGTTCCAGTTAGATACCTACGTTGATGCAAGTGTCATATTCTGATGCAGACATCTATTTCCCTAAAGTCATTCAATTTACAAATGAAACATATATTAAAATTTGTACTAAGTGATTTAATGTTAGATATTATACAAAAGGATTGATATATACAATATCAATGATCATTCATTCCTCACCTAGCATAGACCTAAAAAATTCTTACCCACTCACAAGGAAACTTACCAAAAACACTCAATCAAGCCCTCAGCTGAGCAAATCTTCCCAATTTTATTCTATTTCTATATAAATCATAGGGATAGAATATATAAATGTTTTTTGTACTAAAGGATCATTATATGAGACACATTTTATAATTTACAAGATAGGTCAATGTTGTACTTTCTTATCACACATTGCATGATTCACACACAAGCCAACACATAGGAGATAACTACTTAAGTATAAGGCCCTCTTCAAAGTATTGGATATGTAGTAAATTATCATTAACATAGGGTTATTTGGTATTGGAATCACAATTACTGAGAAGAGGGGGGGTGAATTACTCTTTAATAAAACATTCATTTAGTTCAACTTAATAGTTATGAGCCATTCATACAAATGTATATATCTTAGTAAGCATAAGCAACCATGCAAGAGCATAAAACAAGATAAACCATCATATATGTGGGAAAAACTAAATGGTAATAATAACTAGTGATATTTTTTAATTGAATAAATTCCTATTAGACAAAAACCAAGATTTAGTGAATCACTAACTTCACATGGAACACCAACCCTAACTAGCTAAGCACCAACTCAGCTAGACTTTATCAAGCACCCACTTGCAAGGAGGCACCAACCCCCTATATGAATCAAAACCAAATAAACCACATAAAAATATTTATCACCTTTGTAACATGATGTTTCTCAACCAACATGTGATGACCACCTCTTCATCTCTTCACATTCTTATCCCTCTCAAACTACCTTCTAGGCCTCTTCATTCATTTGGGTCTCTTCAAGAGTGATTAGGTCATATGACCTTCACACACACACACACACACACACACACACACACACACACACACACACACACACACACACACACACACACATTTTATGTTCTAAATTACCTCTTTTTTATCCTCAATGTTCTCTTTCATTCACTTATTCCCGCACTTGTCTTCCTTACTAAATTAGGCCTAATTAATCTTGCTCTTATACAAGTCACTTTCTCTCACACACCCTGGTTGTAAATACGCACTTTAAATTTTTTATTACCCTTAAAATAGGTCTTATAACATTTTCAAACATGAATAAAATAATACATTTGGTTGGCCACAACTTAATAGACTAAAGTCTCTTTAAGGCCTTAAAGGGACCTAATTCAATTAGGACTACTTTAGCAACACGTTACCTCATGACCCCTTGAAAAAAAATAAACTTAATTTTAAAATATATATATATATATATATCAAAAACAATCAAATATACCTTATCCAACTTCAATTTAAGTCCACAACATATTTTATGTCCAACCAACACTTGAACCCCTTCTCAAAACACTGTTCACAATAGACCTTCATACACATAAAAAGTCTATCTTGAACAACTAAAGAATAAAAGCAATTTTTAAAAATAAACATAAAAATAAAACAAATATTAAAAAACCTCATGACCTTAGGGTCATCATAAAATTCAATAAACACTTCAAATCAAAGTATATAGGCTTAAACTCTTCTCTGCAAAATTCTCACTTTAAACTACCAACTAACCTCAAAACATAGTCATAGAAACTTGAACTTATAACACATGAAAGAAAAAAATAAAATAATTAAAATTATCCTAAAAAATACTCATAACAAAATCCAACAAAAAAATCATAATCTCTAATGGCAAATATTAGTCTTGCAGACCAATTTGTTGACCTTCTCTCTCACAGACCTCACTTAGCCAATCAAGCCATTTTAGATTCAAAATTTTCACTAATTTAAATAAATTATAAAAATTATAAAAATCATGGATATAAAATAAAATTACCAAATATAAACATCATTTACATTAGACACTTATACTTAGGGCATAAAGCCTCACACTCATCACTACAACTTGCTTACCTAGAACTGTCAGTTTGCCTTGAAGCACAATCATGGTGAAAATGGAATTAAACATATATATGACCAATTTAAAATAATTAAAATTAATTTATATTATATTGTGATATCATTATAAAAATATTAGATATAAATTTACTTTTTTCAAATGGTAAACATTTATCTTGTAGACCAATCTCATGACCTCACTGTATACAGAGTATAGACCTCACTGAGCTAGACAAGTCAACTTGTGAGCAAGTTTTTGATATATAAAATTATCTAAAAAGCTTATATAAAACATGAAAATATATTAAAATTACTTGGTTTCATCCCTATTCCATGATAGCATTTATCTAAATATATTCTCACTACTTCTTGGGTTTTGCATTGTTTTTATTCATTAGGACAGCTAGTGACTGGCCAACTTGGATCAAAAAAATTTCAAACATAAGGGATATAAATTATCCATAAAAATTTATGGAAATGAACTAAATTCTTGAATTTTTTCCTCCATTTATTTATTAACTTTGACTTGGTCAACTCTGATTGATACAATAAATCTTTGAGAAACTATCACTTTTTTGTAGGGTCTACTCACACCTAAAAAAAATCACACTTATAGGTGAATTTAAGAGTTTAATACAACCTAAAATCACTTAAATATCCATACCAATCCATTCTAATAACTTTAGAACAACTTCTTTCATATTGGGTCATTACTAGGGGTCCTTGAGGGATTATACCATCTTCCATTATTAGCAATCATTCATAAAGCTTAGCCCCTTATTCCAAAAAATAATTCATATAAATTTTATATATTACCCTTAAAAATATACCACAAATATATTATATCCTCATTTAGACGCTACATGTGCCAATGAACACTTGAAAAATATTCTTGAGTAGACAACTCTTCATCTTATGCACTTGAGAGACCTTAAAACACTTTTTCAATCCTAAACCTTCAAAATTTGACCTTATACTTGGTCAAAAAACCTTAAAAAATATATCACACCACTTAAAATTCTCACATGATCATTCTCATCTTGAAATCTGAATCTCATACCTCATTTCACCACCATCTCTCTTTGCTCTCTAGGCCTTGACCTAGAAACCACATTAGTCCTTGAAACTAGCCTTCTAACCACTTTCCATGTGCTCTCCACTTCATATACATGCATTAAAATATCTTACCATGCTCAACCACTACCATAAATCTTCTCACACACTGGATACCACTCATTTCAACTAGCAACCAAGCCCATGCCTTCACACAAGGTATTTTTATGCCATAACTAGGACTTGAACTATCTTTCATGCCTTCTTCCATGATATCAAAACATTAATGTCATTATAAACACTTCATTATCATTCCATAAAACCTATCTTATGCTTTAAAAAAAAAAAAAAAAAAAAAAAAAAAAATCCTTCATATGTCTTGACAATAACTTATAATGCCTCATTAGGTTAGGCAAGGTCTAGATGTTATCCAGGTGAAGACTTGATCTAAAGGTCCTACCACTATAAGCTCACCTTGATATTATCATGAGTGATCTAGAACCTCATATAATTTATCAAGAAACATCATATAGTCACTCATGCATGTGTACACTCATCTCACCAATCCATCATGCTCAAACTTTCTCACTAGGACTTTACATGCCATGACTAGTCTCATGACTAGGCTTCTCAAGCACTTGAAACTTGAAAACTGATATTGAAACACTCTTTGATGCTTATAAACCTTGCACATATGAATTAAATGAATCTAAAACAATGTCATACCTCTACACATACCTCTTCATGATCACCATGAACATGTTTATGATATGACTACGATTGTTATGACTAGGCTTCTCAAGACCCCTTGTACTCAAGGACTAGTACCCAAACATGCTTACCTCAATTATGATATCAAACAATAAAATTCATTAAATATCACTCTCACACCATTGAAAAAACCTTGACAAAAACCAATAGATTAATCATTAGGTTTCCTTCAAATTATCTCTTGTCACATGGCTTCTTTATCATATCAAGTAAAAAAGCCTTCCAATAACAAACACCACATAGAGAAAAAACCTTGACCATTGATCACCTTTGAAAACCTCATACTAATGCTTAAACTATCCTTGGTTACTTAGACATCTACCTTCACTCGTGCATGCTACAAAGACCACTCACCATGCAACTTCACCAAATGCATTTAGACATCAATGACAACACACTTTGACATTAATGACATTATATTGACATCAATGATAACACTATACCAACATTTGGAGTAACTCAGCACTGTGTGTCCACTACCCATTTTTCCCATAATTAACATGAAGATGAATAACAAGTATTTTGATATTTGATAAGAAGTGACAACCCATGACTTATATTTGAATACATAAGAGAAAAGATGATATAGAACCTAAAAGCATCCATTTGGTTGCATCTAGTTTGAATAGGTATTCCATACTAGACACATGCATCTAAGTTAGATAATGGCATCAATTTAATCATCTCAGGTCAATGCAAGTGTCTACAAGTATATACATACAATCTATAAAATCAGGGGACTTATCTATAATTTAGATCTAGTCTACTTTCTACTTGTTCCAAATCTAGATATGCATTAGCTTTAGAACTAGCTAAGTATCTTATTTTAATCATCAATGTAATATATAGAATATATGTACTTTATATTTTTATTATATATTAACATAATAAATTAAATATAAGTTTATCTAAGTTTCAAAAATAATTGGCCTACTTTAGAGACTATCTACCATCCTTTTTCCCTAGGATATCTCTACCCCTTTAACCCTAGAAACTCTATATTTATATTTTAGGGTCAAAAATTTGGTGAACACAACTTCTAGTCCTGAAGAACCCTATATATTGATCTAAGGTTTCCTAATTATCTATTTATAATTTTTTATTCTTGATTTAATAAGATTTTACAAGTTAAAACCTAGGTTTCTTTTTCTATTAATATATTTAATATGGATACATGTGTTAGTTACTTCATGGTTGTTGTTACTTGTTATGTTTCATGCCTACTTAAATCAATCCAATCTATAAGGGGTTCCAAACCTAATTACTACAAATCAAATGTATTCTTATATTATCCCTCTTGATATAATGTTTATAATGAGCTACTCCATATTACTATATAATGCCAAACGGAGTGTATGAAACATTCTTGCTCTTCCCACCATGCCACAAAATAATCCAATGATGTTATAGCTAAGACTTCAATCTAGGACTTATTACACCATTCTTCCCATCAGAAGGATGTTCTTTTGGATGCATTATGTATGAACTTTTTACCAAGTAATGTGGATCCTACATATGTGGCTTCTTTGTTAAATTCCATCAAATATACTAAACATAATATATCCTTTAAAAAGGAAGATCTGCCACTACAAGACCTCATTAATTGTTGCTTACCATTATATATTTAGGTTTGTATATGCAATAAATTTATAAAAATATTCCTTGTAGACAATGGTTCAGGGCTCAACATTTACAACATATCCTTTCCTTCCTTCCTTGGCATTAGGCCAAATGATTTGGGATATTTCAATATAAACATCAAAGGATTTGATAATATTCCATGACAAGTATTCGGGTAAATAACATTGAACATTACTATGGGACCCCTACATTACCTACTTTATGCTAAATAATTCAAACTATAATATAATTTTGGGATGGATTTCTAACATGAAATGCATACAATTACATCTACTTTGCACACATTCTTAAAATTCAGACATCATGGATTTATTTACACATCTAATAGATATTAATCCCTTTAAACATTTTGAAAAGGTCCAACAAAAAAATGATCCTATGTCATAATCATATCAACCTGATTTTAGTTATTGATATTTACCCAAATATGGATACAAATGAAAAAGATTTATGAAACATGATTAGGGTATAACTCAACCCATTTCTCCTATAAATAACATAATATTGGTTTATACACTATTACAAAAACCTAAGCATCTTGCGTTAACCAATGCACCCGAGATACAATTTACACATTTAATTGAGTCTCCCACTTCATTACTCACATGGATTATAGAGAATCATCTCATATCTCTCCCTCATCATATAGAGGTTGATATGAGAAGACATATACCCAAAGGATGTGATGTGAATGATTATTGTAACTATCACCGGGTCCCTAAACATTATAAAAATAGATGTTTTATCTTGAAACATAAGATCCAAGACCTCATAAATGACCAAAATATTATATTTGATGATCCTTCAAAGGAATTAGGGTCATAACCTAATGATCACCATAAATAGAAAAATATCTAATAATCCTTTGTATGATTAACCTAAGAAGGAATCATAAGTGAACACAACATGCAATGCACAAGTAATACTTAAAATCAAACAATACCCATGAAGATAAGATTTAAAAATAAATTAGTAATGGATGGTGCTTATTTTTGGCATAACCATATTAATTCTACACAAACAAAAACTACTTGAAATGTAATACACTTTCAGCAACTTATCTTTGATCTAAAAGAGTTATAAATAAATTTCAATTGGAAAGACTCCTTAGGAAATGTGACACTACCAATTACTTGTGGTCCTAAATTGATTCAATCACGAGTTTGTATTATGCCACAAAATCCTCCATATGCATTTATATTGGGCACTTTTTGGCTATATCAAATGGAAAAAAAAATTAACCAAAATCAGCAAGGTATTTATTTTTCTCATGAAGGCAAATTGATATGTATTCCAAATGATGGCATTGGTTATTATGATGCACATTTTAAACATGAGGAGGAACATGATATATACCATTTAAACTTATCCAAACATGATTAAAATAATATAAAGCATCCAAATTAAGGTTTCAAGGTCTCAAATATTCTAAAAAATAAAAAAAATCAATTAAAATTCAAAAACCCAAAAATAATTTTAAGCATTTACATGTTCTATTATCTCCTTGGCATATATGTTGTTGGTTCCATATTGGTAGATGGAATAGAAGTACTTTAATATATACATATGTGTTTCACTTTTATTTTGAGTATGATACATGCATACACAAGTACATGATCTATGTACTTTTATATGTTGGGTCATCCCTCTACTCATGTCATATGGACATTGGGAGCATCCACTTCTTTGATCATGATACGTCTAGGTTATACAACTCTAAAATCATTTTCCATTATCATGTTTGAGTTTATGTACTTATACATGCCTTTATTCATGATTATATATTTTATAGTATACTTTATATGCTATGTACTTAAATTTTTTTATTAACATATATGATCCATGGGCTAGTGTGTTATGCTTATGCTGATTGATTTTGATTTCATTCATGCACTTCCTTGAGTATCATGCCATGATATTTTGTTGTTTATTTAAGAATTTTAATATGTTCCATTTTTTGTGGACTCTATTTATCTATGTGCCTATTTTACATTTGAATATGTTATTACTTGTTGTATGATGACATTTAAATATATCATTTCTTATTTTTTGGACATTTGACTAAGTCATGTCCCTTATATTATGTGGAATTTGAGCATGCTCCTTGTTTGAGGTCTCCTTAGACCATTGCATTTTGATTTTATTTTGAGAGATCTTATTTTTATGCTTGATTACTTGTTGATATTCTATTGTTACTATCTAGATGTTGCTATGATATACATCATGAATCTCAAGGTTTGGTGTGATCACATTATTTTTTATTCAATGATATACCTACCTAGACATGTTCCTTTTATATGTTACTTGGTTCATACACATATTATAAAATTATCTTATATTTTTAGGTAAGGTATCTAGTAATTGATACTTTACCTCACCTCAAAAAGTGGGAATATCATTGGGGGCATGCCACAGAAGCATGATTTCCACATTGATTCACAAATTTACATTGCAATGGAGGCATGCTTTAAAAATATGTTCTCCATATTTATCATAGTTTTAGATTCAATAAGGTTATGTTTTGGAAACATGTTCTCCAAACTTATTCAATATTCAACATACCTAGAGTATAGTGAGGGAATGTTTTGGAAACATGTACTCCACATTGGCATTTACACTAGTTCTCAGATTTAGATTATAGTAGGTGTATGTTTTGGAAACATGTTCTCCACACTTACACCAGTTCTCATATTTAGATTGTATTGAGGGCATGTTTTTGAAGTATGTTCTCCATACTTACACAAATTTTTAGTTTTAGATTATACTAGGGGAATTTTTTAGAAACATGTTATCCACACTTACATAATTACAAATTGGCCAAATTCATGGTTATATGATTCAGATACACATTTATGGAAAAATTCTATACATTGGTGTTATTTTTATATATATTTTTATCATGATACATATATAAGTAACATATTTTATGTAATGTGTGCCTAATATTTCAAAATTAAATTAGTTTCATATTCAAACACTTTATGGACTGTCATCACCCCCCCCCCCCCCCGGATTGGAATTTTATAGACTATATTGAGCCAATTTATTACAATGGTTGGTTCACATTTTTTCATGGTTGAGGTGATTAAATCACTTAATATTTAAATTTCATAGGTTATAATTGATTGAATCATCCAACCTCACCAATTTTATATTGTGAGTTAACTTGGTTCACTAACACTCACTAGGTTATAATTATGATTGGGTTCCATGGTTGGGTTAATCTCAAAGGTCAGGTGGAAACTCACATTTTATCCAAGGTTGGGGGCATGTGTCCTCCAATATCTATCCATATCTTTATATATATGCAATTTTCATATTTTATATCTATTTTGATCTCAATTCTAATTATTCATAATGATATATATTTTCAAATCAAATTTCCAAAAGGTGAGATGGTTGCATCAATACATAGGTGTACTCCTAAATTTTTCTCTCTTTCAATTTAAATAATTTAAATGCATTAAATTTTAGATTATATTCACTAATTATATAATATAACATGCTCTTGGTTGCATGTTAATCATTAGAAAAACACTAAAGTTGGACTCAAGTAAAGGTAAGGTGTGTTATACACACCCAATTATGAATGTATTGTCCTTTAGCCAATAATTTTATTACTATATTAAATGGGGTAAATGTAGAAACTATTTATTAATTATATAGCATGTCAATATTTTACAATTGGAAAAGACATATCATGGATGTACCTTCAGTTTTTAAACCTTTATTACTGCCAAAATGATTGCATACTTCTTTGTGCCTAACTACTTATCTCTTAGTTTGAACAATGTTATTCAGATGACTTAGGCCTTCTATCTTGCAAATAATTTCATACACATTATTATATTCTATTTCTATAATTTTTAAATGTACATTTATTTTCTAGCTACCTAGACACCTACATCCTAGTTAGACATCTATGTCGATGTAAGTGCCCTATTATGATATAAGCATCTAGTACCATAAAATCATCCAATTACATAAATTAAATATATCTTAAAGGTCAATCCAAATTATTTAATGTGATATATTCTCCAAGAAGATTGATATATACAAGATCAACCCTCATTAATTCCTCATGTAGCACAAACCTAATAACTTCTTACTTACTCAGAAGGTAGCTTACTAAAAATACTCAATCAAGAATTCAAGTGAGAAAAGATTCACTATTTTATCTTATTTCCATTATAGTCATAAAATCAACATATCTACAGGTTTGAAGTACTGAAGGATAATTTCATAAGCCACATTTTCCATGTTACAAACTAGGTCACTATTGTACTTGCTTATCACACGTTACATGATTCACACACAATCCAAAATGTATGGGATAAATACATAAGCATGAGGACCTCTTCATAGTATTTTTATGTAGGTAATACTCATTAATAGATGAGTCTTTGGGGAAACTTCTTACCATGTGCCAACAAACCCATTTTTATCATAGCCAACATAAGGATGAAGAACTAGGTTTTTGTTATTTGATAAGGAGTAACATTTCATGGAATAGATATAAATACACAAGATCAAAGGTGACATATAACCCATAAGCATTTATGTGGTCACATCTAGTTTTGGTACGAATTCTATACCAAACACCTACATCTGATTTACATAATAACGTTGACATAACCATCCTAAATTGATGTAAGTGTTTGGATATATAGAGGTATAATTTATAGAATAAAATTAATGAACCAAAATATAAATCCAATAGACCTTATACTTGTTATATATCCATATTTAAATTAGGATCATAACCAGCTAGGTATTTTGTTTTCATTATCATTCAATATTTAACATAGTTGTGTATTTTATTCTTAATATATCTTAGCATAATAGATTCGGTATATGTTTATCTAAGTTTCAAAAATAATTGGATTGATTTATAGATAGTCTACCATCCTTGTTCCCTATGCTATCTCTACTTATTTATCTATAGATTACCCATATATAGATTTTAGGGCTAAATATGAAACTTGTAGAATAGGATGCCCCTAGTACTAACATGGCTATAAGGTAGAGGAAAGTGAAACATATTTATATCCATGTGTATATTTTTTGTCATACACCACACTCATATACTATTAAATGCATGCGTGTATGAAAATAATATGCCAGACACAAAATATATGATAAATAAAATATGTAAATACTTTAATCTATTAGTTATGTCATGCCTAGACCATGATTTTTAATTTTTTGAATATTTTAATATTTTAATTAGTTATTTTATTTTTTATATTCTTATAGTATTTGAGGTTTTAAATTTGAGGCCCAGTGGCAATGGTTTTGTAAAAATAATAATGGGAGGGATTTAGATAATATATAACATATGTCAAGGTATAGTGGGCACCAAGTGTGATAGGATGGAAATGTGGATGAAGTGAAAGAAAAAAAACCCACTATATATGTGTAACTTAAAAATGTAGCTCAATTTTATATATAGACATAAGGATCTGCATGCCCATGGGGGGAAATAAAAAATGTGTGTTCATGTAATATGTATGTGATAGTGCAATCTTAATTAAATCCATAATATGTAAGACTGAGAAAGTATTACGCCATAAAGGATGTGTAATAAAATCATTATAGAATAATTTCATGGATGTTCGATCAAATTTAAAAATAAAGAGTCAATTTCCATGTGAAAAGATAGCCAAGGGATAGAAGAATGGTCAATGTAAATTCATGTGAACACATGTATGTCAAAATATAAGGATAAAATGGATGGATAATTAGGGAATAATTATAAGCTATGTATAATAGATAACACTGAATTTTAGCCAATGATGTGTTTAATAGGACCCTCCCATGGATTTCATAAATAAAATATTTGATTTAATTTGTAATTTTGTGTTAAATCACTAATTTGAATGTGGTATTGACTTGTATCTCCTATATCATATTTTGAAGAAATTATTTTTTCTTTGTTTTCTTGTTTTAAATAACTTTCCTTTAGTGAAATGGTAATAATTGCACATTCATGCTCAAATGTAACATATTCATGATATTTACCCATTGTTTCTATCATTTATATTATCCATGATCTTCCTAATTTTTCATTATATTAATCTATGTTTTGATCCCAAGAGTTGTTAGCAAATAAATGGATCCAATGAAATGATGAAGCCCAATAATATTTCCCTAGTGTTGACTATAATTCTTGATATATTAGAAAAGTGTCAGGTTGCATATATTGACTTCATCAAAAACTGTGATCTAGATATTCAATGCATTTCTTTCAATCGATGTGATATTGGGAATAAAAGTCTAAAAATATGAAGCATGCTTTTTAGTATATTCATTTTCAAACACTCTTATGGCAATATCCTTTTAAATTATATATAGATCTTGAATCTATTACATGATAAAACCTTTCTTATAAAATTTCTATTATTTTTGAAACTTCTCTTTTAGTGATTTCTCTATAAGTATTTTTTTTTTTTTTTCAATTTTTTCTCATTGTAACCTTTGTTTATATAATTGTTTCCTTTGTAATTGTCACTTTTAAAATGTTTCATTTTCCTCTTGTTCTTTTCATAATATATCCTTTAATTTTTAACTTTGTAACACTTTATTATTCTATTTTTTCCTTTTTAAAACTTTCTTGTTTTGATTTTTCCTTTTATAGCCTCTCTTGTTCTAATTGTTCCTTTTGTAACCTTTCTTGTTTTGATTTTTCCTTTTGTAACCTGACATGTTTTAATTTTTCCTTTTATAACCTTTATTTTTTCACTTTTTCCTTAGGATATGCAATCAAATTATAATTATCTTGTTTTATTATAGAATTTACTCTTGAATTTTGTGGTGGTTTGGTGGATTTATATAGTATGGGATTACCACTATCAATGATACTTTGTGTTTTTATCTTCAAGTCATACAAATTGTGTGTTCGATGTTTATAAATTATATAATAGGCATAAAAGTATTTTTATTTCATTATAAGATTCTTAAGAGGTAATGTGATAAACTTATTCTAAATAATTTCCTTTAGAATCTCACTTGAACTATTATTATCCTTAATAAGAGGTAGTTTTAGATATATATAGTGGTGTCTTTCATTCTTAAGATGAAGTCTTTTGAGGCATAAAATATTAAGATAGATATGTAGATATATTATTGACACTTTCATGCTCTGTACTATTTGATTATGTTAATATATATCAAGTGATGTGATATTTCAACTAAAATATTAATTTTTCTTTTGTAACTCATATATGGATGTTCTCATAGTGACTATTTGATCTTAGAGGGATCACAAGCACAATCCCTTAGTACTTATAATTTAATATCCATATAAATACTATTAAGAGGATTTGTGTGAAGTGGTTAGGGATGAGGATGGATATTTAGAAGAAATTTATTTTTTACTATAGGAGGGGTCACTTTAAATCTTAGGATAGTGACAACATGAACCTCCTTAGATGGAAATTAGCTATCACCACCTTAAGAAAAGGTGGAATGAATAAAAAATGAGTCTATATTAGGAGAGTGGTTCAGGTTTCCTAATTGGTTATCTATTTTATATTTAGAATGTGTTAATAGATCTATCGAAATATAGAGAATGCCTAATCTAAATAGGTATGCAAGTATGGACGTAGTGACTAGAGAAGGTTCAAATAAATAATCAACCATTATAAGAAAATAATGAGGATTTGTTTAAAAATTAAATATATTTTTTATTATAAAATTAGATAGATGAAACTTATAAATTATTTTGAAAATAGGTTTAGTTTTCATCCTCTATGCTGAATTTAAACAAAAATAGTAAATCAATAATTCCAAAAAGTCCATACAATATTTTAGTGAACAAAAAAAAACTATCCAATTAAGAGGATAGTAAAAAAATTAATGAATTTGAAAATTAGAAATTTTTTAATCCAAATATCATCTAATCAAGGAATAACTCTAATAAATGAAACTCTATGAGAATGAGTGTGAAACCTTAGGGAAAAAGATAAAATTTTCTAATTTACATAGATGAGTAGGAAAAATTAGAAAGTAGGTATGAAATTAAAACCCTAAGACTAAAATATGAAACCCTATAAGTATTGAACCCAAAAGGAACCTTAGTGTTTGGCATAGTGGGACATGTGTATAGGTTTACCAATATGTTTTATACTAATTTTGTTTCACAAATATAATAAGATATAAACTTTAAATTTAGTTTAAATTAATATATATGGAATTCAAGCATACAGCTATATGTAAAATTTTCAAATTAATTGTAATGATTGGACAAGTGGCATATGCTACATATAGTAAGTAAAAAAAAGGGATGAGTAGTTAAATTTTATGGTTGACTATAACATCTAACTATAACTATATTCTAGGAGTGAAAATAACCTCAAATTAGGCATAGGACTTATTTGAATTAGGAACTATACTTATATCTACACAAGGTCATTTTTTTATTTGATTTAATATATCTAGTTTATATTAAATTGTTATAGTTAGTACTGACCTATTCAACAATTAGGTACTATGATTGTATGGTCATATTCTCTTGTACCTTATGCTCTATGTGTGTGAACTTAAACCCTAATGATGGATTCAACTCTATAAATTAGTCTCCTTCACCTTGAAACCCTAGTTGTGTTTGTGAGGGATATAAACCTAAGAAAAATTAATGAGATGATTTTACCCAATCAACACCATTTTATGATTGACATCTACCTACATATCCAATACTTCAAAAAGGTAAAACAAGTCACACATATTTCTACCACCTAGCGTGATTGTGTTATTGTGGTATTTTGATATATGTATTTAGCTAATGATTTAGATTTGATACTTTAAAATGATTGATTTAACTTGTATTTAGTGTGTTTCAAACTTGGATTGGGACCACTCCTAGTTGTAGATTCACAATTTTGGAATAATATGGTATATTTTATGAATGTGTAATAGTTTATATATGTGTGCCAAATAATTTCTAAGCCCATTTTGAATGAGACCTTTAGTTATTTAAATATATTATTCAAATTGGGCAAATTATCATACCACCATCACACTATGAAAATGGACTAACCCTAAGGAAATATTTTATTTAAAAACTAGTCTTTGATGGGAGAGGGTTGGTTACGACTAGATCAAGTCAATATCCACTAGAAATAACAACCAAAGCTAGCAAAACCAACCTATGTACATGTGTATTGAACTAAGGGTCTAGAGATATTTATGTAGGATTTCTAGTAGGTTTAAAATAGACATTGAAGTAATATTATTGTGTAAAATTAACAAAGAATTGTTAAACTCATAAGATATAATACAAGTGTGAAATAATGGTATATTTTGACCATTTTTATGTGTTCAAGTCGTGTGTGGTAAATATGTGTCAATATTTTAATATTCAAGTACTAAACACTATATGTTAGTATATACACCTCATACCGCTAATAATTCATATGTTAATTGAACCAATAACTTGATTAGTTTAGCCATAAGAATGTTTTAGGTAATTTAAGACCCATTAACTAAATTAGTTTTATACTATGTGATTTGGCACTTAGTTGTCCCTAATTTCATTCATGATTTAATAAATCACATAGTTGATTAAATCACAAATACATTTTAGAAAAATTGGAGCTCTATAAACCTAATAGGGTATATACATTGATAATTGAGATTTTCTTGATATCCACATTAATTTATTCACTAACACATAATTAGGTCCTTTTTAGTCAAAATAAGTCGACTGATAAGGTGATCAATTACAAATAATAAATATTTACAAATGGTGATCGATTATATGCACTTGTTTTCAAATAATACCATAATTATATAAATAATAAAGTTTTATTAACCTTAATTTATCATCTAATTATAAAAATCAAATAATGGGTCAATAAGGTGCATAAACAGGTCTAAAAATGACATCAAATTATATTTTGATAAAATTTGGATGATATTTTTACATTGGGATATTACAACTTCATAGAATATTTGATGTTAAGGTTAATACTTACTATCTCAATTTAAATTATTAACATTTTTAATATTTAAATAAATGAATAACCGAGAAATAAAATTAAGCATGATGCGAACTCTAATGTAAAGGTCATTTTTTCTAATGTAATTACATAAATATTTGCATCTATTTGTCCAAAACATTAACAAAATATCTTTCAAAGTTTAAAATGGGGAGTGATTCATTTTCCCTACTCTACTTATTTAATTCAAAGGAGGTGTGAACATATAAATTTTGTATTATGTACTTGATAATGTTAGTTTTTACTTATCCTTGACATACATAATTTGTGTGTACACATTTAAATCTTACTCACATTCTCTCCTATCTATTTTCCTATTTATGAAAATGATTTTCTCAATTTACCATTATTCATATATAATATATCTTTATTCTATGCATAAATTATCTATCATCATAAGAATATTATATCCATATTATAGATCATTTTTTTTCTCCATCCTAGAAAATGTTGACAACAGTAAGATGTTGTTGGTTATCAGTAATGTCCACCTTCAACATTAGTGTCCTAGGTTCTCCAAAAAAATAATTTTAAAATTCAAACCCTCCCCTTGGGTCAGACCACATGTTTTCATGTTGATTACAAATTAAAATTATCTAAAGAGTCATCTATACAAATACATAAATTCTAAGGGTAGTGAACTATTTGACACTTATCTAGAGCTCACTTGGAAAACTACTTGCACATTGAGGAATATAGTTTCAAATTATTGAGGAACTATCCTAAAATATATAAGTCTAAAATTCCCTCAAATTAATATTAACTATTCCAATTTGAACACCTAAATCAATATCAAGGTTTGATATTATCAAGTGACAAGAGAAAACTATTTGCATTTCACTCTATCAAAACATTATTGAGCACACATACACAAAGGTGGGATAACTACATTTTTTTTGATCCATTTTATAATTATTTTAATGTATGGAATGATCAACCACTAAAAAATGTGTGGTTGGGATATCCAACCCATTTTTCTAACCCATTTTTATAGGCTAAGTGTTGAAAGTGGAGCTAGGGTTGTAAGGAAAAAGAAGATACAATTTTGAATCTCTGAGTGGGACTGAGCATATTAAATTACATGGGTATCATAATGATAGCAAATCATAATGATGTTTGAAAAAATATTCTATAATTTTACAAAAAGATAGTTTCAAAATCTAGAGGACATATCATGTCGCCAAAAGTGTCTAAGAACTATCAACATTGTCTTGATAGATTTTAATACTTTATTTCCTAGTCCAAGTGACCATATAGACAATTTAGAATATTTATGATGATTATATATAGATAGGATAAAAAAATAGTAAACAAGTTAAGTACCTTATTCTCTTGTCATTTATATAAATACTAAGCTTAATATCAATATTATTTTTATTTTCATATCTGCATAATTTATGCCATATATTATATGATTTTAATTATCCTATTTTTGGCTTATTTAGTGCACTAAATCCAAAATAGTATAAAAAATTATATTTAAACTAATCTTTTATTTCACATGTAGAATAACCTACATTCTACTTTATGGTTCCATCCTTCCTTTCTATGAGTTCAAATCTCTTCAGCATTATTGTTTCAAAACTAATTTATGATTCTCTCCTTTTTACATGTCATAATGAAATATATAA
Source organism: Torreya grandis (assembly GCA_037957365.1). Taxonomy (NCBI): domain Eukaryota; kingdom Viridiplantae; phylum Streptophyta; class Pinopsida; order Cupressales; family Taxaceae; genus Torreya; species Torreya grandis. The sequence continues at coordinate 2,573,471 of JARHVA010002397.1, forward strand.
TTGATGTAGATTATAATAATTGAAACGATTATCCTGATTTTAATGATATATATATATATATAGTAATTAACTAAATATCTTAAAATGAATTCACACATTATTGACACACTCTTAAATGTAAGTAGAGATAAAATGACAAATATTTTTAAGGCTATCACATCTAATGAATGACATGAGCCATTAAATGATACTAATTTATTTTTTGTAGCTAGTGATTATTTAATAGGTGTTTGTATCACTAATCCTAATATTATTATCCCTATGTATACACTTATTGTTACCTATGTGAATCCCACTTGTAGTGTGGTGGAAACACAAGGTTTTCTTTAGATTTCTATGGATATACCTATAAAAAATAATTTTGTGTGTCCTATGATGGATACTCAAATAAAACAATAAATTAAAACACAATTTTATATTACTACTACTCAAGTACTTATGCAACCTATTCTTGATCTTGAATTTAAGGTTTTATAATTAAAACAAGGTCCTTTGAATGAATTCACTATATATGGTAATTAACTAAATATCTTAAAATGAATTCACACATGATTGATGCAATCTTAAATGTAAGTAGAGATGAAATGACAAATATTTTGAAGGCTATCACATCTGATGAATGACATGAACCATTAAATGATACTAATTTATTTTTTATCGATATTGATTATATAATAGGTGTTCATATCACTAATCATAATATTATTATCCCTATGTATACACTTATTGTTACCCTTGTGAATCCCACTTTTAATGTGGGGGAAACATAAGGTTTTCCTTATATTTCTATGGATATACCTATAAAAATACTTTTTTATGTCCTATGATGGATTCTCATATAACACAATAAATTGAAACACAATTTTATCTTACTACTACTCAAGTCCTTATGTAACCTATTCTTGATATTGAATTTAAGGTTTTATAATTAGAACAAGGTTATTTGAGAATTGGCCATTTGATTGATTCTCAATAAATAATACATAATACATTGGCCCTAGATATATTATTTTATACATTACCTAAATTATTTTTTCACCTGATCTCACATTATATGATGATAAATGTGATCCATTAAAATACCTTAGAGCCTTTCACATAGAATTATTAGAATATGCATCCCATGACAAATTGGTGAGGAAGTTGTTTATAAGAAGTGTTAAGTACTATGTTTTATGGTGGTTGAATGAACTCCATTTTCAATAGTGCATGAATTTAATACTCTTGATTATTATTTCACAAAATATTTTCCAATCAACAATAGTGATAAATTGTCTTATCCTCAAATTTTAAATCTTAAGTAAGGGTCCAATACTCATCGATTATTATGTGATTCATAAAAATACCATGCCATTTAATATGATATATATTATGGATGATAATGAGTATCAAGACATATGAAGTAAACCTTGATTCCCAACTACATGATTCCATTATGTTCAAGTGATTTCAATCCTTTCATGACTTGTGCCATATGGTCAAAGACCATGAAGTTAAGATGCTTTTTATGAATAATCTAAGATATGGATCCAATAATCTAGATAATTATAGTGAAATATTTTAGAGAAAAACAAATTTTAAATCCAAACCAAAAATATTGAGAATGAAGAAAAAAATAGTTAATGTATTGTCATTATCTACTTATTATCTTGGCCTATCAAATATTTAGAGGATGTAATTTACATGATTATCCATATATTGTCATAATATACTATATAAGTTACTTGAGTGACATTTAACACCTCTCCCTTCACAAAATTAGGTTGATATAAATAGGGAATGATCTAAGATATTCAACATGGGTGTATAATGTGATTATCGTAGATGCACATGACACTCTATGACATATGTTTTGGTTAAGACATAAGATATAAGATAGAGTTGATGGTAATATAATTTAAATTAATGATATTAGCACATATTTGAATGAATAAATGGAACAATCTAATTGAATGTGAAGTTAATGATATTTTATGCTCCATTTCCAAATCATGTGACAAAAGAGACTAAGACCAATGTTAAAATTCATATGAATTAAAAAAATATGTCCTATTTTTTATGATTCAAATACTAAATAAGATGAAAATAATATTAATGTTATTATTGGTAAACTTAAGGACACACATGCATATATACTTACTATTGTATTTTATGAGAATGATATTGTTGATAATGATTCTATTATTACACAATTATTTATAATTTGCACTTTCATTGATTCACACCCTATACATAGTGTCATGGTGGATAATGGGTTAAGTGAAAATGTTTTCACTATGACATTTGTCACTAATCTTGGATAAATACATACTTAATTTGTAAAATAATGACACTAAAGGATTTTATGGAAAGAGATAAACCCCTCTAGGGAGAATTTTATTACCACTTATGGTAGGGCTTGTGGGATTTACTACTTTACTCTTAGTTCTACCTACTACAAAGGCATTCAACATGTTACTATGATTCCCTTAGATATATATAATGAATGTAGTTCCATCCTTGGTAAAATAATGTGTGAAGTATATCTATAGTATCTTAGTTTTTATAGTTACAATTATTACATATGACTATCCTACTTATCTAGAGACATTTCCTTGAAAATATACACTACAACTTCTTATAAAACACATAAAACTTCATTATATGAAGTTAGTTCAAAGATATATAATTTATCTTCCTTCAATACCATTGCTTCAATTCCCAATACATCAAAGGTTTATTTATGTTTCATAGTAAATATTATCTAATTTTCCATGTCCTAAGTTGATCTAAAGGCTTCTTTGCATGTTACACAATGAAAACCATCTTATACTCTTCATTTAAAACATAGTTTAAAAATTATTATGGTATTTATATCTACAAAACTTAAATAATACCATATGGGATATTATGATAATGATTGATGTGTTACATCACATGATCACTTAGATTTTGATATAAATATATATTTTACTACTCTCCCATAATGGGTGATATTCACATCTCTTGATTTATGAATTACATGTGGGAATATAATTTATGGGATATTGGTTAGCATGAACATAACTTTATATATATATATATATATATATATATATATATATATATATATATATATATATATATATATATATATAACTGGGATATTTTCATGATATACTTTGCTAATTACATTATTGATTTATGCCATTTATAATATACATGGTATATTACATATCTATTTTATACATGAATGATTTTCATGGTATAAAAAATTCAATTATTCCTATGTTCCATGTGCATGGTAATTTATAGCCACTAATAAAAACTTCAACCTCTTCTTGTGACATGTTATCTAACATGACTACCATGGGAGATTTACAACAACAAGTTAACACTCTTAAACTACAAATTCCTTCTCATGAGGCCATTCTTGAGAGGAATACATTAACATAGCAAGCTATTAATAGGAATGTATTTGAGCATCCTTATCATTATAACTTTATTTTTCCTAAGTTCTCCTCCTTCAATGGTAAAAGGGAACTTGATATTAATTTTTAAAAATATATACATTCCTTTGAACATTTGGCCCAAAAATATAATTTTGCTTTTAAAGTATTTTCACCATAGCTTAACCCAAGAGGCTCTTGATTGGTTTTATAGTCTTCAAAATGGTTCATTATAAACTTTAAAAACACTTGAAGATGTGTTTATATAACATTTTCATCATTATACCTTACCTAGATTAACATTAGAACATTTTAAAACATTGACACAAATAAAAAATGAATATATATAAGACTAAATTATTCAATTTAAGGATGATTTTTATTATTTAACTTATACACCCTCAAATTTTGAACTATAATTTATATTTAGTAAAGGTATTCTTTCTCTACTCAGATAAAGAGCATTTCATAATACCTTTTATTCATTCAAGAACTTATATTGGGATGTGCACAAATATGCATGTACTTTAATGAATACTCAAACCAAGTTGCCAATATCTTCATCCAAAAGAATACATAATAAGAGTCGTGTTTTCAAAACAAATAAGCAAGTCAAAAAAATCACAAATCAATTCAAACACCTTCTACATAACCAAAAACATGTGTTAAAATATAAATGATAAGGTTGTTAACCAAAGGGAAGGAACATGCTTACATAATATCTCCCACAACTAGACCATATACCTCTACCAAATGGTAGCCTATTTAATTTGATTGGTATAGAGATTGACCACTTAACATATTTCAAACTTTTTTTGGATAAACAACACATAAAACCCCATCCTAATTCACATTATCCACCACACCAATTTAAAAAGGTAAAAGGACAACATTTTTTCACTTACCATAGTATTACCGAGTATTGATATAAGAGTGTTTTAATCTTGAGTAAAAGCTTATATAGTCAGTGGATCAGGGAATCATTACATATAAAAAAAAATGTAAACCTATTACATATAATTATTATATAGTTTCATCTAAGAGGTTAGAGCCATCACATGCTTCTCCTTGTGAGGAACACATGGTCCATCGACCTTCATTGAATATGACCACTAGTATAAGTCCTTCTCCTAGTGAACTCTCTCACTAAATTGATCTCTCCCATATTGATTCTACTAAGGAATCATTGGTTAATTAGGTCCTTTATAAAGATATTTGGAGATAATGTAAATCAATATAGCATATATGGGTACCTATAGAAATACATACAGATTCAAAAGACATTTCTATAGATACCTCAGAGGTAGTTGTAGAAGAAAAATCAATAGTCCCATTTCCACATGATCATTACAATCAAGATTTCTTAGTTCCATCTAGATTTCATTGCATATGGTCATTTATTTATTACTATTATAATACAAGAATTTAAAAAATAAACATTTTTATTACATAATTTACCAGATCCTAACATACACCATAGAAATAAATGCAATTTAAAATATATAATGAGAACCACATAATAGATAGTATGCATCCATTTGAAACCAAATGAAACCATGTGAGTAATGTCACACAAACACACACACACACACACAATGATACATTTTGTATAAAAATAAACACATCAATCATATGTTTGTGTCATAACCCTAGGTGTGCACTCCTCATCTCTATCAATATCCATGAACCTATCACCACTTAATGTCGATGCACCAAGATCCAATTAGGGATCACATGTATAAGATAACACATGTGCTCTCTCCTCAAAATCTCCTAGCCACCACAAAATATCCTTTTACTCTTAATACAAAGTGTCATATTGATCCATCAGATTCTACATGATACTTATGGCACTCCATTATGGGATGTCTTACATATCTAGCTCAACATGTAACTCCTCATGATTAGTGGTTATAGTATGGTATGATTCCAAAACCCTCACTACATGATCAAGTAAAGTTGAATGAACACCTAAAATTCAACTACCTTATCAATAAATCTATCTTTGGCTATATCCATGGGTATGCTATGTGTGAGGGCCTATATCAACCATTCCACAATCATCGCCCACTCCTGATTATCTTCAGACATCAAAGATATGATAATAGTTAGATATATAAATGAAATTAATTTTTTTTATCTACTATTATAACTAGATCAAATTCCAAATTTAAAATCTATGATAATCACATGTGGCCCTAATGGTTGCCTCATCCACTGGTGTTGTTCCCATAGGATCACTATAGCCTACATCCCCACTTGTCTCTCCTCTTGCAACCCCTTGTTTTACATAAATGGTACATAGAGGGGAAAATATAATAGGAAACAATGATGGACACCATCCTTCATCCCACCACTACACATCCATTTATACATCCAACATCATCCCCTACATTTAAGAGAACCACAAGATCTCACACATTAGCTAGACATGGTTATATATTTATATCCATAGGTGTCATACTATCATTGAGACTATGCCCACTCTATGTTATTTGATGTCATGGGTAGGGTGACAAGGTAAATCCCTTCTCTATACCAAACTACTATAAACATGGTCATACTAAAAAATCATAAACAGTAGGAAACTAATCAACTAATCACATATTGATATGAACCCTCTACAACTCATGTCCATCCTCAATCCATACATCAAATTTCATGTATTGATGACATACAATATGATATGGGGTCAACCTATAGCCTAAAATTTGAACACAAGGGATTAAACTATGTAATTCAATCACTCAAATCTTAAACCACTAGTTAAATTCTAGAACCATTAGAATATAATATAACTACATGAATACAATTCAAAATAACATTCAAATCCTCAATCCTAAATACTCTAAAACATGATCAAATGGATTAAAAAACAAAATTATTTGTAGTGATTACCTTGGACTCAGATTTGAAATAGTGATGGCATGATGTTGGTTTTTGATAATGGATGCTTGATTATAGATATTGTCATGGCTTCCTCAAAAGCTTTCTAGATTAACATGGATTTTTTATGGCTTCATGAGAGTCATGGATTATTTTGACATGGATTAGCTATGGAATTAGGAAATGGATTCTATGTAGGAGGATCCTTGGTTATATATATTATGGAGGGAAGATCAAGGGTTAAAATCCAAAGTTAGTGGGATGAGATCAATGTCTATGGATTATTCAAGGAATATTAAATTCATTACAAGTCTCTAGTTTAGACACTTCTAAAGACTTGGAGTAGCTTCTCTAATTTTAGATATTTCTCCATTATCTAAGGGATAATGGCAGGTTAGGTAGGGATTAGGGACATAAGAATGTAGGTAAGGCTAGGGTTTAGGTTAGTAGTTGGGTAGGTATGGTTATGGGAATTTAAAATTCCTATATAATGGATAACTAGGATTAGATTAAGATAATAGGGATCATGATATAATTAATGAAGGAATGGGATGAATAAGGTTAGTGAATATAGGATAATAAAATATGGATATTTGATAAATGTTTAGGAAATGGGGGTAAATTAATGGGATGAATTAGAATAAAATGGGACTAGAACAATTAGTGTCAACTAATAGGAATATTAGTGATGGTAGTGAGGTGAGTGATTTTAGGTGCATACATTTTGCCCCTCTTTGAAAGGGAATTATGAGTGGATGAAGTATAAGGAGTAATGGTATTTTAAAAAAAACATGTCATAGATGAATGTTAGTTGATTATGTTAGGGGATATGATTCCCCCTTGAGGGGATATGAAATTAAAAATGAAATGAATGGCCACTTGAAAAAAGAAATGATGGGTAAGATGTGATGGGTAGATTAGGAGATGGGGTGTGATCTTTGGGATAGAATATGAAGAGGATAAAATTGAATTGAGACATGAGATACAAATTGATGATGCCCCTAGTAAGGACACATTCATAGGGAATAGGGATGATGGGTGTCATGGTTGTAGACACATCTCAAATGGGAACTAATCATAACATGATGATGATAAGATCAAAAGGACACAAGATTTAGATGTATTCAAAATAAGGATGCATGTAAGGGAGAGCTAGTGGCCATGATAAGATTAATTATGGGTGTTGATAAAAGCTAAAATGTAGTAGGATTTTGAGCACACTATGAATTAAACTAGATAATTCACACTCAAACATAAACTATCTATTAGGAAAGATTCATGAAACAAATCATAATGAGATAAACCTTACCAAATTCCTTGCTTAATATCACCTCCTTATAGGATTTTCTAATGGATGAATTTATTTCATGTAGACTTAGATTTTAGGTAGAGTGATGGAATTGATCAAGTATTATGATGATAGATGAAGGATTGATTCAAAGACTAATTTGGCATGGATTCCTTACAAGATTTCTCCTTAGATGATTAGTTTGACATAGATTTTCTATAGAATTTGGAGATGGCTTCCATGGAGGAGGAGCCTTGATTATATAGATTATGGAGGGAAGATCAAGGGTTGAAATTCAAAGTTAGAGGGATGATATAAATGGTTATGGATTACTCAAAGAATATTAAATTCCTTACATGTATCTAGTTTAGAGACTTCTAGAGAATTGGAGAAGATTCTCCAACGATAGAAACTTCTCTATTATCTTAAGGATATTGGAGGGTTAAGAGGGGGTTAGGTAGGGACTAGGTGAGGATTAGGGACATAAGGATGTAGGGAAGGATATGGTGTAGATTAGTAGGTGGGTAGGTGTGGCTATGATAATTTAAAATTCCAATATAATGGATAACTAGGATTAGATTAAGATAATATGGATTAGGATATAATTAATGAAGGAATGGGGTGAATAAGGTTAGTGAATGTAGGATAATAGAAGAGGGATATTAGATAAATGGTTAGGAAAGGGGGGTAAATTAATGGGATGAATTAGAATAAAATGGGACTAGTGTAATTAGTGTTGACTAATAGGAATATTAGTGATGGTAATGAGGTAAGAAATTTTAGGTGCATACATTTTACCCCTCTTTGAAAGGGCATTACGAGTGGATGAAGTGGAAGGAGTAATAGTCTTTCAAATAAAAACCATGTCATAGATGAATGTTAGTTGAAGATGTTAGGGGATATGATGCCCACTCAAGGGGACATGTGGGGAAGAATGAAACAAATGGCCACTTGAAAGAATAAATGATGGGTGGGATGTAATGGATAGATGAGGGGATGGATATTCTATGAGATAGAATATGAAGAGGATAAAGTTGACTTAAGCCATAAGCTACAAATAGATTGTGCCCCTAGTAAGGACACATGTACATGGAATAAGAATGATGGGTGTTATAGTTTTAGACACATCCCAAATGGGAATTAACCATAACATGATGATCATAGGATCAAAAGGCAACAAGATTTAGATGTATCCCAAGTAATGATGCATGCAAGGGAGAGCTATTGGCCATGATAAGATTAATGATGGGTGTTACTCAAAAATAGAATGTGGAAGGATTTTTATCACACTATGATTTAAATTAGCTAATTCAAACTCAAACACAAAATACCTATTAGGAAAGATTTGTGAAACAAATCAGAATGATACAAACCTTACCAAATTCCTTGATTCATATCACCTCCTTCCAAGATGTTCTAATGGATGAATTAATTCCATGTAGACTTAGATTTTGGGTATAGTGATGACATTGATGAAGGATTATGATGATAAATGAATGATTGATTCAAATACTAATTTGGCATGGATTCCTTACAAGCTTCCTCCTTAGATGATTAGTTTTATATGGATTTTGTATAGAATTTAGAGATGGATTACATGAAGGATAAGGTTTGGCTATATAAATTATGGAGGGAAGATCAAGGGTTAAAATTAAAAGTTAGTGGGATGAGATAAATGGATATGGATTATTCAAGTAATATTAAATTCCTTAGAAGTATCTAGTTTAGAGACTTCTAGAGACTTAGAGGAGCTTCTCTAGTTCTAGAGACTTCTTCATTAGCTTAGGGATAATGGAGGGTTAGGTGTAGGGAAGGCTAGGGTGTAGTTTAATAGGTGGGTATGTGTGGTTATGGGAATTTAAAATTACCATATAATAGATAACTAGAATTAAATTAAGATACAAAGGATTAATATAGAATTAATGAAGGATTAAGATGAATATGGTTAGTGAATGTAGGATAATAGAAGGGGGATATTCGATAAATGGTTAGGAAATGGGGGTAAATTAGTGAGATGCATTAGAATAAAATGGGATTAGCATAATTAGTGTCGATTAATAGGAATATTAGTGATGGTAATGAGGTGAGCAATTTTATCCTCATACATTTTACCCCTCTTTGAAAGGGAATTGTGAGTGGATGAAGTGGAAGGAGTAATGATCATTAAAATAAAAACCATGTCATGGATGAATGTTAGTTAATGATGTTAGGGGATATGATGCCTGCTCAAGGGGACATGTAGGGAAGAATGAAACAAATGGCCACTTGAAAGAAGAAATGATGGGTGGGATGCAATGTATAGACAAGAGGATGGGGTGCAAGTTATAGGATAAAATATGAAAAGGATAAATTTGACTTAATGCATGAGCTAAAAATTAATGATGCCCCTAGAAAGGACACATGCACAGGGAATAAAGATGATGGGTGTGACAGTTGTAGACACATCCCAAGGGGAATTAACCATAACATGATGATAGGATCAAAAAGTTGTAAGCTTTAAATGTATCCCAAGCAAGGATGCATGCAAGGGAGAGATGTTGGATAGGATAAGATTAATGATGGGTGTTGCTTAAAGTTAAAATGTAGTAGGATTTTTAGCACACTATGAATTAAAATAGATAATTCAAACTCAAACACAAACACAAACTACCTATTAGGAAAGATTCATGAAACAAATCAAAGTGATATAAATCTTACCAAATTCATTGCTTCATATCACCTCCTTCTAGGATGTTCTAATGGATGAATTAATTACATGTAGACTCAAATTTTGGGCATAGTGATGGCATTGATGAAGGATTATGATGATAGATGAAGGATTGATTCAAAGACTAATTTAACATGGATTCCTACAAGCTTTCTCCTTAGATGATTATTTTGACATGGCTTGCCTATAGAATTTGGACATGGATTCCATGGAGGAGGATCTTTGGCTATATAGATTATGCAGGGAAGATCAAGGATTAAAATTAAAATTTAGTGGGGTGAGATCAATGGCTATGGATTATTCAAGGAATATTAAATTGCTTAGAAGTCTCTAGTTTAGAGACTTCTATAGACTTGGAGGATCTTCTCCAATTCTAGAGACTTCTCCATTAGCTTAGGGATAATGGAGGGTTAGGTGAGGGTTAGGTGAGGATTTTGGACATAGGGATGTATGGAATGCCAGGGTGTAGATTAATAGGTGGGTAGGTGTGGTTATGGGAATTTAAAATTCCCATATAATGGATAACTAGGATTAGATTAAGATAATATGGATTAGGATAGAATTAATGAAGGAATGAGATGAATAAGATTAGTGAATGAAGGATAATATAAGGGGGATATTATATAAATGGTTAGGAAAGGGGGGTAAATTAGTGGGATGAATTAGAATAAAATAGGATTAGTGTAATTAGTGTCAACTAATAAGAATATTAGTAACATTAATGAGGTAAGTGATTTTAGATGCCTACATTTTCCCCCTCTTTGAAAGGGCATTATGAGTGGAGTGAAGTAGGAGTAATGGTATTTTAGAGAAAAACCATGTCATGGATGAATGTTAGTAGATGATGATTGGGGATATGATTCTCCCTTGAAGGGACATACGAGGAAGAATGATCTGGATGGCCACTTGAAAGAAGAAATGATGGGTGGAATGAGATGAATAAACAAGGGGATGGGATGCTAGATGTTGAGATATATGATGAAGAAAATGAAATATTCAACTTGAGAAATGATCTATAGATTGATGATGCCCTTTTCAAGGACACATGCACAAGGAATATAGGTGATGGGTGTCATGGTTGTTGACACATATCAAGGAAGAATCAACTATAACAGGATGATGATAGGATTAAATTTCATAAGATTTAGATGTATCTCAAGGAAGAATGCATTCAAGGGAGAGATATAGGCCAGGATAAGATGATGATTTGATAAGATTATTGATAAATGTAGATCAAAGCTAAATTTGATCATTATGACGAAGATGATAAGAGAAAATAAATGATGTGATAGAGTCACCAAAATATTGGGGGATGATGATGGATGATAAATATAGTGACGGGGTTATCCTTTAGCATAAAGGAGTGACCAAGTGTTGCTTACACAATCTAAAAAGACCTCAAGCCAATGAAGTTCTAAAAATAAGATAGAGGATAATGATGATGAAGATGATTATGGATTGAAACATGATATTAGTGATGATAGGATATGACTTAGATGATATGATGAGGATAAAATATTGGATGTTATTTGGATGGGTTGTGATGGGGAGAAGGATGATGAGATAAATGATGAGATCAATCCATCACAAATGTCATAAGGCTCATCATAGTCTAAGTGATCCATTAAATATGTCACTTGGTATCTTACCCCATGATATATGTATGACTAAAAGGGCATTGTGCCAAAGTGCATGGGTAAATGGTCTACATCCTTGAGGGAAATTTTGGTGTCCTCATAATGTCCTTGTTCATTACCCAATAAACAAAAAGACATGATGAAAATAAAACATAATAAAAATAAGCTATATACATGATAAAAGATAATCAAACAAGATAAATAGAACAAACAAGTAACACACACAAGTATTTACATGCATTGTTACAATGTCTTGTCTAACTATGAGATGAGTGATTAGGTGATGGGTTGGATGATCATGATGTGATTATAGACTTAGGATAGACTTGGATAGGGTGATCATGATTAAGACTAGGCTAATGGGTTTCCCCTAGTTTAGGATAGAAGGATGGATGATATGATAAGATCTTTGAATACTAATTTGGTCTTGAAATTAAATCAAAAAGTGGCAAAGTAAGGGGATTTAGAAAAGTGATGACCAAGGATTATCAATAGATAATACCTTGTAAAAATCTAATCTATCAAGGAGACTAGGAGATGATGGGATCAAATACCTTTCATACTAGCAAAGAGGTGATTTTATAGGTGATAGATATGAAAAGGCCCTAATAAGAATTGATGGGTGCGAGATTAAAGTATTTAACAAGGTGATTATGCTTATAAGAGCTAACCAATAGGATGAGATGGAAGATATGAAGGGATAGGTGACCACTCCGATTTGGTCTCAAGATGAAGTGTGGTATCCAAATGATGGGACAAATATGAGATGAATGGAGATGGATGTGACTAAGGGATTAGACATAAGATAAGACACAATAAAATATTTTGTATTTTCCAAATTTTATGATTTTTAGATTTTTTTACATATTTCAATTTTTAGTTATTTTTGGGATATGTATATACACTGTAAAAATGGGGTTACTAGCAAAGGGAATACCAAGCCTAAAAACTAGGTTGATTATAGATGGAATGTTAGATGGGATGATAAAAGGATGAGGGTGATGCTAAAAAGGGGATGCAAACTGAGGAAAAAAGGACTATGGATTGCTAATGACCACATCATGAAGGAACCAAATTATTTAGATGCCTAAGTGTCCATTGAAGGATATGCCAAGAGGAGTTTGGGATAGTTATCAAGACACCTTATACTTCCTTATGAAGGTAAATATGGGAAGGAAGAAGAGATAGTATGCATGATATGATGGTGGACAATGGATAGGAACAATGGATCAAGGGATAAGATGATGGGTGATATAGACAAGGTGGACAAGGGATGTGACAAGTGGGATAAATGGATGAGGATATGAAATGGATGGAGTTGACAGAAAGTGTTGAGGAATAATTTAGATAATTTATTATTTTACCATGATTTTGGAAACTAATTTTCATCATGGTACTTGCCCAAGGTGCTAGAAGATTAGTTTTCACCATTGGATGAATGTTTTTTTTAATTTTGAATTTTTTTGGGCATCTTGATTTAATGAAGGTGGGTGAGATGCAAGATGATGAAATCATTGTGATATTTATTTGACACATATTATAGGGATATATGATGTTAAGATCATGTTGTTTCTATTAGATGTATTGGGATTCGTGTGACCTAGTGTGATTCTTGATTATGATCCTTCTAGATATCTAGACCAAGTATCATCGTTGTCCCCTAGGAGATAAAATGATACCCAAGAAGGTGATGTGAGGTACGGATTTGATTAAATATTGATTTTGATGGATGATAGGATCAAGATAGGATGGTATGATGGAGGATAATGAATGATAGGATTTTGAGGGATGGGGTGATGGGTAATGGAGGATTAAGACTAGAAGTCACATACATCATTGGAGATGTTGGACATTCCATATTTTATTGGTTTCATGTGATAAAATACTATAGGATATCCAAGAAACTTTGAATTTTTGGCTCATCTTTGATCTAATTATTTTATATATTATCATCCATATGATTTTGATCATTTGACAGTATTTGATTTTGACTGGCTCCTAATTCTTGATTTTGGGCTTCACTAAGGGAGATTGATTTTTGACTTGAAAGATTATTTTGACTTTGATATTACCCTAGTGCATAATTTTGGGCTTCACTAGAGAGGGATGCTTTTGGATTAGGATGATGATTTGACTCTTTTTTATTTTGACTTATGGGATCAAAGATGACTTGATTAGGATTTATAAATTTTGGAATATAGTTTTGGACTTATGTGTTTGTGACACACCTTATATTACTTGAAGAAGGATCCAACAATATATGTTTTCATTCATCCTTATGGAGGGAGGTGATTAAGTGATCATCTATGGGGAAAAATGGGTCCATGATGGATGAAGGTGGTGGTAAGGGCATGATGAGGTTGATGAGTGGTGATGGGGAAGCATAATATTCATAGGGTTTCCTAGGAAACCCAGTTTTGACATCAAAGAAAATATCCTCAAGATCAGCAAAAGGATCATGAGGACTAGTTGTAGTATATGCATCCAAAAGAGGATCAGATTCACTCTAATAATCTTCAATATATAAAGATTATAAAAACTCTATTATGACTTCATCATCCTGATCAAGATCTAAAGGTATGTTGGGTTATGGATTGGAGGTATTTGGATTAGAGGCATTCTCAAGAAGATAAGAATTATTAGCATCAATGAAGGATGATGTTTCTAATATGAATTTTGATTCGCATCTTGGACATGATCCAATTCAAGATAAAATTTTTGATGATGACTTGGATGCAGAATCTAATGTGCAAGATGTAATGCTACTAATAGGAGATTCATTATACGTGATTGACCTCTCAACATGGGGTATTTGATGTGATGGGTGAGAGGGAGATAATGGATGAAGGATGGATTCATGAAAGTATTTGTGAGAGATGAGAGGGCTAGGCTTATGGGGAATAAACTTGGTTATGATTGAGGATTTTTCAATGATGGGGGGATTATGGAAGATGGATAGGATTTCTTGACATTGTTTTGGAAGGGGGATGGCTTGATCATGTGTGGGAAGGAAATCTTGGCATTCTTTTTCTTATTCTCCTAAGGATTGAGACTCATCTAGTTCATCATTGATTATTATGTCACCATCATCAATGAGGTATTTGACATAATATTGAAAAGGATGAAATCAATTAATGGTATGCCCTCAAATTCAATGATATGTAAAAAATTAATCATATTCATACCAAGAGGTTTTAGACTTTGTGGGATCAAGGTGTTGGATGGGTGGATAGACCATCATGTTTATGATGACTAGTTGTTTAAAAAAGGCATCCAATGACATAATAAGGGGAGTATAAGGACCCACTTTAAATTGTGGCTCAAATTTGGAAATATTAGACTTATGATCAGATGGTTGTTGATGTGGTGGGTTGGATGGACTATTAGTGAACAATATTAGATTCCCTTTGATAGCATGGGAATGGGAAGTTGATGGTTTATGGCTAGTGGATATAAGATTGGTATAGGAATCACATGAAGGGGCTTGTATGGGAGGTGAAATGAGTTAAATGGGATCAACACCTTAGGGGAGTGGAACACCCATCATAAGAAACTTTAAGAGAATCTCATCCTTATGGGTAGTTATGTATTAGTCTATAAAAGTAGGGTCTAACTCCATGGGGAATGGATGATAAGAGATGGATGATGGAGGTAATCTAAGGTTTGGAGATGGGTATTTGGATAAGGTAAGGCCAAAGGATAGAGATAGTATGATATATTATGATGGGGATGAGATAAAATAATGGACAAAAGGATATGATCAGATTCTAAATTGATAGTGCAATAGATGTTAAAGACTTATCAATGAAGTCTAGTTTTCAAGCTAGGAAAAGGATTGAGGTTTGTGATGGGTGCCTAGATTTCAAACTAGTAATAAGATGATATGATGGGTGCTAGTTATGGATAGGCAAGGATGATAAATAATATATTAATGATGATGGGTTGTTAGATTGAAACCAACAAATTGATAAGATGATAGCAAGATACTGACTAGGGTATGAGACTTGATCAAAGGATGACTAATAATGGATTATAATGATGTGGATGATAAGACTAAATGAAGACCTTAAACTAATTTTTCTTAAGATAGGATTGGATATGAATATGTGATGAAGATTATTGGGATGATGGGATAAGTATGATGATAGATGTTGATAAAATGATAAGGGATGAGATGGGGATATTTTAAACTCTAAATTTCCAACTAAGATAGATGAGGATGAGATTAGACTAGATGAGTGATGAGGATGGATGATGGAATATGATGTGGTTAGGATTAAATAAGGATGATGATTAAAAATGTGGTTATGATATTTATAAGTGGGACTAGGATATGATATGACTAGCAGGATGTACAAAAAAACAAAAGGTATGTATAAGAAGGTGAGACAAGGATATATAAGATGATGATTAGGCAAAGATATACAAGATGATGGGGTGATGACCAAGGATAGGGGGATATAGTTAGACTAGGAGGGGGATGAGGTGATTATGTGAAGGCAATTAGTTGATGATATAGACTTAGGTAAGGATGTAAGATGTGATTAGGGTATGCAAGTGATAAAAGTATGATTAATAAATGGGTGGATATAACTAGATTAGGATGAGAGGAAGACAAGATGAGATGGGCTAGGATAAACAGATTATGTCAAGGGTATGAAAGATGATAGGTTAATATGTTCAAGAGGACAATAGGTTAAGGATGTATCAAGATAGAAGGTATTGGTTGATAGGGATGTGACCTAGAATAATAGGTATAAGGGAATGATGATAAGGGTGATGATGATTAGGATAGGTATGTAGATGGGGTAAGAACTAATGATGAGTGGGTATGGTTAGACTAGGATGGGATAGGGACAAGATGGTAGATGGGATAGGATAATGATAAAGGCAATATGAAGAGGGTGTAGAATGTAAGTTGGGGGTATGACATATTATGAGTGAGTATGACTAAACAATATGGGAGATGGAATAGGACTAAGACAAAGATAGACAAAGATAATATGTATTATGGGATAATGACTAAGATGTTGATTAAGATATATACAAAGGATGATGGGATAAATATATGGTAAGGATATACATTATGATATGCATAAGGGACCTAGATATGGATAGGTACGGGGTGACAGCTGACTCATCTCACAAAAAACATGGGTTTATTACAACACACACCCAAACAAGCAAACAATAACCTATGATTAGTAGATTGATAGGTATGTAACTCGATACCCACACCATATAATGGCTTTATAAGTGAGGTTTTAGGTTGGTGACCTATTACGAAATCAACCAAACCCTCTCAACCCTACTTACACATGATGGATACTTGAGAGATATTAAAAACTCTTATAGTGGTATACCTATTACAGCTAAAAGGTCCTATTCTAGGCTAATTGGGCTCTCTAGGGGAATCCTTAATATACATGATGGTACATTGGGGCCCAAGTCTGTATAGGGTATTAATTAATGTCTAGTTTAGAGAGTTAACTCTTCCCCTTCATGGATGACTTGTATGGGGTCAACTACTTAGCTTAATGATAGTTATCCCTAATTTTTATACTCTACCATAACATAGAGTTTGGTTAGTGCATGGTGATGAAATCCATGACACTAACCCATATATAATAATCCTATGCATGGATATGAATTTCATGTCACATGCTATCTTAGAGGGGAAGGGTTTAACAAATAGTCAAAATACATGATACTATTAATTAACTAATTTAATTACTACGTGAATGGTTCAATACGACAATTATTTACAAGTTGGCACACAAGTAATTATATAAAAGGATTGAATTTTTTACATCAAAGATAAACACATGCACCAAGATGATTATAAATTATATAAGACAAAATGATTTGAAAAGTACAAAAAAGGTCTTTGATGGGTAACCTACAAGTACACGAGCTAGTAGTCTAATTATGGCACTCAAGAGAGGTCTTGTAACCAAAAATATTAGTAGTTTTTAATATTTTTGAAAAATTGTGACTCTCTACAAACCCATAAATGCAAAATTCAATCTCACAACCAGAGACTGTAGTACCATAAATGGATAGTCAAAACCACTACTTATGAATGGAGATATTTTGATTGAGAAATGATTGTGATGGTTATCTAGAACATAGCAGTTAGACCAATAAAATCATGATTAGGATCAACAATATTGCTAATTGACTATAAAATCAATAATCATAGTTTTTTCATAAACCATAAAATTGTAATTGAGAACTACAAAACTATGACTGTCAGAAATTTGATAGTTGTGATATTATAGGAAATGACAAAACTTTTATATTTGACTATATTTAATAGAGACAAGAGGTATATGTAGACTATAATAGGTTTTTTATAAATAACTCAAAATACATATTTGCAGATGATTAATTTCATATTTATTATGATATATCAAATTTTGATTAATATGAGATGATTATCATAAATGGGAATAAACTTATAACAAATCTATAGAATATAGAGATTTCCTCAGTTGAACCTAGTTTTGAATATGTCCTGCATGATCTAAAAAAAACATTAAACATAATAAGATTCAAAATGATAAGATTTTCAAAATCATGACTAGGATTACAATACTATTGTTACTTGGCATAATATCACAAATCTCAAAATGTTGTAAGTTGTAGTTTTGTTGAAATATGGGAAAGGATTAACATATTTATGTTTGATCTTTAGATAATTAGTCCTTACCTATTGATCCTATAGAAATATATCACATAGAAAAAGGAAAAAAAAATTAACACAAATCAGGATTGGATAATAAATATTGTTTTAAGTATAACCCTTAAAATATTAAATAGAAGATTGTAAAAAACATCTTTTACAAAAACACATAATATCAAAATAGATCCTATATATTATCATACAAAGATAGGAAATTAAGGGTTCAATTGAAGTCTAAAATATCATGAATCACATGATCAATATCATGATTACTAGAATGATCCTATGATTCCAAGACTTACAGTATTGTGTAATGGTGGATATTGACATGAGTGTTTATCAGACCTATCTATCCTGTACACAGAAAGCTAAGAACATAGAGGCACAAAACAAAATCACATGAGGTCAGATAGAAGGATAATTAACTCATAAAATATATGTAATTATGCTTAAATTTAGGAACTAAAATACCATGACTATCATCGACAATATCTCTATTCATAGGATAAAGTCATGACTAGGTGAGTCATGATTTTGTCAAAAAGATAGGGCCTGCAACATAGACTATTAGTGATTTACAAAATCATAATTGGGTTAGATAATATCACAACTTAGACTAATAACATCACAAATATAAAATCATGGTATTTTCAATGGGATAAAAGCCTACAAAAAACTATCATTTGGTATAAAATCACTATGTTCAAGGTTAATACCATAATTGCACAAAACAATGTTATGATTACCAATTCAATATCGTGATTGTAACCTGTACATGAAAATTTTTCAAAATTCTAACCTTTTCTTGATCCTAAAATCTATCAAACACACATATAACAAGTAATATTGATTAAATGGGGAACAAGGTCCCACCGTGGTCACCAAAATGTAGTAGGATTTTGAACACACTATGGATTAAACTAGCTAATTCAAACTCAAACACAAACTACCAATTAGGAAAGATTCATGAAACAAATCATAATGATATAAACCTTACCAAATTCCTTAATTCATATCACCTCCTCCCAAGATGTTATAATGGATGAATTTATTGCATGTAGACTTATATTTTGGGCATAGTGATGGCATTGATGAAGGATTATGATGGTAGATGAAGGATTGATTCAAAGACTAATTTGTCATGGATTTCTTATAAGATTTTTCCTTGGATGATTAGTTTGACATGGATTTGATATATAATTTGGATATGTCTTCCATGGAGGAGGAGAATTGGTTTATATATATATATATATATATATATATATATATATATATATATATATATATATATATATATATATTAGGGAGGGAAGATCAAGGGTTGAAATTCAAAGTTAGTGGGATGAGATCAATGACTATGGATTATTCAAGGAATATTAAATTCCTTAGAAGTCTCTAGTTTATAGACATCTAGAGACTTGGAGGAACTTCTCCAATTATATATTCTTCTCCATTAGCTTAGGGATAATAGAGGGTTAGGTGGGGGTTAGGTAGGGATTAGGTGAGTATTAGGTACATAGGGATGTATGGAAGGCTAGGGTGTAGGTTAATATGTGGGTAGGTGTGGTTATGGGAATTTAAAATTCCCATATAATGGATAACTAGGACTAGATTAAGATAATAGGGATTAGAATATAATTAATGAAGGAATGGGATGAATAAAGTTGGTGAATATATGATAATATAATGGGGATATTAGATAAATGGTTAGGAAAGAGGAGTAAATTAGTGGAATGAATAGAATAAAATGGGATTAGCGTAATTAGTGTCGACTAATAGGAATATTAATGATAATAATGAGGTGAGAAATTTTAGGTGCATACACAACCTATTCAAAGTAATATCATATTTCATCATGGTATGTAGTGTATCATGTGTAAATACCCACCACTCTACAAACATCTGTGGATGAGCTCATCTAGTAGGGGGCCATCAACTAGTCATACCATTGGAATATTTTGATAGGCTCAAACATGTAATAGAGTCATAGCTCTAATGCCTCCATCATAAATATTCATTTTAAACCTATAGATATCCCTATATAAGTGGGATAATATAGTTTTATCCCATGAATATATGGTCTGATCAAGATCAATGTGTTGAACGACATGGTACATCCCATATGAAATACCCATTGTACCACCCTCTATAGTCATAAATGATATGAGTAAAACATAAATAAAATTTTGAAACCATAGAAAATCACCTCTAATAATGCTATATAAATGAATCATACTACTAAACTCTACATTTGGACCCCTATAACTAGTGAAATGTACATGAAAATGTTGAATATGACCTAGGTTGCAATCTATAGTAATGTACACTCTCTTCCCTCTAATTAAAAGCTATAAAATCTACTACACATCCTCTAAAGTGAATATAATCTCACTCCCATCTAAGATAGGGATATGAGGAGTTTTATATCATAGGAAATTTGTCACAAATGGGCCATGTGACTCAACCCCACCTGATTTATAATGACCTAGTTCTGCCAATGTAGAATACTGTCAACTATGCCAAAACTCTCAAATATGTATATCCTTATGAAATCAAGAATACAACAATAAAAAATTGATATAAATTACATTTTAGTGAAAAATTATTAAATTATAGTTATATACACAAAAAACTAAAAATATATTAGCATTGGATGATAGCGTCCATGAAGGATATAAGCATTACATGTTATCATCAACAAAGGACATAAATGTTAGACGCTTGCATATGAACCTAGACACTATCATTGTGTTATTTATTCAAGCATATAGTATGCCAATGTAGTTTTTCACCATCCCACTAAAAATAAAAAAATTAAACACAATGAAAAAATTAAAATTACTAGTCAATTGGAAATCAAACCTACTTACTAGTTTTATAAACCCTAGTTGGCTAGGGCACTACAGAGTATATAAAATCACATGTGTCAAGGTGATCTACCATGTAACATGGTTATTGTCTAAATATATCTCAAATTTTACAAAAAATAAAAATGAAAATGACTTCAATTTTTTATTAAACACACCTAATATAGAACTTTTTCACAAACTTCAAATGTTTATATCTTGAGCACCAGTTGTTTAATTTGAAACCACAAGTTGCATTGGAATATAGATGATGAGATTTTATGTATTATATAAAATTTTCAAACTTTACCAAAATTTTATAATGTTTTTGATACACATAAATAGTCTACTAGATTTTAAATACTACTAAAAATAATTTTACAAATTGTTGTCCATAATATTTCAGAACAATATAAAGTAAATTTTATCTAACACATTATCAATTTTACTTTTGAGAGGAGATGACTAACAGACACTATATAACCTCCTACCAAAATGGGGTGGATCATCTTAGTATGGAAATGTTATAAACATGTTCTACATAATTTATTACAGGTTTCACATTCTCTAGATTTAGTGATGGCATGCTTTGGAAGCATGGCCTCCACACTTATTCGCTATTCAACATCTCTAGATTATATTAGCGGCATGTTTTGGAAACATGTCTTCCACATTGGTACTTATTTTAGTTTTCATATTTCTCCATATATATTTTTGGCATACTTTTCAAGCATTCTCTAAATACTTACATAGTTTCTAAATTAGAAAAAAATCAAAACATATTATTTAGATTCATAGTTGTGGAAAAATTCTATACATTGTTACCATTTGTTATACACATTTTGAGCATGAGACATGTCTAAGGATCATATGATATGAAATGTGTGTCTAATATTTAAAAATCCAAATCATATTCATTTTTTAAAACTCTTTTATGTATTTTTACTACATTATGGAAGTTTATGTATTGATACCCTCATTTAACTTTTACAGACTATATTGAGCCCTACCCATCTGCAATGGTTGGATCTTCTTTTTGGTGTGATTAGAGGGATTAAATAATATCTTCTCACCAATTTTTTGGATGATCTTGATTACATCACTCACCACACACACACACACACACACACACACACACACACACACACACACACACACACACACACACACACACATCTTTTTCACTTGAGTTGTATTGGTTGGGAAATAATACTCTTGATGGTCAAATCACCACTCTTCCTATTCTAGGTTGGGAGAATGATCACCTTCTAGTTCTCTCTACTATAGTTAAATCACCACCATGGTGAAACCCACTTGACCACTTGTAGGCTCACTCATCTTCCTAGACACAATATGGATAAGGTTACAAGCCCTTACCTACTTCTCCAGTTTATATCCCTCTAGAACCATTACTATGTGACACATACATAGGTGTATTCTATCCATACTCTTTATTTATGCTACTTTTTATTATTGCTTACATACAAATTATATATTCTTATTAATTTGTGGCATATTATTGGTTTTAGGTAATTTTTTAATGAAAGGTTTACAAATAGCTCAAGTAAAGACAAGGTGTGTTGTCCATACCAAGGTATGCATTTTATTTTCCTTTAAACTAGTAATTTTAGTTTTTATTGCATTATTGGATTAAAGGGATGTAAATATAGACACCCATTTTGGTATAATTATACATATTTATAGTCTCCTTGTATGTATATACATTTTCAATAAGAATTAGACATCTAGTGAAGTGGTCTCATATGGACCTCTTCAATTATAGCTTATTTCACTTGATTTACCTACCCTTGGGCCTATATGTTATGTTAGTTATCTTCATGCAATGTATGCCAGGGATCCCCACCTGTTATTTACTATTTTTTATAATTTTTTATCCATTGAAAACTTGTATCTATTTTGGACACTAGCATCGATGTTAGTGTTAAACTATGATGCAAGTGTCCAAACTTATATTTTTGTCCTTTTTTGTATCTTACACTTCATGATCATTTGTTTAACCCTCTTTGTCCATCCTATTATCATATTTTCATGTGTCACTAGGTTCTAATTTGAAATCTAAAGTTTTCTATATATAAAAAGGCTATAGTATAATTAAAACACCTAATAATTTGAATTGGCAAATATATAATTTTAAATTACTATATATCTTAAGCTATCAAATTGCACTACAAACTGAATCAAATATCTTAATCATTAAAAGTATTAAAATATACTATTGTATTACTTATACCAAGGGATAGTATGAGAAATATCATATAGTTTCATTTTTACTATTACACACACATGCCTAGGAGGGAGAACTACAAGTGAGTCCAAAGCCTTATTTGGAGTATTGGCTATGTAGGCAACACTTAGCAATAAATTGGGTTGATAGGGATATCTCAAATAATTTACTAACCCCTCTTTACCAAGTTATAGGATGTATAATGTAAATTAACTAGGTTGTTACTTATTATCTAGATCACACACACATATAGACACATACATTGATGTAAAATAGTTAAATAGAAGACTACACAAGATTGTTTTAATTTGGAGCCATTCCTATACATATCTTTAAATGGACACCTAAGTTAGAAGTAGATAGTTATTTCAAAATTATTGTCCCTTATTGATGCAATTATTTAATAGATAAAATATTTATCATACATAAAGAACAAGGTTAGGATCTTTATCATAGCCCCGTGACAATTCTTAATCATTGTCATATTCTAGAATAGAACAACAAAAAAAGATATGTTATCTTTTATCCCTTAGCTACTTTGTACTTTTTTTATTTTTTATTTGACCATTTTTTGACCCCCAAGTTAAAAAGGGTCAACACTTATAGTTTTAAAACTTTTTCATAGGGCTTTCTCATCTTGTAGATGGTCACCTTGGTCTTGTAATGGTTTTCAAGTGGTTAATTAAATCCTTTTTAGCATTGTCTAAGGTTTTAGTCTCTTTATTTACTTGTATAGTTTTGAGGTCATTAATGAGCTAATGTTTATTGTCCATGTTTATTAAAATTAGTGTCATTGTGATGAATCACCATATTAATTTTTAGTCATGTCTTTGAGGTCATGCAACCATGCATTAGTCATCCACTATATGTTTCAATTCAACCCAAGGTCTTTTAGGTCATTTATTAAGAAAAAATTATTGAAGCATACATACTTTTCAAAAGGAAAATCAATTCAAGATAGTTTATAACATGCATGGTGTTAGGAGGTGGTCAAAGAATGGTTAGAGTTAGAGAAATTTGTAGTCCAATGTCCAAAGATAGAGAATAATTCAAAAGAAGGAAGTTTTCAATCATTTGTATAGACAAGAGGGTCCACCTTCATGTGAAAGTGCATATAATAGTGTATTTTAAAATTAATCAAGTCATTCACACGTAAAATAATCTTACATAGGTGTAGTGATGTTAATAGATGCAAAAAACCATTCAAAAACTTAGTTGATCTCTTCAAAAGCTCAAGAAGGCTGCAAGTTTATGATTGGTTAATGAACATACATAATAATTGGGTCAAATGCACCTAGGCATAATAAGGAACCCTCATGTTCTTAATATTCATGAAAATATTTTAGGTTTTCAGGGGCTGAGCTATATGAATCATCACTAAAAATATAAGTAGTTAAAAAAATTAGTAAACCCCATAGGCTCAATTTTGCACAAATTTCATATAAAATTTGAGATCTTTGGAGCATGATGATTAGTTTGGAAGATTGTATATATATATATATATATTATATATATATATATATATATATATATATATAATATATATATATATAATATATATATATATATATATATATATATATATAGGCCTACGAAACTATTTAACATTTATTTCATTTAGGTTGGCATGTGTAAACATCATGTACTATAATAGAAGCCTCCATGTGAGTCATGTTATAGGTTTATACTTGAATTTTTGGAAGATATGATAGTGTTAAATATATAAAAATTTATGGTTAAATGTTTTAACCATCTTCTCATCTCATTCAAGTATCCCCAACATGATTGGCAACTTCTTACTAGTCCTCCAATTAGTATTCACGTTCCTAGCCTAAGGATTGTATTATGAGGTTGCCTGTACATATAGTTTAAAAAGGTCATGTATTGCATTGTAAAATTCATATGAGGATCAAGATATCATAATAAATGTAATTAAAATAATGGAGGAATGGTCTCAAGGTGGAAATGAGCAAGCTAGTCATCATACAAGGCCTAAAACATGAAAATGCAGACCTATAGGTCTGCAGACCTATATGTTTCTTTACATGTGAAACATAATGAACTATGTACTAAGATTTGAATTTATAAAACTAAAGGGTAAGGTAAATATAGTGTTTCTAAACTTATAAAAATTCAATATCAGTGAATAAGGTGTGACTTCAAAACCTAATGCTCAAGACCCCCTAATGACATCTACAAGTAGAATGTCAAGATTTGAGTAATTTGAGGCCTTGAATCAACATGGAAAACATATGAAAGTGAGGATGTGATATGAATATATTATATTAAAGCTATGTGAATTATGAGATCTATTTTGTTAATGATCCAAATTTCATCAACTTATTTATCACCTACAACCATGTCTTTAACAAATATAAGAGAGAAGATGTATGCTTGTGAAGATGTAAAGTGATAACAAGTTTGAAAAGGATTAAACGAAGACAAATAAAATATCAACACTATGATAAATACCATTTAAGTTATTTATGATTTTTATATGAGGTCTTAAACTCCAAAATGAATTCAAGAGATCCAATGACTATATATAGGCTTGCTTGAGTAACTCAAGTTAGATTTCAAACTTGAGAAGAAGATGGAATGTATAATAATGGATTTGGGTTTTATATGGATATGAAAATGAAATAAATAATTATAAATCAAATATAAGTATAAAATAATATTAAATAAGATTATAAAAACAAAGTTACTTTAAACTTTGTAGTCACACAATCAAATTAGCTCTTAAAGGCTTGCCTAGTCAAGTGAAAGATGCCTACTTGGTTTGAAAGACAAAGGCGTGTGGGAATAATAAAATAACTAGAGAAATGATTATATAATGTTATCATGACTCTACATGATATCTAGGGTAAACAAAAATGGTGTCAAGGTTGATAGGTATGTTTAGGTCTATAAGCCTAAGACCACACACACATGCCTATGTGTACAGTCATGAAAATAATGGTTTGTTGAAGGTGAAATGCAAATATGGAGGGAATAATAAATTTAATATTGATGGGATATAAAATAAATAGGTATCCATAAATATAGGGAGATAAGGAAAGTGACTATTTAACCTATAAGACCTTCTCGAGCCATTCTAAGTGCAAGTTGTAGTTCAATATAGATATTCTCTTGTTCATTGTGAATCTGACCTTGTGCATGGGTAAAAATGGTTTCTAAGGATGGTTAAGGGGTATCCATAATCCAATATTATATAATTATATATTGGTTTAGATCTATAACCTGTATGAATAATTATTAATACTGTAACACACTATCAAATGGCATAGTGGAAGCCCAAGGTACACTTTCTTGAGATTAGAAATATAAGCACAATCTACATGGGATAATAAGAACCTAGGGGTATTTGAATAAAATTTTTAACTTTAATTTTTTGTCATTTTTTCAAAATTTAAGGCCCTATTGTTTATGAATAATTGTTAAGAATAAAAACTAGTCTAAACCCTCCTAAATCCCTAATAAGAACCTGGTCAGAGAGATTAGCTTCTTAAGTGACTAAAATGAGATATATTTCTCTTTAAACCACCTAAACATCATTTCTCACTCTATGAGGGTTATCACCATGAATATTATTTGTAATTGTACATGTATAGACACATTAAATGCTATTTTTTGTACTCAAAACAAGGTGTTTGACCTCATGCACAGATATAAACCTTTGGGGATGATATATTGAGGTTTATTATATCTACTTAGGCCCAAAAATACATACATTTGACCATGGAAGTGCTCCTATAGGTCTTATTTTTGAAGGCAATGTTAAGAATGCTTATGAAAGACTAGATTTTTTGACCATTTCATGGTTCACCTATCTACACAAGGTTTTAGAATCCTAAATTTTGTATGGACCATTATCATGAGTTCCTAAAATTTAATCAAAAAATTATTTGTGGTTTCACATATGTGGGAAAAAA
>JARHVA010002398.1:0-157500 GCA_037957365.1 Torreya grandis
TGATCAAAGCATGAGGGAATTGATGGAATAGGCTTAATTCAAGGCACTAACTAGTCAATTATGTCCATTATTAGCTCATTCAAATGGCATCAAACACTAAATAAGACTTGCATAAGTTAGCATACTAATAACTAGGTATGATCGGGACCTAACAAGGGAGAAAATACAGCCACATGTGCAAATAAACTAACATAAACACACTATACTAGAATAATGGGATCTAAAATTAGTCATTTTATTTCATTTCAAAAGGTTTAAAAATATTAATCTTGGAAGAGTTTAATCTTTCCCAAGAGAGGGATCCTATAAAATAGCTTTAAAACCTAAATATATAGAAAATAGAGAAGATCTATCCAAGATATTGGCATAGACAGAGAAGATAAGTTTACTAAAATCCACTCAAGTCTAAAAATTTAGTTACATTTTGAATAACAATAGTCCTTCACTATATCTCCTTTGTGTCAAAATCCTTGCATGATCCTCTTTTTTTAGTGTTGGAAAGGAGAGGTGGGCCATCTTTGACTTGTAAAACTTCTCTGCATGCTTTCTATGCCATATTTTTTGACGTTTTAACTCCATTTGAAATTATATTAAGATAATTGAAATAATTTATTCATGCTTTAGACTTAGAACATGTATTTCATTAAGGTTTAGTTAACTCAAGATGAGCACTTAAGACTAGTTATGTACTTCCTTAACCCCCTCCTTGAATGAAACGAAACTTGTGGACTAAAATTACAAGTTAAATCCACGTGAAGACCAGATAAGTGGCATAAAAACTCCATATGACCTCATTTACATACATTAAATTCTAATTTCCTCTTTGATTATTTGAATCAAATAAGCCTACTAAGACAATTGGGCTTAGAAGTGTACTTATTACACTTGAAGACCATCAAAACCTACAATGAAACCATGAAACCATGAAAAATTGTTTATTTTATACCTAAATCAACCTTCCATCTCATGAAATAGCTCCTCTTAATGAAGAAATACCTATAATTTAGTCAAACTAGTTGACTAGGTCAATTCTACTTGAATTTATTATAGAGTGGTTATTTTGGATGAGTTGGTAAGGGAAATTTCAGGAATATTTTACACCATATTAATATTTGAGGATGAATAAAAAGTCTTAGGCTTCAATATCCATGGATTGGACTTCTATATAAACTACCTTATACCTCATCTTCTATTTTTTTCTTACAAAATACTATTTTTTGCCTTAATCTATAAAATTCCATAAAAAAATTATCATTTTATGGGACCCTCTCTGAGTTTAATTTATTTTTTAATAGGTTTTAGGTTTATTCATGAGGTTTTGATGGCAAGAAAATTGAATTTTATCAAAACTGGTCATTATGAGTGTTTGGGAGGGTTTTAGAGGTGAACCTTTTTAATCAAGGTTCATACATTAAATACCTAGATACCCAAACTCATTTCCATGAATATATATTATAAATACCCCCTCAACTTCCCTAATAATATCGAGTTCCCATGGTAAAAGGTATGATAATATATATGCATGAAGAAATTTGAATATAGGGTTTACAAGCATTCTGGACTTGTTTGTGCTCTTAGTGATTGTTAATAAATTAAATCCCCTTAAGAAATATCAGTTATTCATAAATTATAATTTCATAGGGGTCCTCAAATCATGGTAAGAGTATTTGGCCCAAACTCTTCATGTGGTGAAATATACAAGCACTTGATTAAGTGGCTCAAATGGGTGTCTTGATTGTAGAATTCAAATTTACTCTTTATGGACAAAAATGACCTATTATCCTTATCTTATATACTTTAAAACATATTAATTGGACCTTTACCATCTAATTTTAACATTATGTAAGTTTCATCTTACTTGATAGGTCTAAAAATGCCTTTTGGTGTTATGGGCCTTCTAGGTTTGAAACTGAGTTTTGGTCCAAAAATGAGTTTTGATTATTGAGGCACATATGATAGTGTATGAGGGATAAAATGATATTTTTTACTATCCAATTTCACCTTCCATGGTTTCTCTTTTCTACCCAAGATCTACTTATCTTCATGCCTCTTAAGGTTACCTGTGGGGTTTTTTGCAAACATAGCCTATGCGACCCTAGATCACTAAGTCTACCTATTCTATTTCTTCACTAAGATTTAAAAAATTTATATCATTGCAAAATTGTTTTATAAACCTCTCTAAAAGTGGCATATATCTTGAACAAGTATCCAAAGATCCATGGGCTTGTTTGTTTCCTTTAGCCCTCAAGGGCATGGCTTGCTTAGATTAGGGACTTTTATCACCTCTTATAAGGTATATGAAGATTTAAAAACATTATCTTAGGATTTAAAAACACTTTAATGAACTTATAAACCTTTGTTTTACCTTGAAACCCTTAGGAACCTCTTCTAGCTCTATCATGACTGTCTTGAGACAAGTAGGAGACTGTGTCAAAATAGTGAGATTATCCACCAATATTTTTAACTCTAAGATGTCATTATAATATTTAAAAAGTTTTACTTATGATATTCACCAATTTTTAATTCATAATTCTACTTTTAGGATCTTTAAAGACACAAATCTCCTTAAAACTGCCTGTAGGGTTTGATTGTGTTCAACCTTGCTAATATTGTAGGCTATTTTGGAAGAAAAAGGGGTGTTTGATATCCATTCACCATCATTTATCATCTTGTATACCTTCCATAATATTTATAACCTTCCTCCTCTCTAGCTTATTGACTTGCTTTAGGCTCCAAACCCTATCTTATTCCATACAACAACTATACCTTCATGTCATGTTTAGTAGTGCCCTAGTGATTAATAAAGGTTTTAAAGGTGTCCTTTGATTAACTTTACTTTTTAAAGTCACATCATATACCTAACTTGACTTTAATATATGGTCTCTATCTCTTTCACCTTAGGGTCAAAGACTGTATGAGAGGGTAATGCCATTTATTTGGCTGTCAGTGCCTTCTTGAGGTTATTGGTATGACTATGATTCATGAGTAATTGTATCCCCATCTTATTATGAATATTAATGGTGATCATATCACATTGTTATTTTAAACATCTTATTTTCATTGGATATTTCCTATATATACCACTAACCCTCAATTTATAAGAACTAGCTTATAGGATGACTATGTTTAACATGTATGTAGGTTTTAATATGAGGTGAAATGACTATAGAAATAGGTGTTCAGAGCCTGTATCATCACTTTGAAAACATAAATTTTACAATGAACCATTTATAATCAATAAGCTTCATAAAATGGATCACTTTGCTCTCATGTTCTATGAGCTTATATACAAGCTTGTGTTCTAGTAGCCTTGATTTGACTGTAGGTTACCCTTTGTGATGAAATGAATGTATTATCTGTGTTTGGATTCCTCTATTTTTGATGTATTATAACCTATAAAACCTTAATAATATATTAAACTTCCATGAATCACATGGCTCTTCCTTTTTTACCACTTTTTTATCATACTAATTGCCATTTGAAGACAATCCTACCTTTTTAAGTCATTGTAGGTGTAGTTTTTTATTTTAAATTGACCAAAATATAGTTTGATATGACTCCTTCATATTCAATAACACAATTTCACCATAATTTGTCACATGAAACCTCCATTTTCTCAAGTGACTATCCAATTATGCTTCCTCTTGAACATTCTTCACTCTTAGAAACAGGCTTACCATCTATGGTTGTATGTGTAGATCATTATGAGTGACTATAGCATAGTTCATGGATTTGATACCATGCCAATGAAATTGTACATAATTTATCCCTTTATGTATTTTTTTTAGCATGAAACCTCCCTAGGAAACCACTTTGTCCTAATTTATGTTATGCTTAGAAGTTGTGCTTGTCTTTTCTGGACTATAGGTTATATTACTAGGTCTTGTACAAAATATAATAGTCCAAAAATATTATAATAACTATAAAATTGAATGGGTCTCATGGTATGCATTTGATACTTGGATCCCATCTTATTCACTATGTAAGTTATGTCTTTTTTCTTGTGATGACCATCCTAAGACTCCTTTTGACTATCTTAAGATATCTTACACAAATAGTTGTAGGTGAAGACTAGGGTATTGACTTGTGACTGTAATTTCTTAGAGTTTCATCTCTTTTTCTCTTAGCTAAATTTCATCATTTGTTGTATCCTTGAACCATCAAATCATTACCTAGTCTTGAACCAAGAACATGATCCTTGCTTTGCATATCCAAAGAAAACCCTGTTGTAGGTGGAGATAGTATTGACTATGATAGAAATTAGGATGCTTATAAAGTTTTTAAACAAGTGAAAACATAATAAAAATCCATTCACTTTATTCCTTAACCTCCATATTCCATTACTCCTATGTATAATTCTCCTAATCATTAATCTTTCATATGGATCTTGAAACTCCATTTTATTTTTCAATTTAAAAAAAAACCTATGTTAACATGGCTATGGGTAGAGTTGATAGTTAACCTTAAATAAGTAATTGAATTCTTGGATCCTCCTTCATGCTCTTTAAACCTCATTATATAATTATATGTTTATATGAATCTTTTGTATCATAATAATCCATCATGAGCTTTATTTAAAAAAACTTTCTATCTCACCCTTGACTGTAGCTCAATGTCATGAGGTTGGTTTTAGGTGGATGTATCCATTCAAGCCTATAGGTGTCCTTTTGAGGCACTTGGTTGCCTATTTATATGTTTCTCATTTGCTTATATCATGAATGAATGGTAAGATGGATTAAACCATTTACTTGAACCTTGATCAATAACCTATGTTCATACCATGATGTCATCCTTCTAAAAGCTATGTTAAATTGAATATGACTATGAGGAGATCTATTGTATGGAATATGTATGATTAGGCCCTAAATAAGGCTTAAGATAGTCTCTTATGAACTTGTTATTCATTTTTTAAAATTAAGGAGGTACTTATTTCCAAGACCTTAAATAATGAATCTTCAAGCTTCTCCCTTATTGGTACTTTCATGACAAACACTTGACTATGTTAGTAGGATTTTCAAGGTCCTAAAAAGTCCATATTCATAATGGAATCTAACCCATCTAACTCCTTATTGATATTATTTCATGGGATGGGAGAGGTTGGAAGGGTGGTGAGATGATAAAGGATGATGGGAACCTTGAATGAAGGGTGGAAAAATCATGAAACACAATAAGAAGTGGCTATGTATGATAGTGAAAATGGAAATGGAACAAGATGAAGTGAAAAGAGTATGAATGAGAGATATAAAAACCACCTTGAAGCATCTTATGCAATCATGATCCTATCCTATCCTCTATTATATATATATATATATATATATATATATATATATATATATGTATATATATATATGTATATATATATATATATATGTATATATATATATGTATATATATATATGTATATATATATATGTATATATATATATGTATATATATATATATGTATATATATATATATATATGTATATATGTATATCTATAT
Organism: Torreya grandis; assembly: GCA_037957365.1. Lineage (NCBI taxonomy): Eukaryota > Viridiplantae > Streptophyta > Pinopsida > Cupressales > Taxaceae > Torreya > Torreya grandis. Next base: position 5,483 of record JARHVA010002398.1, read on the forward strand.
ATATATGTATATATATATATATATGTATATATATATATGTATATGTGTGTGTGTGTGTGTGTGTGTATATATATGTATATGTATATGTATATATATATATATATGTATATATGCATATATACATATATATATATATATGTATATGTATATGTATATATATATACGTATATATGTATATATATATACATATATATATACATGTATATATATATGTATATATATACATATATATGTATATATATACATATATATATATATACATATATGTATATACATGTGTGTGTGTATATATATATATATGTATATACATGTATATATATATATGTATATGTATATATATACATGTATATGTATATATATACATGTATATATATATATACATATATACATATATATACATATACACACACATATATATACATATACACACACACACACACACATATATATATATATACATATATACATACATACATATATAAATATATATACACACACACACACATACATACATACATACATACATATATATATATATATATATATATATATATATATATATATATATATATATATATATATATATATATATATATATATCAATTTATAAACCATTAGAGAGGATTCTATAAGAAACATTAAAATATGTTAATTTTTCTTAAAACATTGCTAAAATAGGACTCCTTAGAGATGCTTGAGAGAACAAAGATGGCTTTTGATATGAAACTTTTGAATAATCTCTTGTGAAAATTGCATGAAAAACACAATAAAATGATGGAGATCCCTACCAAGAAGAACCAAGAAACTTTTAAAACCCTTTCCCTCTCATAGATCACACAACTCTCCTTCAAAAGCATGTATACTATATAATTCCATTGAGACATGTTTTTGATCTCCATATGACACTAATAAGTGTGAAAATGATCTAAATAATTCCATGGAAAGGTGAATCATGTTCAAAGAATCTTTGTAAATTGGAATTTTCTTGAAATGATGCCTTGATAAGAAGAAATTATAGAAAATTGGTTGCCTTAATGGATGAAAGATTACAAAATTATGCCATAATTTCAAATGTATGACTCATGAGAGAGATATATCCAATTTGAGAACCACTTACTCTAGTAGGAAGCTCTTTGAGTCTAGTTTCTCTAGAAAAAATTCAAACCAATACCTTCTCTCTCCTAACCATACTAGATATAAAACTGAAGGCCTATCTCTATGTGAAAAGGAGAAAAGTGATTTTAGGAGACTAGTTTTTAGCCTATATTACGTCCAATTTCCATGAAATTATTTTGGGAGACCTTTCATGCCCTGATGCTCCTGTTCATAAGCTCAATTATATGGAATTTTGTACAAGTCCATACTTTTTGATGAAATTTCATGAAATAAGACCCTTATTTGATTTTTATTCACATCTTAAGATTCAACCACCAATTTTAGAAGTTAATAGAAGTATCACAAGTCATATGCATGTTAAAATAAGTAATAATTCCCTTTGACACGCTTTTAGGGCTAAATTTGGCACGTGGGAGTCCCTTTTTAGTTTTTTCCAATCTTACATTTACATAGAAAGCTATTTCAAATCATGAAACTTTATGACTTAGGTAATTACACAAATATAAATGTATTATGAATGATTTTGTGACCTTTGACATCCATATTATTCATTAAATGACCAAAAGTTGACCTTTTAAACCAAAAATACACCTATTTGACCACTTTGTAGAGGCTATTAATAGGGTCATGGAAAGTTTTGAATTATATGGGTTGTTATTTGGCCTTGATAAGACAAATCACGAAAATTTTTGGTGACTCATAGCGGTTGACCAACCTACTAGTCAAAATAATCTATTGGATTTCATATGATAATTGTAGTCTGAAACATTGTTTGCTGGATCTCTTGACTGGTAAACAAACATTTTGGACTTTCTAACACCTCTTCTGACTATGACAACAACAATATTGAAAGGAAATAACAACTAAACTAAGAATTAAGGATAACTAACCTAAGGAAATAATAAAATATAAGGGAAGTAGACTACTACTTTTGCTATTCACTTATTGAAATTAAGAAAACCTAGAACAACTAACCTGAAGTGAAAAAATTTCCTCTAGGGTCAAATGGAAAGATATTTTGTCCACCATGGAAATTTGAATCATGTTTGCCATCTCTTGGTAGTGCTTTATTTTAGATAATATCACTTTTATGTTCATGGATTTTGGATGATGTCACTAGGCCTTATACCTCCATTCTTAGGTGCATGGATTGAAGATATGGATCTAAGACCCAATCATCCTCCTCCCATATTGTTCTTTCTTACATCAATAGTGCTAATTCTACCTCATTCATAGGATGATATTTATTTGTCACATTCTCATTCAATGACTCATAATGATTTATCTCATTCTTATTCAATGATTGTATTAGAAACTCAACTAAAATTCTTGGATTGGTGTCTTTATTATGCACCATTTGAGGTAGTGGCTTGTTAAGATATTTAAATTCTCAATAGGTGTTCAAACATGGCTGAAGTATGTCATTAATTTATTCTTGATGAACATATACAATATTATTATTATAATACATTCCTCAATATCCATATGGGGTGGAGATGGACTATCAAAGTCTAAATAAAAGCCCTCTAAATCATCCCCAAAGGCCATTTCCTCATGATCACTTGAAAAGACATGGATTTCATTAGTATCCTTACCATTTGAAACATGTTGATCACACATTTATAACCTTATTATGGAGTCATATGAAGTTTTTTGATATGTTTTTCTTATTTCATCTTCATCTTTAGTAAAGAATGGCATATCATCTATCCACTCAAGCTCTAGCTCATCTTGTTTTGGCATCTCCAGAATAGCATTATATTCTTGAATCTCCAAAACATTGGTGGAATCCTTAGATGAATATCCAACCTTATCCTATCTCATCATACAAATCTACCATCTTAAGCTCTTTAATTTCATGTAAGAAATCATGGTACAACTACTTCCAATGATCATCTTATCTAGGAATACTCTCCATATCAGTAATGGGCCTATGTGAGTGCTCTTCACGGCTTCCTTCTAAAGAAATATTTGTTTGTAATTCATCCTTATAATTTGTTTCAAGTTCTTGAGAAACATCTTGATATGGGACATTTTTTATGTGATGAAGAAGATCTTGAGAAACAACCTCTTGATTCTCAACTAAAACCTTTTACAACTCATCTTCTTTAGCATAATGAAAGATTGAATCATGTTTGTCCTTTCCAAATGGTGTCCCAATCATGATTTATTTTTCTTGGTCACTCAATTCACTTTCATTTTATATCTCTTTAGTTTCATATTTTTCACTTGCCTTAGAAAAGAGAGGTTCTTTCTCTAAGATTGGCATGGTAGACCCCTAAAAATACTCAAGAAGATGACATAGATCCAATGGTGCTACCATAGATGTTTGATTTTGCTCATGAGGTTGTTAAACTTGGAAAATTATCACCTCCTCTATATACATATTTCCATGAAGGAAAGGTCTTGGGTTCTTGAGGAGGGAGGGGTTGGGGCTAAATGATAGTAATAGTGACTTTAGGATTATCCCTGATTTCAACATCTGGGCTTATGATTGGCTACTATATTTGATTCTAGGTTGGAAAATTGGGTTTAGTAGCCTCTGGTATTGAAAATATTATATCTTGAGGTGTGATTGGGAAAAATTATTATTGATATGGAGTTTTAATCCATGGATATTGATATGGGGTATTAAGAGGTAGTGATTTTTGAGATTAAGATTAGTTACCTGATTATTATTGTTTGTGGACTAATATCTCTTTAGAAATCATCTGGTTTACCCTCTTCATCTCCTCCATCTTATCAAGAAAATTTAGAAATTTTTGGAAGGGTGGTTGATCTTGTAATGGATATGACTCATTTGGATGAGGATGAGATGCATATAGATCATACTAAAACTATTGATAAAGAGATAAATGATAAAATTCTCATCTATAGGCTGTCATAGCCTATAAAACACATGAAAATAAATTGAATTATGAACAAAATTTTCCTTTACGTATGAGATAAAGAGCATAGGACACTTGAAATTACTTTTGAATATGAATATGCTACAAATTTGTACTCTAATAGATGAATCTATGTCCCATCAGGTGTGTCATAACTATTGATAACCTATATAACACCCTGCTTGAAGGATAGGATGATTACTTAGGATCTCCTTCACACATGGACTAACATTGGAATGATATAAGATGTGGGAAACTTGCTCTCAGACCAAACTTCTAGTTTTTATGAGGTTATTTCCTCTGATGATTCACTTTTCTCTATATACTAAAACCTACTAATTTTTGGGATGAAAAGGGTTAGAAAGAAAATGAAAGGTAAATATTATTCTACTATTGGTGATACACCTATATTTTTGTTTCATCCACTCTATTTTAACTCATATAATACTGATAAGATAATGCAATGACTAAATCTATAATTCCAAATGACTGCTATGCATCAATATTTCATATAGAGGTTTTATTATGTTATCAAAGAATGAGGGAATTGATGGAATAGGCTTGATTTAAGGCACTAACCAGTTAATTATATCCACTGTTAGCTCAGTCAAATGACATCAAACACTAAACATGACTTACATAAGTTATCATACTAGTAACTAGATGAGATCAAGACCTAAAAAGGGAAAAAATACTACCACATGTGCAAATCAACTAACATAAACACACTACCTAAATAATGGAATCTAAAAACAATCATTTTATTCATTTCAAAAAGCTCATTCTTGGTAAAGTTTAATCATCCCCAAGAGAGGGATCCTAAAAATTGGCTTCAAAGATTGAATATATATAAAATAAAGAAGCTCTAGCCAATATATTGGCATAGAGGGAGAAGATAAGTTTACTAAACATCCACTCAAGTCCAAAATTTAGTTATAATTTGATAATAATAGTCTTCAATATATCTCTTTTGTGTCAAAAGCCTTACAAGATCTTCTTTTTTGGCATTGGAAAGGAGAGGTGGGTCATCTTTGACTTGTCAAACTTCTTTTCATGCTTTCTATGCCATATTTTTGAGGTTTTAACTCTATTTGAACTTATATCAAGATAAGTGAAAGACTTTATTCATGCTTTAGACTTGGAATATACATTTAGTTAAGTTTTAGTTAACTTAAGATGAGCACTTAAGACTACTTAACTGCTTCCTTAACCCCTACTTACATGAAATGAAACTTGTGGACTAAAATTTCAAGTTAAATCCATGTGAAGACTAGATAAGTGTTGTGGAAACTCCATATGAATTCCTTTATAGACATTCAATGCCAATTTCCTCTTTGATTGTTTGATTAAAAAAGACTAATATGCCAATTAGGCCTAGTAGCTTACTTATTGCACTTGAAGACCATTGGAACCTGCAAGAAAACCATGAAAACTTGAAAAAATGGTGATATTAGACCTAAATCAACCTTCCATCTCATGAAATATCTCCTACCTGCAACTCAGTCAAACTAGTTGACTAGGTCAATTTTGCTTGAATTTCCTACAGAGTGGCTATTTTGGTTGAGTTGGTAAGGAAACTTGTGGGAATATTTTTTGACAATATGATTATTTAGGATGAATAAAAAGTCTTAGGATTCAATCTCCATGGATTTTACTTCATGTAAACTACATTTTACCTCATCTTCTATACTTTTTTATTACAATGACCTATTTGTACCATAATCTATATGATTACATATAATAAATTATTATTTTTTTTACCCCCTTTGAGTTCACTTAATTTTTGAAGTGTTTTTAGGTTGATCTATGAGGTTTTGATGGCAAGAAAATTGACTTTTCTCAAAATTGGTCATTATGAGGGTTTGGGAGCATTTTAGAGGTGAATTTTTTTAATAATGGTTCATAAAGTTAAAAAAATATAAACCCAAACTTATTTACATGAATATATATTATACATACCCCATCAAATTCCCTAATAATATTGGGTTTTAATGCAAAAGATATGAAAAGATAGCCACATGAAGAAATTTGCCTATAGGGTTTGTAAGCATTCTAGACATGCTTATGCTCTTAGAGATTGTTTGTAAATTACATCCTCTCAACCAACCCAAATTATTAAATAATCATAATTTTATGTGTCCTCAAATAATTATAATATCATTTGACTAAACTCTTTGTGTGGTGAAAGATACAAGCACTTGAATAGGTGGCTCAAATGGGTGTCTTGATTGTAGAAATTGAATTTACTCTTTATGGACCAAAATAAACTTTTATAATAATATTATATGATTTAAAAAATCATAATGGTACCTATACCATCTTATTTTATAATTATTTAGGTGTCATCTTCCTTGATAGGTCTAAAAATGACTTTTGGTGTTATAGGCCCTCTAGGCTTAAAATTGAGTTTTGGTCCATAATTGAGTTTTAATGATTGAGGCACATATGAGATTGTATTATAGATAAATCACATTTTTAACATAAAATTTTACATTCTATTTCTTCATTTTTCTACCCAAGCTCTACTTGTCTTCATGCCTCTTTAGGCTACTTGTGGGGTTTCTTACAAACATGACCTGTATGACCATAGATCACTGACTCTACCTATTATATTATATTTAATGATATATATACATTTTATATAATTTAAAAATTGTCTTATAAACCTCTCTTAAAGTGTAATATATCTTGAAAAAGTCTCAAATCAAGTAAAAGTCTCTAAGAGCCATAGGTTTGTTTTCTTACTTTAACCCTCAAGGGCATGGCTTGCTTAGATTAGGGAGATTTATCACCTTTAATAATGTGTATGAATATTTAATAACATTATATAATTATTTAAAAACACTTTAATTAACATATAAACCTCTGTTGCACCTGGAAACCCACAAGAACCTCATCTAGCTCTATCATGACTGTCTCAGGACAAGTAGGAGACTGTGTCAAAATAGTGAGCTTATATACCTATATTTTAAACACTAATATGTAATGATAATATTTATAAATTTTTAATTATTAAATTTAAATTTTTTTAAGTAATAATTCTACTTTTAAGAGCTTTAAATACATAAATTTACTTAAAATTACCTATAGGGTTTGACTGTGTGCTTGATTGTGTTCAACCCTACCAATATTGTAGGCTATTTTAGAATAAAAAGGGGTGTTTTATATCCATTCACCATATTTTATCATATTTTATACCTTTCATAAAATTTATAAACTTCCTCTCATGCTCTCTCTAGCTTCTTGACTTGCTTTAGGATCCAAACTTTATCTTATTCGATACAACTCTACTTTCATGTCATGATTGGTAGTGACTTAGTGCTTGATTAAGGTTTTTAAGGTGTCATTTTATTACCTTTACTTGCTTAAGTCACATAATATACCTTACTTGACTTGAATATATGGTCTCTATCTCTTTCACCTTAAGGTCTAAGACTATATGAGAGGGTAATGCCATTTATTTGGTTATAGATGCCTTCTTGAGGTTGTTGGTATGATTGTGCTTAATGTGTACTTAGATCCCATATTATTATTATTATTAATCATTATCATATCAATTTATTCCTTGAAACATATTATTTTCATTAGATGTTCCCTATATATACCACTAATCCTCAATTTTTAAGAACTATCTTGCAGGATGATTGTGTTTAGCATGGTTATAGGTTTTGATATGAGGTGAAAGGACTATAGAAATAGGTGTTTAGAGCCCTGTATCATCCCTTTGGAAAAATAATTTTTAAAATTAACCATTTATAATCAATAAAATTCATAAAATAGATCACTTTGATATCATATTCTATGAACTTATATACAAGCATGTGTTTTAGCAACCTCTATTTGACTATAGGTTACACTTTATGATGAAATTATTGTATTATCTATGTGTTTTGAGTCCTCTATTTTCATTTACTTTGACCTCTCAAACATTAATACTCTATTAAAATTCCATGAATCACGTGTCTCTTCCCTTTTGACCACTATCTTTGTATACTAATTGCGATATGAAGACAGGCCTGCCTTCTTAAGTGGTTGTAGGTGTAGTTTTTATTTGACCTTGACCAAAATATAATATGAGATTACTCCTTAATATTTAATAATATCATTTCACCATAATTTTTCCCATTATACCTCCATTTTCTCAAGTGACTATCTGATTAGGCCACTACTGGATCATTCTTCATTCTCAAAAATAGGCTTGCCTTCTATGGTTGTAGTGTAGATCTTTATGAGTGACCTGACTATAGCCTAGTTCTTAGCTTTGATACCATTTAAATGATATTGTACATAATTTATCCCTTGATATTTTATCTTGAACATTAAACCTCATAGGATACCATTGTGTCCTTATTTTTATAATACTTAGAAGTTATGCTTATCTTTTCTTGACTATAGGTTATGTTACTAGGTCTTGTATGAACTGCAATAGTACAAAAAACTTATAATAAGTATAACCTTGAAGGAGTATCATGGTAGTAATTTAAAACTTGGATCCTATCTTATTCACTATGTAAATTATGCCTTCTTTCATGTCATGACCATTTTGAGACTCCCTTTGACCATCTTAAGATATCATACACAGTGAGATGTAGGTGAAGACTACAATATTGACTTGTGATTGTACTTAATTAGGGTTTCATCTCTTTATCTCTTAGATTAATTTCATCATTTTTTTCTCCTTGACCCATAAAAATATTACCAAATATTTAATCTAGAACATGATCCTTACTTTGCATATCCAAAAAAACCCTATTATAGGTGGAGATAGTACAGATTATAACAGACCTCGAGATGCTTATAGAGTTTGTAAACAAGTGACAAGATGTTCAAAATACATTAAATTTATTCCTTTACCTCCATATTCCATTACTCATATGGTTAATTCTCCTAATAATGAAGCTCTCATATGGATTTTAAAACTCCATTCTATTTTTCAATTTGAAGAAAGCCTATGTTAACATGGTTGTGGGTGGAGCTGATAGTTGACCTTAACTGAGTAATTGAATGCTTGGAGCCTACTTCCTGGTATTTATACCTCATTATATCATTACATATTTATATTAATATTTTTATCATAATAATCCACCATGACCTTCCTTTGAATATACTTTCTCTCTCATGCTTGACTATAGCTCAATGTCATGAGGTTGGTTATAGGTGGATGTCTCTATTCAAGCATATAGGTGTCCTTTTGAGGCATTGGATTGATTTTTTAGAGGTTTATCATTGGATTATATCAAGAATTAAGTGTAAGATATATTGAAACATTAAATTTAACCTTGATCAATAACCTATGTTCATACCATGATTTCATCTCTCCAAAATCTATGTTGAAATGAAGATGATTGTGAGGAGCTTCATTATATGGACTGTGTCTGATTAGGCCCTAAAAAAAGATCAAGATAGTCTCTTATGAACTTGTTATTTAATTTTTTGTAACTTAAGGAGATAATTATTTCTAAGACCTTCAATAATGAATCTTCAAGATTCTCCCTTTTTGGTACTTTTATGACAAAAACTTGACTATGTTTGATTATATATGATTGCCTTATGATAGTTTAAAAGGGTTTTCAAGGTCCTAAATAGTCCTTCATATTTAATATATTCTCTATCCCATATATCTATTTATTGAGAGTACTTCATTGGATGGGAGAGGGTGTAAGGGTGGTGAAATGATAAAGGATGATGGGAACCTTGAATGAAGGGTGTAAAAAGCATGAAACACAATGCGAAGTGGCTATTTATGATAGTGAATGTGGATATGAAACAAGATGAAGTGAAAATAATATGAAGGAGAGATATCAAAACCACCTTGAAGCATCCTATTAAATAATTATCATATCCTCTATCATATATATCAATTTTTAAGCCATTGGAAGAAGATAAGAGGCTGAAAATGAAACATAGGATTCTACAAGAAACTTTAAAATATGTTAATTTTCCTTAAACATTGATAAACTAGGACTCCTTAGAGATGATTAAGAGAATAAATGTGGATTTTTATATGGAAATTTTGAAAATATATTGAGAAAATTGAATAAAAAATATAATAAAATGGTAGATATCCCTGCCAAGAATAACCAAGAAACTTTTGAAACCCTTTACCTCTCATAGACTGTACAACTCTCCTTCAGAAGTATGTATACTATAGAATTCCACTATAGACCTATTATTTAGCTCCATATGAAACTCATAAATTTGAAAATTACCTAAATAATTCCATGAAAGGGTGAATCATGTTCTAAATAAGCTTTACAAACTATAATTTTGTTGAAATGATGCCACAATGAGGAGAAATTATAGAAAACTGATTGCCTTCTTGGATGAAAGACTACAAAATTATGACCTAAATTTAAATAGATTATTCATGAGGGAGATATATCCAATTTGAGAACCACTTATTCTAAAAAGAATATCTCTGAGTCTAGTTTCTCTGGAAATTTTTTTAGACCTATACCTTCTATTTCCTAATTATACTAGCTAGAAACCTGAAGTCTTATCTCTATGTGCAAAAGAGAAAAGTTATTATAGGAGATCAGTTTTGATATTTTATTGCATATATTTTACATGAAAATATTTTGGGAGACCTATCATACTCTGATTCTCCTATTCATAAGCTCATATGTATGACATTTTGTACAAGTCCATATTTTTCAATGAAATTGCATGAAATAAGACCCTTCTTTGCTTTTTATTCACATATTAAGCTTCCACCACAAATTTTAGAAGGTAATAGAAGTATAATGATTATTATTCATGTTAAAACATGTAATAATTCCTTTTTACATGATTTTAGGTCCAAATTTGGCATGTGAGTGTCTTTTTTTTGTCTTTTCCAAGCTTAAATTTGCATAAAAAGCTATTTCAAGTCATTAAACTTTATGACTTAGGAAATTACACAAATATTAATGTATTTAAATATGTTATTAATGATTTTTTGACCTTTTACATCCATATTAATCACTAAATGACCAAAATTTAACCTTTTAAAACCAAAAATACACCTATTTGACCACTTGTAAAGTCTATTGAGAGGGTCCTAGAAATTTTCAAATTATATGGGTTGGTATTTGGCCTTGAAAATTCAAATTACAAACATAAAAATCAAAAGTTTAAACCTATTTAGATCATTTGGAATAAGGTGATCAATTTTCCAAGGAGACCTATCCTTGAAAATCCACTTAATTGATGATTTGTCACAAATTCTATTAAGTCAGTTTTCCCTCCAACATGTCCTAGGTTGGTATTATAGGGAATTAATAGTGTTACATAAATAAAACCAACATATATTTCTTATACTACACTATGGGTTTGAAAGAGTCTTAAGTCTCACCATGTTAAACAATATACACTATTATTTAACCCTAAATTGGATGTAGATCCTAATGGAATGGAAAGGGTTAAGGATATAGAAATGAATAAGTATAAGGTGATAAATATATCTATAACAGGCCAATTATTTATAAAACTAAGATATAACATATACTAAATTTTTTATACTGAGATATTTGCAAAATAGGAAACACAACTATGTTAGATATTACAATGATAATTAAAAACAAGATACTTATCTACTTGTCATGATAATACATATATGGATCTGAATAAGAATGAAATAGACTAGAATAATAGTCTAGAATAGTTTCTAAATTATAGATTAAGTGCCTTTATGGCCTCAAACACATGCATCAACCTGGGATAGTTATGTTGACACTACCATCTTGATTAGATGTAAGTGTATAGTATGGAATACATATTGAATGTTAACACAGGTTCCTTGAAAACCCTTCAAAACATGTTAATATAGGGATATATTGTGTAAGAAGTGAAAAAAGTAAACAATAGATGGAAATTCAAATTGATTTTATTCATTAACAGGTAAAGAAAATATTTTATTCTAAGAAAGTTAAACTTATTAGAATCAAAACAATTAGTATAAAACATATGATTAATAGATCTAAGAAAATAAAGTATTCACTACACACATAACAATGATAAAAGACACATAGGAAAACCATTTAATAATAATATATATTAATATATATCACATTGAAATCATATATAAATATAATATAGCACTATATATATAGTTTTACAAAGTGTTATCACTTCATATTCCATCCTTCCACTATGCGTAAAGGAAATACTTTTCATATTCCAAAGTTTATTGTTGTGTTCACAAAGGTCAAATACATATCAAATTATATGAAAAATACAAAATAGTGTAAGTCACACATGTGTCTATTAATTACACTGTGTGATTATGGTATCCTTGATATACTCTCAACACTTTCTTAGACTTAAACAATTGTCTCATCCTGAGACAAAGTCATAGCAAGGTATCCTAATATGAAGCTTGAGATAAGGAAATAAACTAAAAACAAGAGTTTTAGTTATCACTTTAGGTGTCATTTATTGATTTTCACCCTTTGTACACTACTTATCTACCCTTTAAATTTTTTAACTAAGTAGCATACTATCCTACCACCCTTATGGTTTTCAATATGCTATCATAATCATGTGGCCACACATTATGAGTTTTCAACCAACCTAACATTACTCTTAATGCTTAAGTCTATCCAAAAAAATAATTTACAAAAACTTTTAAAAACTTTTAAATTTAAACTATGCAATACCTACTAAGTAGGTGGTGGCATGCTCTAAGTTGGCTATGTATAAGGTTGTTGTGATGATGGTTCTACTCGGGTTGTAGATGAAGTACCTGGTTATGTAGAATATATTAATTGAGGTTGTGTTAGTTGTTGTATTTTTGGATATGAACTTATGATAGTCTTCCTCTACTAGATCACCTATTGTATCTATTGTGAAAGGATGAATTGAAGCTTAGCAACAAGTTGCATAATGGAGTGATCAAGTTGGGATAAATTTTGATTAAGAATTCTCCATTTAGTAATCACTTCCTACACCATAGTGAGTAGTGTGTACAATAGGACTTGAATCACCATCAGGTTCTAAAAATTATCATCTTCTACAATGGTGATAAGTGCCCTAGAATTTTACACTTTAACCTAGATGTCCTAAGATATCTCCTCTAATTGATCTACATGTATTTACATTTGAATGCCAATAAATTAACTATGTATAATCTCATTTTACAAGGTTTATAATTTCTTCATGACATTATCCCATGAATTAAGTAATTATTTGAGTGCATTATTCATTGATTTAGAGGTAGTTAAATGATATTTCATCATAGATTTGGTTTTGTCCACCTTATCAAACTCTAGATTAGCTTCATAAAATGAGTTGATAAGCTATTGCTTCTAATTTAGCATGCTCTATGTTATCTATTTAGCTTGTACTACATTTGTATCTATAACTTGTTTATATTCTTCCAAGAGATCATATATTGCCTTCATTTCTGATTTGATGTTCGTCCTTTGAGTTCAAAATAATTATAGCTTGTGCATAGCCATCTAGTCTTATATTAGTTGTGATAATAAGACTAAGAAATACTTTTCTTTAGACATGAATTGGTCACCTAGGACTTGGGTGACTGGTGCAGGGTAGTTATTTTCAATGAGTTGGCATGAATTAGAGAATTAAAGGTGCAAATTTTCATTATCCTCTCATAGCTACATGACTTCTTGATCCAATGCCAAATCCTTCTATCATATTAATTATTGAAAATTAAATGTACCTTCAATCTATAAATGATTTTAAATCTTCTAGAGAGGATGATTAAAAAATAATACCACTTCATGTAGTTATTTTATTTATAGAAGTCGGTGGGGAAGTGAGGTTATTTTTTAGCCTCTTTTTATTTTGTACATAAGTTATTGATTGGGTTCATTTAATTATTCTACTCTAGTCTCTTATGTTGGTTCTAAAAATAATACCATCCTGTCTTTAATTTTTAGGGATAGTTTGGCTATAGAATTGGTCCTTATTATGTGTAGTAGGGATGGAGGTGGACTTTATTATGATTTTAGGTCTATATTTTGTGTAGTGAAGGATCCTATAGCTACATATATCTAAAAAAAATTCATATGAAATATTTGTTGAGATATTTATTGACCCATAATATTGACTATAATAGAAAGGGGAGTTGGGTGATATCAACCCATAAATCCTGCCTTACCTGATTTTGCACTAGTAAGGTGCATATTACCTTCTAAAAAATAACTAGTTTTCCTCTTATTGATCATAAACATTGTTTCTAATGTCTATGATTAAGGACTAACAAAATTCATTTTCGTTAACTCCTAGATATTCTAGGTCACAATCAACTAATGTCTTTAAAACATGTTTATTATATAGCCATGACTTTGTATGGCATGTCCTCTTCTTAGGTGGTGGTGGTAAATTTATTCACATTGGTACCTTACTCATACCTTTTTCAACCTATGATGTATCCATTATTATTTGGGGTGGTTCCTATGGTTGAGGTTGTGCCTATGTAGGCATGGGTTGTGTACCTAGAAGTATGGAACAAAGAGGTTATATTGACCTAATAACTAGGGATTTATAATGTAAGACTTTACATGGGCATCTAAAATAGTGATGAAAAATGGAAATAGATTTGTGGTTGCTTTGGGCATCTCATACACTTTGATCTAAATGGCATTGTGTAACTTTGTGACTGACGTATCATGTCTTAGATATTATATAACATCCTAAAGTACCCTGGGGTATGAAATGATCATGGTTTGGATCTCAAGAGACCATGTATGGAATCTCCCCAAATATTCATAATAATTCCCTATCTTAGTCTTACAAATGTTGGTGAATGTAGTAGCAAGCCATAAGTCTCCAACTGAGTTAACTAGTCCCTCTAGTGACTTTCATTATGTCAAATAGATGAGTGAGACTAAAAATTGATATTTAAATGCCTCTAATGTACTAGTAAGAACCTTATCAATGTTTTTATAAGTTTTTAGGATAAAAACTTGAGCCAATTGAAATAATTATGTAGGAATATCATTTGATATGCAATTTCCATAATGTCTTTGGTTGCCTACTTTTCATGTTTGGTTGTATGCCAAAACTTCTTGTTGATGCATTTAGAAATAATGTGTACCAAACCATCTTCCACATAATTGATGTGGATTTCCTATCTTACCCTTACATATTTTTCTCTTGTGTCTGAGAGGATAGGTAGATTCATATATTTTTAATGCAAAATGGATTCACCATGAGTTTGAAGCCTCATTATTCTTTCCATAGTCATAGGTTTGATCAATATTGTAACATCTTGAGAAAGATGAATGCTAGCCTTGCTATATCTAGTCAATAAAGTAAGAATTGCCTCTTCTAATTTCTTGAAATTAGGTATATTGATAAGTTACTTAGTATCAAATACTCTTAGAAGATGTTGAAGTTATAATACTCTTTTTTGAGTTAATTCTCATTAGTTATAACTAAACATAGTAGCTTATACTAAAACAATAAAACCAAAAGGATTAAGATCATGATATATTATTTGCCTAAGTTTGAGGCCAATCCCCATTTGTTCATTCTATGCCAATCCACATTTATTCCTTATATGAATTGGTAATGGGAATCAACAATCATGCCTTATATATCTTTATTATTATAGATTAAATTGAACAACTTCATCAATTGATTCAGTGATGGTAAGAAATCAGTGCACAAGTAGCTAATTTAGATATAGATCTTAGAGTTCTCTTGTTTGAAATAGTGTGTAATGTTTTTATTTGTGTGTTACATTTGTTATATAGTTTTTATTAATAAAATACACTTGGCCAATAATTTTTAACATGTTGAGTTGGTTGTGCATGAGTTTACCTCCAAAATTAATGTCAACTAGTTATTATGTGATATGATAGCTACCATTTAGTGTTTAAACCCTTGATCCATCTAATGATAGGTATTTGATGTGATGTGGTGTCTTTTCATATATCAAATTTAATTTGTTATACCTCTTATCATTCAATATACTTTTGGAAATTTGAAATATCTCAAGTGCATTAAACAAAATTCTTAACTACATGGCACTACTCAACACCATCTCTTTGTTAATTATGAATGATAAAGATTAATGATGATAAGGATTAAGAATTTATTCATTTACATGCCCCGGTATAATGGTTCCATAAATATACTTTAAAATAATTATTATCTATTTTGAAACATCATGAATGATATAGGGTCCATTTCATCTAATGTGTAGCTTTCCCAATTTTGCCTAAAATTTGTTGTCATATAATAATACTTTTTGTTCTATATAAAATTGCTTAGATCACAAGTTGTGATCATGCCATGACTTTTAAATGAAACTTTTAATTTCATGTTTATATTGTTTTTGTTTCATATTTTCCTCCATCCTAGTTAAATACATTAATCTGACTTTTATCAAGTCTTGATCTCTCAGCTTCATAATCATCACAATTAATAGATTAAGGACATTATTTTCCATAAGCATAATTTCCTTAAGACCATAAAACAACTAAAAAGGAGTGAATATTTTTTTATGTTTATAATTTTCCTAGTATTCCCAAAGAAACATAGGAATGTAATCCTCCCTTTTAACATTACATATCTTTATGAGCATCTTATCCAATATTTTTTTAGGCCTCAACTTGTCCATTTACCTATAGATGATAGGCATAATTTTATGATATGATATCATGAACTCTTCAATAAGATTATTTATTATGTTCTTTATGAATTGAGTTCCTTTATTTTTGACCAATTTAATAGAACCTTAAAACCTTGTAATGATATTCTCATATAAAAACTTCGAAGCATACTTCACACTCTGACTTGGTGTCATAGTAGTTGTTGACCAATTTTTGACCCTATAAGTCAAAATTGGGCACCCCTATATGAAAATTTGGATTTTAGATCTTTTATGAGTGAATATCATGTCATAGTGTGATATTAGGTTTATTCAACATAATATGAATTCTATTAGCTTTGATCAATTTGTTGTCTAGGTCATTTTAATTTCTTTGAGTCATGCTAACAGGTCTTAGCAGAGTTTAAAGAACATTTCCAAAGTGCTAGATCTTGCACATACAATATTTTTAGAGGAATTTGAATATGTGGATTTGTTCATCTTGGTTCAAAGTTCATGTGTACTAATTTTGAGGTCCTTCACCGAAGCATAAGCAAAGTTGTTCATGTTCAAAGAATTTATTTGAAAACATTTCTAGACTTAGTCATTTGAGCTCAACCATTCACTTCAGGTTTATCTTGGTCTTTAACTTTGGGTTTCCATAACTACAAGATTCAGGTTTTCCTGTTATGCATATTTCATTTATAGGAGGTGTTCCACTAAAAAACCATGTCAAAAAGTGCATAGTTTCTTTGTTTAAGCAAGAATTGTTTCAAGTTTTTTCTGTTCAAGTGTTAGGAATTATTTCAGACATTTTGTCCAAAATAATTTCCCTAATGGACCTTTTCAGGCTAAGGGGTCATTTTAATTTTTTTAAAGGACACTTCAATTTTCCTAAAGGGTACTTCATTTTTCCTGAAGGGCATTTGTAACAAATCCAAAAGGACACTTTTAATTTCTCTGAAGGGTACTTTTATTGAAGAAATGGTCCTTTACAAAGTTTCTAAAGGGTACCCCTCTACAATGAATTAGATGAAATGGAAAATTCAAAGGGAATTTTTAATAGTTCCAAAGTGTATTTTCTTTTTTGGAAAGGCATAAATAGAACATATAAATAGATGATATAAAAAATTTGAAGGGAATCTCCTAGAGCCGAAGGTAGTTTTCTACCAAAAAAGATCGAAGGCATAATTCCTTCAAGATTTTGTATGAAATAATTACTCAAGTCAAAAGTATAAATAAATCCTCTATTGGAAGGTAGTTGAAGAGATTGGCTCGAAAGAATTTCCCAGTACAAATATTCCAAGGAATTAGTTTAGAAACAGTGGCCAAAAGGGTCATTTCAATTTTTAGAGGGTACTTTCCATTTTCAGAGGGCACTTTCCATTTTTATAGGGCACTTTATAGCCCTAAAGAGCACCTGTAAAAATTCCCAAAGACCTTGTCTTTAAAAAAATTATCTACAAAATATTGTTTGGGAAAATTATCCAAGGAAAATGTCTCAAAGGAATTCATGATGGGTCCACAAACATCAAATTTAGGTTCATGGGGTAGCCATTGGAATTAAAAATCTTGGTGGGAACCTAAGGTAAAATGTAGAGGTGACAAATGGTAGGATCCTAAACATTTAGTGCAACAAAAATAGGTAGGTTGATGGTTCAAGTCATTGCTGGTAGCTAACCAAATCAAAGGGATTCTATGAAATCATAAACATAGGTATTTAGAGGATGGATAGTAGTTAGGGAAATAATTTTATAACTATAAAAATGAATTCAATTTTCATCTAGTAGTACCATGTGTCAGCTCCCCTGTTGATAGTTTCAAATGCTCATGGATGGTCTTTGATGAAGTAGTTTCATGAAGGATGACAGAAGAGTCATTACGTTATTTCAGAAGAGTATACCATGATTTTACATTGATATATATCACAAGATACATTAATTGTTTAATTCACACTCAACCATATATATAATGTAACTATTTCTATTCTCAAGCCTGAGCATGTTTTTATGTGACCTTTGAGCTTCCCTCTTTTTTGTTCTTGGAAATTCTATAAATTGGGCCTTATTGGCCATTGTTTGTATATCTATCTACCTAGGTATGGTGAAGCCCTATCAAAATTTTACCTTTAATAAATAAAGAAAAGTGTTTTACCTCATTCAAATATTGCATTAAGTGTACATGCTTGGTATTAGTCTTGTGCAAGTGTAATTTCCATTTACCTTTACATGTCAATTCCATTAGTACCTAGTGTACTGTGATTTCCTTCTTATAGGTCAACAAGAAGTGTTTGAAGATAATTTAGGTGTAAGTTAGTAAGATACTCCATATATTGTATTATAATGGATATTGTTTAGTTCCTCCTATCCTATGTCATCTCTAAGACCCCATGTTGAAGAATTGATGTGAGAGGAGAGATTGATGTTCATTGAAGTGTATGTGCTACTTATCCTTAGTTTTAAGTGTATGTTAAAGGTATGAGTAGAGAAAATCTTTTGGTGCATCAACCCTATTATAATATTTTAATTTTAGTTATTCTAACCCTTTTCATCCCCCCAAGTTGTTAGTAGTAGGAGCATGAGCTTCAATGATGCATCAAGGGGATATATCCCATAATCTAGAGATTCACCTCCTAATAGGGATACCCACAACCCTGAGTTGGTTCCATTATTTCACTTAAATGAGGAGAATCTTGTCCCATCTCCTCATTGGGTACAATTTCAAGTGACAACAATTTTTGGCATGCTCAGTGGGACTATTGAGTCCATTCCTTGAGGAGTTTTGGTGTTCTCCTCAAGATATCAACCTTTGGAGGAAATTCTAATAAAAATCAATGGTGAATCCATATACATATCTGTTGGTTGAGAAGCCTAGATATACCAATTGAAGTTTTTTCTTGTTCCATACTCTATTTTGAAGTGATTCATGGAGATTTGTGAGTTTGAGCTTTTTTTAACATAAGTTGAGGAGTTATGTCTAGCTTTGCCTCTTCCTCTTGATTATGAGCAAGTTCTTGTCTATCCTTGTCATGATCCTCATCAAGAATATGTTTCCAATGTATAAACCTATCAATTTTTTTCTCCATCAAGCCCACTTAGCTCTCCTCCATGCCATTCCATTACTAGTTTCAAAAGAACTCTCATTGGTTACCAAGAATATATGTTAGACCTTGACACTAGGTGTGATTATGGTTAAATTATCCTTAGAGTTTGTGTCAAGAGTGTGAGGGAAGCTTTTGATAAAGTAAAAAAGGAATGGATCCCTATAGATAAATTTAGTTGGCCATTTATTTCTAATGATATGATTGGTATTTGTGTTTTGATCTTTCACCTATAATAAAGGTTGAGAGCTTATGAAAAACCTCCATCTTGGTAGCCTCAAGGTGTCCCAAATTTTTTATCCTTTCCCAAAAACCTTTCCTCTTAGAAGCCCATTCAAGAAAGTGGCCAAGGGAAATAATATATCATGATGGAGTAGGCTGGCACACTTGGGAAATATTGTGAAGAAGAAAAATTGAGCTTTGAAGCTCACTTTGAAAGGGAAATTGAGTTGGCAAATCAGATGTGGATGAAACCTATCATGGTAGCTAAAAGTGAATTATCTAAACCTAATTCTCAAACTTGAAATAAAGGTGCCAATCCCAAGGAAACACCAAGTTTCCTAAACATATATTTCACCCCTTCATCATCTCCTCAATCCCATGAAAATATCCTTGAACCTACCTTCCCAAGATGGAAAGATGTGATGGTAGCTCATGAGGAAAATAACAAGTCATGTTTAAATGGAGAAGTTATTAGGGAAGAGACATTAGGAACCATTCAACACCCTTCCAACCCTCCTTAATAAAACATTAAATCCATACTTCCACCCCCTCCAAACAATCAAGGTTGCCTTTCTAATGTGGAGAATTGTCTTGCTACTTGGGAATCCCCTTTGGCCAAGCTCCCTATTATTGAAGTGCCTAGGGTTGATGTCAGTAGGAGGGAGGATGAGATTGAAATATCAGATCTAATTGAGGATGAAGAAGGGATAAGTGATGGTGAGGATAATTTAGGTTATGAGGGCATTAAAAAATATTTACCTTGTGTTGGGAAAGATCCCTTAGAACAAGTTCTCTTGGATTCTAAAGAAGAAGAAATGGATTTTTTTGTCTCTCCTTTTCATGATCTAGGATAGCCAAAGGATGATGACCTATGGAAAATATTTGGGAGCATATTTGATTAAGTTGAATCTCTAAAATAACCTATAAACCCCTTATAAATGATTAGTCATGGCAAGCAAGAAGAGGTGGCTCAAAAAGAGGACATGTGGTAGATTTACATGAAAATGTTCTAAGACTATGAGGAGGAGGAAAAGACAAAGATCCTAGAAAAGCAAGCTCAAGATGAGAGAGAAAAAATACATGTTGAAGAGAAACATCATGAAGAGAACCTAAATCATAATAGAGCAATCTATGATGATTTTATGCCTTTGGAAGATAACTTGGAGATTGTATCTACATCCACCTATGTAGCCACCTCCGATAATCTTCATGAAGAATTAAATCAAGAAAAAAATCTAGATGGTTTAGATACAATTATTCTTGGAGAGTTTGAAGAGATTATGATAATGGAAAGGGATTATTAGATCCTTTAAGGAGAGATTAACTTGCAACAAGATTCTCCATGCATATATTTTTAGATTTTTCATGTTAAGATGAAGGGGCAATATCTTGAGGCATGTTTTGAGGTTCAAGAGGACCTTTCATACTTTGAAAATACATGGGAGATGGATCCATTGGATGATAGATAAAGACAAAGAGAAAATATGAAGTAAGAGTCATCTAACACCCCATCTAAGAAGAAGCATGACTAGCACCCTCACTCATCTAGTGAGGAAAGAGACCTAAGATACTTCCTTTTTGATTCAAGAAGGGAGGTATAATCAAGATCAATGTATGTAATTATTTCCTTTCTCTTGTGTTTTGTTTTTCCTTAGTGCTAAGTAGTATATGTGTGTTTGCTTTAGTATTTTTTGTGTGTCTCTTTCTTTTGTGTTTAAGGTATTCAATGGTTATCTTGTTGATCAAGGTTTGAGGCAATGGTCAATATTTCTTGTTTGTTTTAGTCCTTAGATGAATCCATGCCAAATATACTATTTAGGCTACTAGTCTGGTCAATATAGCAAGCATACTACCCCTATAAGTCACCATTTTGTTGACCAACTTTTGACCATGTAGGTCAAAATTGGGTACCCCTATATGAAAATTTGGATTTTAGATCTTTTAGGGGTGAATATCATGTAATAGTATGATCTAAAGTTTATTTAATGTAATATGAATGCTATTAGCTTTGATCAATTTGTTGTCTAGGTCCTTTTACTATCTTTGAGTCATGCTAAGAGGTCTAAGCAGAGTTTAAAGAACATTTACAAAGTGCCAAATCTTGCATGTGAAATAGTTGTAGAGGAAGCTGATCATGTGGGTTTGTTCATCCTAGTTCAAAGTTCCTAGGTACTAAGTCTGATTTCCTTCACCAAAGCATAAGCAAATTTGTTCATGTTTAAAGAATTATTTTGAAAACATTTTTGAACTTAGTCATTCGAGATCAATCGTTCACTTTGGGTTTATCTTGGTCTTTAACTTCAAGTTTCCATAACCAAAATACTTCAGGTTTTCCTATTATGAAAATTTCATTTAGAGGAGGTCTTCCACTCAAAATCCATGGCAAAAAGTGTAAGGTTTCTTGCTTTTGGCAAGAATTATTTCAGGTTTTTTTGTTCAAGTTTCAAGAATTATTTTGGACATTTTATCTAAAATAATTTCCATGAAGGACCTTTTAGGGCTAAGGGGTCATTTTAATTATTCTTAAGGTCACTTCAATTTTCTATAAGGGCACTTCATTTTTATTTAATGGAATTTACAACAAATCTAAAAGGACACTTTCAATTTCTTCAAAGGGTACTTTTCTCAGAGAAATGGTCCTTTGCAAAGTTTCTAAAGTGTACCCCTCTACAATGAAGTGGACAAAATGGAAAAGATGAAGGGAATTTTCAAAATTTTTGGAGGGTATTTTCATTTTGAGAAAGGAATAAATATAAAATCTAAAGAGATCATATACAAAAGCTAAAGGGCATCTCTTAGAGTCGAAGGTAGTTTTCTATCAAAAAAGAACTAAGTCATAATTCCTTCAAAATTTTGTCTGAAGGAATTACTCAAGTCAAAATTTTGATGAAATCCTCCATGGGAAGGTAGCTAAAGATATTGGCTTGAAATAATTGCCTAGTAAAAATAGTCTAAGGAATTGATTCAAGAAAAGTGGCTAAGACAAATCTTTTTAAATGACACCTTTGAAGCCAAGTGCCCCAAATAGTTCCCTAAAATATATCTTGCAAGCAAAAGTGTCCCACATAGGGTTCCCAAAAGGGTAATTTAAATTTTTAGACGGAACTTTACTTTTTCATAGGGCACTTTCTATCCCAAAAGAGCACTTGCAAAAAGTCTTGAAGACCTTGTCTATGAAAAAATTGTCCATGGAAGATTATTCAAGAAAATTATTTGAGGAAAATATCTCAAATGAATTCATGATGGGTCCATAAATGTCAAATTTAGGGTCATGGTCTATCCATTGAAATTAAAAATATTTGTGGGAACCTAAGGGAAAATGTGGAGGTGACAAATGGTAGGATCATAAGCATCTGGTGTAGATAAAGAAAGTAAAAAATAAGCAAGTCGATGATTCGAGTCATTACTGACAATTGACCAAATCAAAGGGCTTCCATGAAATCATAAACATAGGTGTCTAGATGATGGATAGTAGTTAGGGAAGAAAATTTTTAACTATCAAAATGAATTCCATTTCCCTTGAGTAGTGTTATGTGTCATCTCCTCTGTTGACAGTTTCAAATGCTCATGGACGGTCTTTGATGGAGGTAGATTCACAAAGGATGGAAAAAGAGTCATTGAACCATTTTAGAAGAGTCTACCATAGTTTTACATGGACATCTATCTTAGGATACATTCATTATCTACCTCCCACTCAACCATACATGCAGTGCAACTATTTTTATTCTCAAGGTTGAGCATGTTTTTTTTACCTTTGAGCCTCCCTCCTTTTTGTTCTTAGAAATTCTATAAATTAGGCCTTATTGACCATTATTTGTATATCTCAATGCCTAGGTATGGTGAATCCATACCAAAATTTGACCTTGAATCAATAAAGATGAGTGTTTTACCTTGATCAAATATTGCATTGAGTGTGCATGCTTGGTATTAGTCTTGTGAAAGTGTAATTTCTATTTACCTTCACATGTCGATTCCATTAGTACCTAGTGTATTATGATTTCCTTCTTTCTGGTCAATAAGAAGTGTCTAAAGATAATGAAGGTGTAAGCGGGTAGGCTAATCAATAGAGTGTCTTAGAATGCCTATTGTTTAGTTCCTCCTATCTTATGTCATCTCTAAGACCCCATGTTGAAGCATTCATGTGAGAGGATAGATTGATATTGAATGAAATGTATGTGATACTTCTCCTTAGTTTCAAGTGTATGTTAAAGGTATGAGTAGAGAAAATATTTTGGTGCATCACCCCTAGTTGAATAGGTTACTTTCAATTATTCTAACCCTTTTCATCCCCCCCAAGTTGTTAGTAGTAGGAGCATGAGCTTTAATGATGCATCAAGGGGAGCTATCCCCTAATCTAGAGATCCACCTCCTAATAGGGATACCCATATCCCTAAGGTGGTTCCATTATTTCACTTGAATGAGGAAAAGCTTATCCCATTTCTTGATTAGGTACAAGTTTGAGTGATAATAGTAGCTTTTACCCATTTCATGAAATAATTTGTCATAATAATGATATATCTTGCATGACCAAATTTACTTATATGAGTTATAGTCCCTAAAAAATCAATTATTTATTATTCAAAAGGTTCATCTAATGGCATTAGAACCAAGGGCATCTCATTTTAGTGATTATATTTTTCCCATTATTTTAAAAACATCACAATGTTTTATCTCCCTATGAGCATCATGAAACAAATTTAGCTACCAAAGACCATTTTGTAATATCTTTCTCACAATGTCTTCTCTTGTAAAATGGCCTCCTATGAATCCTTGATGTGCTTCCTAAAGGATATATGATCCCTCATGGTCCAAAGATATTCTATGCAGTACATTATATTTCTTAATATTATAGGGAATCCATTAATGAGGCTATAAGTAATTGCTATCATAAACATTTACTTCTTATCTATTTCAACATCATATGTAGGAAAAGTTCCTTTTCTATAAATTTTGATAATGTCATCCATATTTTTAGGGATCACATAGGCTCTGGAAAATGTAAATCGAGGGATTCATCTGGCATCTCTTCCTATTTTTATCCATTTCATATCCTACTCAAATGATCAGGTCCCATATTCTCTCTTTCTAGCTTCACATTCATCTTGAATGGATATTCTTGAAACAAAATCAATTACCTGGATATTCTTCCACCAAACATAGGCTTGTTAATCAAGTATTGTAAATCCTAGTGATCTATAAAATCTCAAATGGTGTGGATAAAAGGTAATGCATAAATTTATATAGAGAAAACACCATTGATAGGGCTTCTTTCTATGGTCATGTAATTATTCTCTATGAATAATAGTTGCTTGATTGTAAAATATATAGGATGATATAACCCAAAATCCCCTGGCTACACTAAGATAATTCCTATTTTGATCCCTAAAGCATCCAAATGTACATGAAATGGTTTCTTTTAATCTTGAAAAAATATAGGAACTATCACTAACCATTATTTGAGTTTAATAAGCATTATTTGACATTCATGTGTCGATTCAAACTTTGTATCTTTATGTAACAAATTTTCCAATAGTGCAGAGATGGTTTTGTATCCCTTGATGGAATTTATGTGATAACATGTGTGACCCAGAAAGGTTTTCACCTATGTGGAGCTAGTTGGAGGTATCATGCCCACTATAACTATTATTTCAGCCTAATCAACCAAAATTTTATCACTACATATGACATAACCCAATAGAACACTAAAATGTGTGAAAAATAAGCATTTCTTTAGATTAAACATAATTCATAGGGCTCAAAAATATTCTAGAATTAGATGAAGTTTAGACAAATGATATTTGAACAAAGATAATATATCCCAATCATCCAAATAGACCTCTAAAAAATCATGAATAAAATATTTAAATGCAGTTACTATATCCCTTGAAAAACTATTGGAACATTCTTAAGACCAAATAGAATTACCATATATGTAAATTAACCCCATTCCATTGTGAAAGATTTTTTAACCTAGTCTTCCTCTAGATAGGATTTATATGATATTTATTAAATCCATCTATGAATGAATATACCTCATGGCATGTGACTGATTCAAGAACCTCATTTATGAAGGGTATGGTAATAAATAATTAATGGAAACATCATTCAGTGCAAGGCAATCCCCACATACCTGAATATCATTGATATTCTTTAGCTTCACTACTATGGGACTAACCCAATCTACATTTTACTAGAGAGATGATCCCTACTTCCTATATGTGATCCATCTCAACCTTCACATTCAACTTCATGTTGAGATTTAATCTATATGGGAACTTTTTAATTGGTATGGTGCACTCTTTCATAAAGACATCCAAATAATCTCTTAACATTTTCAATGCCTCCAAAATCTCATTTTGTGTCCAATGATCTTCAAAAAATTTAAGTTTGGGCATGGACTTTGTTTCAACATTTTCTTCAATATTCTTTAATGGTTCTTGATAAATTAGATTAGATACACTAGGTAGTAACTCTCATAGAGTTCATTCTCTTTCTTATTCCTAAATTTTTATACTTCATAGTATTTCTTCCTTTGCTTATTCTATTATTTTAACTTTTATTGGATTTTCTTCTCAATCTAGTTAGAAGAATCCTTATTGATATAGATCCCCATCATTATCACTAGATTCTATCAGCTCATCTATAATTTTATTACAAGGTTTAAGAATAGGATACACCTATTTACTAGCCTTGTAGTTATGAATCACTAGATTCAAATCTCAAGTTGCTTCTTATTGTGAAGATGAGTCTGTCGTAATTCCTAAATCTTCTATCTGTCCTAACATAGAAAAGTTTTCAATTTTTACAACGCATTATGCACTATTGGATTTTCATCTTCCAAAACAAAATTTTAGAGAAAATCTTGTTGTAATTGTGCCTAATGTTTAGCTCCCTCTTGCTCTCTTGATGCATATACCACTTAGTTGGAAGTGATGTTAGAGTGTGGCTAAAAATATGGACCAAGTATTTTGGCTCAACATCTTATGTAGACCATGTATTTATGCATTTATGAATATGTATATATATAAATTAGAATTCTTGTAAGAATAGAAATTTTATTCTAATAGTGAGTGGTATCTAAAATAATTCTCATATAAATTTACATGATTCATCCCATTGTAACTCTAGTTTTCTATGAACTACCCACCATGTCATAGTAGTTTCCTTCAAGGCATAACTGAGTACATTGAATCTCTAAACTATATCCTGTACATAGTGCTCCAACCTAAAGATAAATTAATTTAGACCCTCGATCACAAAATATTATGATAATTGGATTTATGTGGTGAATACCATTCACAAATACCATACCTCATGATCTCCTCAAACCTAATTTAGCATATGCATTTTTGAGTCACCACTTATTTGAAGATGTTGCTTACTAAGGTGGCATACCTTTTGGATTAGGCTCTGTATAATCCATAGCTATTGCACCTATATTATATAATAAATCTAATTCTAACTTACATTTAGATAGCATAGATAGAGAGACATATCCTTCAATTTGAAACTGATGAGTTGTAGACTTTGTTAGCATTGGCTTGTAGACTATTTATTCTATTATTTATGTTTATATGTGTTGTTCAATCTATGGTTTAAATAACTAATATTATGTATCTCATAGAGTATTTTACTTTTTATCTACATTGATTTTGAACCAAATGTTATCACCATATGAATAAGTTAACTTTGGTTCTTTTAGAATAATATAGGGCTTATGCTCTGATTTATTCATTAGTTTAACAACTACCTTATCCCTTTGGTGTGCCTCTAATTTGTTTTGCACCATATTGATAGTAATTTGGCCATAAAAATCCCATTTCTTAATAATCAAGGTAGGATAATGTGTCTCATCTATTTTAAAATCAATGAACTCAAAATACCCTCATAGACTCAACTTAGTAACTTCAATCTCCACATCTTCCAAGTGACCAATTAAATCTACTCTCCCATACTCTGTAAGATTGAGAGTAATATGATTTTAACTCAATGTTGGCTTACCAATAACATCTCAAATGGATCTAGGAATCATGTTGATAGTACTTCCAAAATCAAATATTGCATTAGGAATCTCATATCCTATGAGTTCAATGTCCATACATGAGTCAACATCCCAGGGTTTATTAGTTTTGGCATACCAAATAACCTTATTGGTATGATATTTTCATCATTTATTTCACTCCAAAATCTTATGCAAAATATTGGTAATATTCTATGATATGTCTTAATTTCATAGAGTATTGATCAGTTTCAATAAATCAATCAAATAAGTCACAACACCTTTTTGTCTCATAATTCACACAATCTATCCATACATGTATGCACCAATATATGTGACATCTCCTTATAACTTAGTATGTTATTTTATATCCTTAATAACCTATGTAGCTTGATACATAAATATTATTTCTATACTAGTATCAAGATATTCATTCCATTGCACTTTCCTAATTCCATGAACTTATAGTATTTCTAATGGAGAAAAGCCTTTCTCTATGTATTTTTTATTATAACTACTTGCATCAAAGAATTTTCCTTAGGTTGCACATTTATCATATTTAAATTGTGCAGAGTATTTTCTTTCCTTTGATTTTCTAATACTAGATAATATTTAGTTTAATGTTGTCCTTCAAATCTAGAATAAACATAATATCTCTATCTTTAAGGATAAGCGATATAATTTTGTGCAAAGTGATTATATTCACCACATAAATAACATTGAATGGGATGTAAAATGTATGGGTTACTATTTTTATGACCTTATTGATATCCACCTTGGTACCCTCTTTTGTATCCTCTATTTTTTAGAAGCCTCAACCTTGTGACTATTACCTAGTAAATACCCTTTACTATGTTTCTCATGTATCATATCCACCATACAAATATTGATTTAATTTAAGATCTCAATTTGATTATTGATGTTAAGGAATTTCATTATTCTATGAGGATTGATACTAATAATATAGAGATGATGGTATCCAACCCACAAGACCTTAGGGTTGATATTGAGGTGATAAATGCATCCACCCATGACCACCTTGTGTTGTATTAGTCATTTCTACCTTTGGGCATATAATTCCCTACTTAAAAGTATATAAACGCTATGATGTGACTATGAAGTCATTTTTGATGATATCTTCCTTCAGTTCTTATAGAGTTCAATGACTATTCTCATCATGATTGGTCAATTTATAAAAAATATAGTATACACTCTAGGATTTTTTAATGTATTATTGTAATAGATGACACTATGATGTTGTTTGTCCTACTACTCTAAATTTTTTGTAGAAATATATTTTGAGTTTAGGATAATCATTCTTATGATACCCTTCTTAACCACACTCTATACACTATAAGCCTAATTTAGGTCTATCACTTTCATACATATCATCCATTATCTTGATAAAATCATCTATTTTCATCTCAACTTTGGAACGACCTATGAGAGTGTCTCCATAGTCCTCAATTTTTTCAACTCATAGGGTGGTTACTCAAGCATCATCTTTACTAAAGAATTGAGACTATGAAATGGAAAATCTAATTTTGGATCGTATCCCTTATAGAAACTAAACATCTTTATCCTTATCCTCTATGATAAGATTAATCTTATTCATCACATCTTAAAATATGTGATCATAATCCCATATCAACTCTCTACTTTGCTACCAAATATCCTTAAGATATTGAATGGTCTGACTCAAGCACTTAATCATCTTAAATTCTACAATTACATGATCTTTAACATATTGAAGATTTAGGGAATTAACATATCTTTTATAAATGAAATTCAAGGCTCAACTAGATAATGGTCCTATGAGTTCACACTTCTTTATATCCTTACAGGTTACTCCCTTAACCTACCATTTCATTTTGTATCTTAAAAAATATTTTTCGGGGACCATAGACCCATCATATTTCATCAAATAAATAAATATACTGACATTCAATGCCATATTTGGCATACTTATAATTACTACTACCCATTTTTGTACACTAGTAACTAAGACTACAAGTTTTTATGCACTAGTAATTATAATTATAGGTTGCTTCACATTAGTAACTATTATTATGGGATTTTATGCTTTAGTTTTTATAGGTGTCTTAAAACTAGTCTCAAAATTGAATCCAACCTCTTCTTATCTATTGATTTCTTAGTCTTTGTGTTAATCTTAGAAAATTTATCCACAAATGATGTAATTCATCTTCTACATGTCCCTTCCTAAACACTTTGTTTTATTCTATGTAGTGAAAAATTGGGCTCAAGGATGTGTACTCAAGAAATATATGATCTCTTTCTTCAACTTATTTTATCTATGATCTTGAAATTGTGATACTTCTATGATTATGCATCAATTATTCTAGATAATATTTATCCCCTAGTTTAAAAAATATCTTTCATCTTAACTATAATCTACTCCTATCCTCTAACTACTCTAATTTTATCCTACTTTCCTTTTACTATTCACTCAACTCCATATTCTCACAATCTCCATTTATTTCTTCTTCCTTCTCAAGCCCTTATTTTCCTTGATCTACATACTTTCCACATTTTCCACTTATAACATCTTATGTATCCTCTCTTTGGGCTCCCCTCTCTTTAACATCCTCTACTTTATTCCTACTCCTCTTCATATTTAAATTTGGATTATTCAATTTATTCCATCTCCTTTGTTATCATAGTTCTCTTTCCAGTCCTATAATTTTATTTTCACTCTATCTCTCTACATTTTACATATTCCAGTTTCAATTTTAAGTTTATTTACTTAGTTATACATCATTCACTTCTACATCACATGCATCCCCATAATTCCCAAATTTACTATTCCATGTTGGCAGGGGTATGCACTAGGGCCTTTTCCACAACCAACATCTTAATCAAAGTAGGTAGTCATTAAAAGAACTTTATATGGATTCCTTTGAGAAATAGGTCATGTGTAGTTTCTAAAGCCAAATATCTTTGTATATAAAATTCTATGATGTAACCTTCAATGGTAATCTTGTCCCAAAATTATATTTCACATGTTCAATCAGTATCTAATTTTGCATGTTGTCTAACTTTTCTTCCAACCAAGTTATAAATACCATCTTTCTTTGGCTAAAAAAAATAATACTCTAATCTAGATAACCACATAGCTAATAACCTAGGAAATTCACACTAGAATAATTCATAAATTTCTCTATAGATATTCACTTGAATAAATTATTTTTCATTCTTATTGATTCCTTTTGATTCTTCTTCTACAAAATTGTAGATTTGACATCTTTCTATATCTCTTTGCCTTGGTATCCATATCAACATGTTTCAACAAAAATTTCCATGATCACCACACCATTGTTAGCAAAGGTTCTTGTAAAACACTTTAGAACATTCTAATACAAGGATAGCTTGTGTAAGAAGTGAAAAAATCAAGAAAATATGGAAATTCAGAATAAATGTATTTATTAATAGATAAAACACATATTTTATGCTAAGAAACATAGACTTATTAGAAATAGAGAAATCAATATAAACCATATGATTAATAGATTTAAGCAAATAGAGTATTCACTTTGCATAGAATAATGATAAAATACACATGAAAAACTATTTCAAAATTTTATATATATATATCACATCAAAACCATAGCCAAATATAATTGAGCACTATATATAGAGTTTACAAAGTTTTTCCATTTCATATTCTAGCCTTTTGCTATGACCAAATGAAGTACTCTTCATATTTTTAAGTCTATTGTTATGATCATAAAGTTCAAGTACATATAGTAATTTATGAAAAATATGAAATAGTGAAGTCACACATAGGTCCATAAATTACACTCTATGATTTTGGTAGCCTTATTATACTCTCAACACTAAAACTAGAACTGCATGTGACTACCTGGATGCTTATGGGTTTTATGTCACCTTCACTTTGGTACACTTAGATAAATGTCATGGACTATTGCTCCTTTTCAAATAAAAAAATCCTAATTATTCATTCTCATATTAGCTTTGGGAAAATTTAGTTACAGGTCACATGGTGTCGAGCTACCCCAAAGGCCCATCTATCAAAGAACAATTTCTACATATCTAATACTTAAAAGAGGTCCTTAGAATTATGTATTTATTCCATATGTGTTGGCTTGTTTGTGAATTATTTAATGTGTGATAATCAATTATAATAGTGATCAAACTTGTAACATGGAAAATATAGTTATTACAATACTCCTTCCATACTTCAAACCTATAGATATGATGTCCTCATGACTAACATGAAAATAGGAGAAAAGAGAGAAGCTTTGATTACTTGAGTGCATTATTTAATGTTTTTTGGTATTAATGCTAGGTTAATAATGAATGAAGTTTGATCTTATATTTGTACCAATATTCTTGGAGAATATCTCTCATTAAAGTATATAGGTTGACCTTTAGGATATGTTTCATTTGTAAATTAGATGACTTTAGGGCACTAAAAACTTGTGCTTAGATAGGACACTTGTGTCAACATAGGAATCTAACTAGGATGAAAGTGTCCAAATAGTTAAAAAATAGGTGTAGGTATAGAACTTATAGAGATGAAAGATAACCAAGTTTTAACATTCTAGGTAAGATATAAGGCTTGGGTCATCAAAATGATATTGGTCATACTAAGAGATAGGAAATGAGCATAGATGCGAGATTTGCAAAAGTGGGAAATGTCTATAACTAATAGGATAAACCAAGGTATATATTTTCCAAGTGTACAAGACTAAGGTGCTATATAATTCATAAATATCATCTAAATTCCCCCTATTTAAACTATTAATGAAATTGTTAGTTTAAAATAAAAGGAATGCATACTTGGGTGTGTATAACACACCTTGACTTTGCTTGAGTCTAACTGTAGTGATTTATTGGTGACTAACCTACAACCAAGATCATGCTATATTATATAATAAATGTATATAATCTAAAATTTAAAGCATTAAAATGATTGAAATTAAAAGAGAGCAAGGTTTAATAGTACACCTATTTATCGATGCAACCATCTTGATTTTTGGCAATTTCATTTGAAATATGTATCATTATGAATCACTAAAACTGATATTAGGATAAACATAAATCTATAAAGTGCATATATCTAAGGGGAGAGAGAAATATATGAGGGCCCATTCCCCCAAACTTGGAGAAAATTTAGATTACCACTATAAACCTCAATCATAATTATAACTTGGTGAGTGTGAGTGAACTATGTCAACTCACACTATCAAACCGGTAAGGCTAGATGATACAATTAATTCCAACCTAAAAATTTGGCAAGATTGAGTGATTTAATCACCTCAACCATACCAAAAAGTAAACCAAATTATATAGTATATTGGCTCAATATAGTTTGTAAAATCCCAGCCTGGTGGGTGGTGATAGTCCCTAAAAGTGTAACTAATTTTATTTTTTAAATATTAGGCACACATTTCATATCATATGCTCCTTAGATATGTCTCATGCTAAAGTTATGTATAATAATGGTACCAATGTATATAATTTTTCCAAAAATATGTATCTAAATCATATAACTATGAATCTAGCCAATCTAAGCGCTATGTAAGTGTGGTAAACATGTTTCCAAAACATTCCCCCAATGTGTATATATATATATATATATATATATATCTAAAATTATAACTAGTGTAATTGTAGAGGACATGTTTCCAAACATGCCCCCAATGTGATTTGGGTATGTTGTATATTGAATAAGTGTAGAGGACATGTTTCCAAAACATGCCCCCATTGAATTTAAAACTATGAATATGTGTAAACTATGACTCTATGGCATGCCCCCATTGAATACAAATTTTCATGCCTCTATGACATGCCCCCACTGATATGCCCCCATTTTTATGTGAGGGGAGATAGAAACTACTAGTTACCTTACCTAACAAGGATAATATAACCATGTAAATTTGAGAATGTACCATGTAGTATATAGAGGTAATATGTCTAGGTATATATATTATTGAAGCATATAAAATGTGTTCACATCAATTCTTAAGATGCATGATAAAATCATGGTAACATCTAGATAGTAATAGTATAATCTCAAAAAACAACTAAACTTACACAAGAGAACTCAAAAGTAAGTCAATATATAATGGTCTAAGGAGACCAAAAATAAGGGGCATGTTCAAATACTATGAAATATAAGGGATATGACTTATTCAAATATCCATAAATCAATAAAATAAATATTCAAATGTTAACATAGAATAAGTAATGACATATTCAAGTGTCAAATAGGTAAATAAAGTCACAGGGGCCACAAAAAAATAGAGCATATTCAAATTCTCAAAATATCAAGACAATAAAAAGGCAAGAAACTCAATGAAGTGCATAAATGAAAACATAAGAAACTAGCATAAACATAGCATACTATCCCATGGATCAAATGTGTTTGTAAAAAATGTCAAGTACTTTGCATATCACGTATATTTCAAATGATGTGAACATGGATAAAGGCATGTGTAAGTACATAAGATCAAACATGATAATGTAAAGTGATTATAAAATGATATAACATATATTTATTATGATCAAAGAAGTGGATATCCCTAATGTCTTGGTGACATGAGAAGAATGAAGGCCCAAAATCCACAAGGTCATAAATCATGTCTCTATATATGCATGTATCACACTTGAATAAAAGAGTGAAACACATGTGTATGTAGAAATAGCTTATATTTTATCTATAAAAATGTAACTAACAACATAGATGCCAAAGAGATAATAAGATAAGTACATCATAAATATATTTTTATATTTTTGAATGTTTTAATTTTTATGACACTAGATTGGCATGAATTTATTTAACACACCCATGCATTGTAGAAGGTATCATTTGAAGTCTATGTATCCAAGGTCATCCCAATAACATATCAAATAAACTTGTATAAGGTATAATCTAGAAGGAGTAACCAAATGTATGGGACCCACCTATAAAGGTAAGTCAATTTCACCAAGAATCTATGTGAAATCCTATCAATTGCTCTAACTAAACCAGTAGAAGGGTGAAAATCATTATGAGTATAACCTAAATGTGTGAGTATTGGCATGGTGAAAACATCATCACTCACATAATTATCAATCATAAAACTACATATAGGTTGTTTATCAAGGTATGCTTGAATTAATAAATAATTATAATTTTAGTCATCATCCTTAGTCTCATTATCATCAAAGGTAATATAAGGTCTTTGAACCATAGAAGCTATATAGTATATGTAAGTACCAATAATCCCATCTAGTGGGTGTTAATAGTGTGATGGATGAGGATTGTGTTATATACCATTTTCACTTATGCATCCTTCTTATAATGGTCTTAAAAAATATTGTTAAATATTTTCTATTTTTAGTGATCACTAAGTTGTGAACCTGAGTCTTTTGAATGATCATCTAATGTAATATTTTTGTCATCAATGAAGTGATAGGACCGAAACTCCCCAAAGCTCTGACACAACTTGTCAGATTTAAGAGCACACATGATTACCATTGTATAAGCAATTAAACATGTGGAATAACCAGAAGAACAAATAACTATCAATGAGAAAACACACAGAATATGAGAGGCAACACACAATTGTATTCAACTCATTACAAAGGAAATTACAATAAAAAGATCACACTCTTCTTCCACCTCTGTGAGGCTTCCTCCTCAAGGGCTCCAAGTAATCTTCCCACCTAAGTAATCTTCTCTCATAGGTCACAACACACAGCTAACACAAGCTGTTGTTCACCTCATTGCACATCTATACAATCGAGTACACAACCGTACTCCAAGTAGATCTCTCCATGATCCTACTGATGTATTTCTGTCACCTTGGATCTAGCTCCCCCGCCGATCTCCTTTCTGACCCTCACATACACACATCCCTACAAATCAAACCTGATCTTACTTATACCTACATGGGGAATCCTACTTGATTCCACCATGGGAAGAACTCTCCAAGCTTCACATAGCTCTTCTCCAAATTCTCCACTTAATAATACAGCCCATGAGTCTATTATATAGATCTCATGCATACACAAATTAGACTTGCCGCTCAAGGCTTCAAACAAGCCTTTAACATGCAAACTCCACATTCACTTAACTGACTATTCATCAACAACAGTTCAGACCACCACAGGTGACCGACGTCGGTCCCTGCCCTCCTAGAGGTGACCGACACCAGCCGATCTTCTACCGATGCCAGTTTCCCTTCTGCGTCCCCTGATCGTCGTCGGTATGGCCTACCGACGTTAGTGACTGCATATGCTAGAAACCCTCCTGTTTGCCTTAAGGTGTAGCTTTTAGCTCCACACCCTAATAATCTCCCACTTGGAGATAAAGAGCTACACCTGTACCCAAAACTAGTACTCTATCCAATCTGCATCTTGGCTTGTATTCCTCTTCAAGCTCCCACCTGAAGACAACCCACCACACTCCTTGTGGTGATAAACCTGTGCCTGATTTTCTTCATTCTCATTGTACCATCTTCTGCCTTGCTATACTCCCACTCAAATAGTAACCCCTGTGAATAACCTATAATCAACAAATACTTAATAGATCTAGGATATCTGTTAGTTAAACTCGCTCTGAGAACATCCAACCTCGCTCTGATACCAATTGATAGGACCGAAACTCCCTAAAGCTCTGACACAACTTGTTAGATTTAAGAACACACATGATTACCATTGTATAAGCAATTAAACATGCAAAATAACCAGAAGAACAAATAACTATCAATGAGAAAACACACAGAATATGAGAGGCAACACACAATTGTATTCAACTCATTACAAAGGAAATTACAATAAAGAGATCACACTCTTCTTCCACCTTTGTGAGGCTTCCTCCTCAAGGGCTCCAAGTAATCTTCCCACCTGAGTAATCTTCTCTCATAGGTCACAACACACAGCTAGCACAAGCTGTTGTTCACCTCATTGCACATCTGTACAATCAAGTACACAACCGTACTCCAAATAGATCTCTCCATGATCCTACTGATGTATTTCTATCACCTTGGATCTAGCTCCCCTGCCAATCTCCTTTCTAACCCTCGCATACACACATCCCTGCAAATCAAACCTGATCTTACTTATACCTACATGGGGAATCCTACTTGATTCCACCATGGGAAGAACTCTCCAAGCTTCACATAGCTCTTCTCCAAATTCTCCACTTAACAATACAGCCCATGAGTCTATTATATAGATCTCATGCATACACAAATTAGACTTGCCGCTCAAGGCTTTGAACAAGCCTTTAACATGCAAACTCCGCGTTCACTTAACTGACTATTCGTCAACAGCAGTTCAGACCACCATAGGCGATCGACATTGGTCCCTGCCCTCCTGGAGGTGACCGACGCCGGCCGATCTTCTGCCGATGCCGGTTTCCCTTCTGCGTCCCCTGACCGTCGTCGGTATGGCCTGCCGACGCCAGTGACTGCATACGCTAGAAACCCTCCTGTTTGCCTTAAGGTGTAGCTTTTAGCTCCACACCCTAACATGAAGTATTGGATCTTATGATTCGAGGTTATATATATATATATATATATATATATATATATATATATATATATATATATATATATATATATATATATATATATATATATATATATATATATATATATAATATTTGTAGAATTCCTAGGGCCTTGGTGATATTCATAATAACATTTTAATCATACCCTTTAGGTATATGTTTACTCATATCAACCTCTATAAGATGAAAGAGAAATATAAGATGACACTCTACTAGCCACAAAAGTAATGAAGCAAGAGACTCAAGTAAGCATGTAAATTATCTCCATGGTTCATTAAATAAGACACTCTAATTAGGATACTATAAAATTATATTAACCATGGTGGTTGTTTCTTTTTTAGGTTCAAGAGGTGTTACTTTATAACCTGGTTTGATACTAAACTTGGTATTGTATGTAGATGTAGTAGGTGTATTTTCTACATATTTAAGTTTGTTCAATGAGATAAGTTTCATTTCATGGTCTTGAAAAACATGGAAAAAGTCATTAAAGGATTTGAAATTTTTAGAATGATGTATTAATGTAAAGGAACAAGCAAAATTTGATTGAAAATGTCATGAAGTTCTTTATCTACCATTGGATTGGTAATTTTAGCTAACATTATCTTGTACCTCAACACATATTCATTGATAGGTTTATTGGTTCCTTGTTTAAATTTTATGAATTTTTTACATAAGAAAAATTTTCACTAATATTAATGGAAAAGTGTTCCAAAAATTGATCTATAAGTGCTTTGAATGGTTTAACATATTGAAGAGGTAATTCATAGAACCACCTCAAATCATAATCATCAAGACTCCTTGTAAATAATATGGTCAAAAGTTTAATATTGGGGTTATAATCAATGCATGCCACATATAAGGTTTGAATATGTTGCTCAAGATCACCCTTGTCATCATAAAATGTGAACTTACGTGTAATAAAATTAGTTGATAAAGGATACAAAGAGACCTTAGGTGTAAGAGGGTTATGCAACACATCTTGGGAATCAATATCATGATGAGACTTTAAATCCTTTTGTTTAATGCTTATAACCTTGTCCTCTAAGTTATTAATAACTTGAAGGAGTGTTGTAACTTTAGATCTAGTGGGATGTAAATTAACAAGTTGAGTATTCACCAAGGGAGATGTAAACATGGTTTGATTAGGAATTAAAACTAGTATTTGAGTTGAAACAATTGGTAATTCCATGGTAGATGTAACAATATTAGATTCAAGAAACAAAGGTTGAAAGACATATCATGTGCCCCCACTATAAGTATGAAGTGGTAACATGCTCAACAGGAGGGTTTTTGGTATATGGGTATGACTTGTAACTTTAATAGCATGATCAATAAATGGGCCTACATGTTCATCTAATTTTTTTATATTTAAAGTTTCTAATATGGTTCTTACGATTTAATCAAGATCTTTAGGGTTTTGATGAATATGGTCATGAAACACGGTGATTAGTTTCACTTAATCATGATATATTTTCTAATGTTCATTGGTTTCATTAGAATCATGGTTTTCATTATCAAAGACTTCTTATATTATAACCTAATCAATATGTTTCTCATATTCAACATGAGTATCATCATGGACCATAGGATTAGGTTCCTCATTGGTTTAAGACATATTAGGTGGTAGGATGGGAAGCTCAATGTGTTCAATAGGCACACCTCCAAAACTAGGGATATTCCTAGGTTTCATGTAAAATAATATAAGAAGGAAATAAAAAACTATAACAGTTTGAAACCCTAGTTGACTGAAAACTCTAGGAATAAAAAAATGCATTCATATGAATTAGGTTCACCAAATGTTTAACCCTAAATTGGATATGGATCATAATGAGATAGATAAGGTTAAGAATATAGATATGAATAAGCACAAGGGTGATAAACATATCTATAGTAAGCCAATTAATTGTAAAAATTAGATAAAACATATATTGAATTTATTACATTGAGATATGCTAAAAATAGGAAACACAATTATGATAGATATTAAAATGATAATGAAAAATAAGATACTTAGTTAATCCTAATGTTAATATAGATCTATATTTAGAACAAGTAGGAAGTAGACTAGAATAATATTTTTGAATAGTCACCAAATTCTAGATTAAATGCCTTTATGGCCTTGGACACATGTGTCAACCTAGGATAGTTATGTCAATGCTAAAATCTAAATCAAACATAGGTGTCTATTATGGAATACATACTAAAACTAGATGTGAAAACCTGGATGCTTCTAGGTTATATGTCATCTTCACTTTGGTGCACTTAGATATGGGTCATGGATTGTCTCTCTTTGTCAAATATCAAAAACCTTAGTTCTTCATCTTCATATTATTTGTGTTAAAAATGGTCTAGTGGGCATATGGTGTCGATTTTCCCCAAAAACCCCTCTATCAATGATCATTGCTTACATAGCCAATATTATGAATTGGGCCTCAAACTTATGTACTTCTCCTATATGTGTTGGCTTATGTGTGAATCATGAAATGTGTGATAAGCAAGTATAATAGTGACCTAGCTTGTAACTTGGAAAACATATCTCTTGGGTTACACCTTCATAACTTCAGACCTATGAATGTCTTATCCCTATGACTAATATGGAAATAGGATAAAATAGTGAAGCTTTGTTCACTTGAGTGCTTGATTGAATGCTCTTTGGTATGAATGCAAAGTGATAAATAAATGAAGTTTGATATTATCTTTATACTAATATTTTATTTAACCCTAAATTAGATGTGGATCCTAATATGGGGTAGATAGGGTTAAAAATATACAAATGAATAAGCAAAAGGGTGATAAATAGATCTATAATAGGCTAATTAATTTTAGAACTAAGATAATACATATACTAAATTTATTATGCTAAGATATGATAAAAATTGAAACTGTAGTTATTCTAGATATTGAAATGAAAAAGAAACAAGATACTTGGTTTTTATGTTAATATAAATTTAGATCTAGACAAAATAAGAAGTAAATTATAATAATATTCTAGAATAGTCACCAAATTTTAGATTAAGTGCCTTTGTAGATGTGAACACTTGCATCAACCTAGCATGGTTGTAGTGATGTTACTATTTATATTAGACATAGGTGTATATTAAAAAATACCTATTAAATTGGATGTAATCACTTGGATCCTTTTGGGTTCATCATTGCCTTCACTCTAGTGCATTCAGATCTGGGTTATGGACTATCACTCCTTGTCAAATGATAAAATGCTAGTTCTTCATCTTCATAGTGACCTTAGTAAAAATGGAATAGTGGGTTCATAGTTTTGAGCTAATCCAAAAACCCTTTTGTAAATGAACACTAATTACATATCTAATATTATAAATAAGGCCTTAGATGTATGTAGCTCTCCCATACATGGTAGCTTATGTGTGAATCATGCAATATGTGACAAGAAAGTATAATAGTGACCTAGTTTTTAACTTGGAAAATATAGTTCTTTGGATGCTCCTTCAGTAATTTAGACATGTATAAGTGTTTTCCCTATGAATAATATGGAAATAAGATAAAATAGGGAAGCTTTAATCACTTGAGTGATTGATTAACTGCTCACTGGTATGAATGATAGGTCTATTTTAGGTGATTTTAGAGTGAGGAGTGATCATGTATATATACCACTATTATTAGGAGAATATCTCACATAATAAAACTTAGGTTGACCATTATGATATATTTAATTCAAAAATTAGATGACCTTAGGTCACTAAACACTTATGTCAAAATAGGACACCTGCATCGATGTAGGTGTCTGTCTAGGGTGCAAGTGTCCATGAAGTAGGAACATAGATATAGGATTAAAACTTATAGAGGCATAAGTATGTTTTAAGAATTTTTGGAAAGATATAAGTCTTATGTAATCAAAATAAGAGTGGTTATACTATGATATAGGCCAAGGGCCACAAGATAGAGTAGATGCAAGACTTATGAAAGTCAAAAAGGTCTAGAACTAAGAAGAACATCTAAGGTCTGAGTTTTCCTAGTGTAAAAGACTAAGGTGCTATATAATTAATAAATATCATTAAAATTTAACCCTTTAATATAGTAATGAAATTTATAGTTTAAATGAACAAGAATGCATACTTGGGTATGTATACCACACCTTAACTTTGTTTTAGTCCAACTTGAGTGGTTTTTTGGTGACTGACTAGAAACCAAGAGCATATTATAGTATATCGTTAGTGACTATAATATGAAATTAAAATCATTAAAATAATTGAAATTTAAAGATAATAAGGTTTAGGAGTACACCTATGTATTGATGCAACTGTATTTCCCTTTGGCAAATTCATTTGAAGGATGTTTCATTATGAATCATTGAAACTAAGATTAGGATAAATATAAATCTATAAAGTGCATATATCAAAGGAGATAGAGAGAGATAGAGAGAGAGAGAGAGAGACAGGAGGACACATGCTCCCAACCTTGGAAAAAATGTGGATTTCCACCTAGCAGTTGAAATTGGCTCAATTGAGAAACCCAATTATACTTATAACTTAGTGAGTGTGAGAAAACCAAGTAAAATCACACTATCATATTTGTGAGGTTAGATTATAATATCAATTCCAACCTAAAAACTTTTCAATATTGAGTGATTTAATCACCTCAACCATACCAAAAAGTGAACTAACTACTGTAATAGATTGGCTCAATATAGTCCATAAAATTCCAACCTAGTGGGTGGTGACAGTCCTTAAAAGTGTTTGGAATCTAAAAATGATTTGATTTTTAAATATTAAGCACACATTTCATATCATATGCACCTTGAATATGTCTCATATAGAGATTATGTATAGCAATGGTACTGATATATAGAATTCTATAAAAAATGTGTATATAAATCATATAACTATGAATCTAATCAATCTAAGAACTATGTAAGTGTGGAGAACATGTTTCCAAAACATGCCCCTATTATATATCTAAAAATGAAACTAGTGTAAGTGTGGAGAACATGTTTACAAAACTTTTCCCCACTATATATGGAGAAATTTAAAAACTGATATAAGTGCCAATATGGAGGACATGTTTCCAAAACATGCCCCCATAGTAATCTAGGTATGTTACATATTGAATAAGTCTAAAGAAAATGTTTCCAAATCATACCCCCATTTAATTTAAAATAATGAATATGTGGAATTTATGCATTTATGGCATGCTACCATTGAATTTGAAAATGTAAATATATATGGAAGTTATGCCTCTATTAAATTCCCCCACTAATATGCCCTCCTTTAAGGTGAGGGAAGAAGAGAAACTGGTAGTTACCTCACCTCAAAAGGATAAGATAATAATATAACTGTGAATGAACCATGTATCATATAAGAGAACATGTCTAGGTAAATGTATCATTGAAGTAAATAGAATGTGATTACATAAATGCATAAGAATCATGATAAAGATCATGGCAATGTCTATATAGTAATAGTACAAGATCAACAACCAACCAAGCACATCCATAAGTGCACTCAAAATTAACTCAATAGATAATGATTGATGAAGACTGAAAATAAGGGACATGTTAAAATATTTCACAATTGAAGGTACATGACTTAGTCAAATGTCCATAAAGCAAGAAATGACATATTCAAATGTTAACATACAATAAGCAATTACATATTCAAATTTCAAATAGGAAAATAAAGGCATAGGGGATACAAACAATGGAGCATATTTAAATTCTCAAAAAAGTAAGATAATATCAAGGAAAGACACTTAAGGAAGTGCATAAATGAAAATATAAGTAACCTAAATAAACATATCATATTAGCCCATGGATCAAATGTGTTAACAAAAAATGTCAAGTACATATCATATCAATTACACTATAAAATATATAATCATAGAAAAAGGCATGTTCAAGTACATATTAGTTCAAAAATGACAATGTAAAGTGACCATATAATTATATAACATGGATGCATCATGATCAAAGAAAGTAAATGCCCCAACATCCTTGTGGTGTGATAAGAGGGAAGGCCAAACATCCATAAGTTCATATATCATGTATGTGTGTATCACACTCAAATATAAGCATTAAAAAAGGTGTGTATGTATAAATAACTGATATGTTATCCATCAACATGGA
The DNA here is from genome assembly GCA_037957365.1 of Torreya grandis. NCBI lineage: Eukaryota > Viridiplantae > Streptophyta > Pinopsida > Cupressales > Taxaceae > Torreya > Torreya grandis. The sequence goes on from JARHVA010002398.1 coordinate 48,984, forward strand.
ACTAACAATATAAATGCTAAAGAGCTAATAGAATATGTAGATGCTGAAAATATTTTTGGATTTTTAAATTTTTTATTTTTTGATATTTTTGAGATATATGAAGAGAATATCCTATGATATCATCTAATGGAGTTCATAGGTATCTCCACACTTGGTACCCAGTGTAATAAATTGGTGATGTTGTCAAAGATCATGCATAGGTGTGATATCTATCACTATAGTATTTGTGATTCTCTATATATGTAAAATAGTACTATGTGGTCGTGAAGCATAAAGGGTAGTAGTAGGGGTTTATGGAACTCATTATTGAGTGTTATGTGGTTTATTTAGAGTATCAGTAATAAGAAAATGTGTAGATGTTTTTGATATCTAAATATGGTGCATAGTGGATGATGATTTTGTGGAATCCACCACATGTCTCTAATGCAAAGGTTTTTAAATTAGTGGCCACCTAGTAAATGGGATTACATGTTGCTTACCCTTTTATGGTGGATTAGTTTTATTAGGATTGATAATTAACTATCTAAGTATAAATTTATTTTATTCAAGAGGATGCTCATATATAACTCTAGAAATATTAATTACTCAATTAGCATGAATTTATTTAATAGACATATGCACTAAAGAATGTATTACTTGAAGAGTACATATATGAGGGTATCCTAATAGCATATCAAAGACACTCATAGAAGTTATAACTAAAAAGTCATTAACCACATGTGTAGGACCCACCTATAAATGTAAGTCAATCTCACCAAGAGACTATTGTGAGGTCCCATTGAATGCTCTAATTGATCTAGTAGAAGGGTGTAAATCTTGATGAGTATAACCTAAGTGTGTAATTAATGTCATGGTGAAAATGTTATTTCTTACACCTTTATTAATCATAACACTGTGTATATGTTGGTGATCAAGGTATGCTCAAATTAATAAATTGTGAAGATTAGAGTTAGCATTCTTAATCTCATTATCATCAAAAGTAATAAAAGGTCTTTGAACCATAAGATGTTCATGCCATGTATAGGTACCAATAATCCCATTTGGTGGGTTCTCATAGTGTGGTGGAGGAGGATCTATATTAAATATCATTTGAATTTCTACATCCTTATTAGAATGGTCTTGTAAAATATTGTTAAATATTTTCCTTTTTGGTGATCACTAGCTTGTGAACCTGATTCTTTGGGAGGATCACCAAATGTAATCTTTTAGTCATTAATAAGGTCTTGGATCTTATGATTTAAGGTAAAACATATATTTGTATAATGCCCAAGGCCTTGGTGATAGTCATAATAAGCATTTGCATCATACCCTTTGGATAGAGGTATACTCATATCAACCTCTATAGGATCAGGGAGAGATATAAGATGACACTCTATTAGTTATAGGAGTAATGAAGTATGAGACTCAGGTAAACATGTAAATTTTATCCTTTTGTGCATTAGATAAAATAAGTTGATTAGGATATTGTTAAATTGTATTAGCCATGGTGGTTGTTTCCTTTTTAGGTTCAAGAGGTTTCACCTTGTAACTTGGTTTAATTGTAAACTTAGTATTAGATGTAGATGTAGGCAGTATGTTTGCTACATACTTAATCTTGTTCAATGAAATAAGTTTCATTTCATGGTCCTAAACAAAATGGCATAAGTCATCAAAACATTTAAACTTTTTTAAAATAATGGACTCATTTAAAAGAGTGAGAAAACTTTGCTTGAATATTTCTTGAAGTTATTTATCTACCATAGGGTTGGTCATTTTATCCAACATTGTCTTGTAATCAAGACATATTCATTGACAATTTCATTTGTTCCTTATTTTATTTTTTCAATATGGGCATAAGAAAACTTTTCAAAAATATTAATGTAAAAGTGTACCAAAAATTGATCTACTAGAGGTTTGAATGCTTTCACATAATGGATAGGTAGATTATAGAACCACCTAAATGTAAAATTATTGAGGCTCCTTAGGAATAATTTGGTCAAATTTTTAGCATTGGAGGCATAATCAAGGCATGCCACATATAAGGATCAAAGATGTTGTTTAGGATCACACTTAAAATCATAAAATATGAATTTAGGTGCAATAAAACTAGTTGTTAAGGGGTGAAAATAAATCTTAGGTGAAATCAGATAATGCAAAACATATTTTGAATCAATGGCATGGGGAGACTTTAAAACCTTTTTCTCAATATTGGTAACTTTGTCCTCCAAGTTTTTAATAACTTGGATGAGTGTTTTAACTATAAACCAATTATGATTTAAATTTTAAATTTTTTTAGTCACCAAGGAAGATGTAAACATGGTATATATAGGCATTGAAACTGGTATCTAAGTTGAATAATTTGTTACCCCCATGGTAGATGTAGCAATAACATTTTGGTCCTTAGAGAACAATGGTTTAAAAACATAACCCTTTCCCCCACTAGATGTAGGAATCAATGAAGTATCTAAGGATAGAGATTTTTTGGTTATGATTTTTAAATTTTTAGATTCTAATATAGTTTTTAAGGGTCTCTTTGAGATCCTAAGGATTTTTACAAATGTGTTCATGAAATAATGCAAAGGATTACACTTTCTCATGGTATATTTACTCATGTTCATTATTTTCATTAGAATCACTATTTTAATTATCATAATCTTCTATTTTTATAACTTCATCATCATGGAAATCATTCTCAACATTGGTATAAACATGATCGATAGAATTAGGTTCCTCATGAGTTTGAGACATATTGGGTGATAAGAGAGAAATCTCAATGTGTTCAATAGGCACACCATCGAATCTAGGGATATGCCTTGATTTCATACAAAATAATGTAAAAATAACTAAAAAATTACAACAATTTGAAACCCTAGGTGACTAGAAACCTTAAGAATCATAAGAAAATTATTCACATGAATCAAGTTCACCAAATGCTTAACCTTAAATTAGATGTGGATCCTAATTTAGGTTAGATAGGGTTAAGAATATAGAAATGAATAATCACAAGGGTGATAAATATATCTATATTAGGCTAATTAATTATAAAACTCAAATATAACATATACTAAATTTATTATGCTGAGATATGCTACAAATGGAAACTATAGTTATGTTAGATATTACAATGAAAAAGAAACAAGATACTTAGATAGTTATGATGATAATAAAGATATAAATCTAGAACATGAAGGAATCATACCAAAATAATATTCTACAACAATCACCACATTGTGGATTAAATGCCTATATAGATATAGACACTTGCATCATCTTGGGATAGTCATGTCGATGCTACTATATAGATTATATATAGGTGTTAGAACAAAATACTTATTGAAACTAGATGTGACCACTTAAATTATTATGGGTTCATCATCACCTTTGTTCTGGTGCATTCAAATTAGGGTCATGGATTGATGTTCCTTATCAAATGATAAAACCCTAGTTCTTCATCTTCATAGTGATTTTGGTAAAAATGGGTTAGTGGGATCATTGTGTTAAGCTACCCCAAATTCCCCTCCATGAATTAATGTTTCCTAAATATCTAATATTTCAAAGAGGACCTTAGTTTTATGTAGTTTTCCCCTACATGTTAGCTTGTGTGTGAACTATGGAATGTGTGAAAAGAAAGTACAATAGTGAATTATCTTGTAACTTGTTGAATATAGCTCTTGGACTACTCCTTCAATACATTATACATGTATATGTGTTGTACCTATGAATGATATGGAAATAGGATAAAATATGGAAGCTTTTCTCACTTGAGTTCTTGATTGAATTCTCTTTAATATGAATACTAGGTCAATGCTAGGTGAGTTTAGAGTAAAGAGTGATTGTGCATATATACCACTCCTATCAGGATAATATCACACATAATATCACGTAGTTTGACCATTAGGATATATTTAATTTTTAAATTATATGATGTTAGGTAACTAGACACTTGCATCAGAATAAGACATCTATATTGACATATATGTCTATCTATGATGCAAGTGTCCAATAAGTAGGAAAACATGTACATGCCCAAAATTTATAAAGGCATAATATAAGTAGTTTTAAAACATTTTGGGAAAGATAAAAGTCCTAGGTCATCAACATAATACCATTTGGACTAAGTGATAGGCCAAGGGGCATAAGAGAGAGAAAATGTGAGACATTCAAAAGTAAGAAAGGTTTAAAACTAATAAGAATGACCAAGTTATGATTTTTCTAAGTGTACAAGATTGAGATGTAATGTAATTCATAGATATCATCTACATTCTCTTGGATATTATCTTGCATTAAAAAACTTAGGCTAACTTTTAGTATATATTTCATTCTCAAATTAGATGATTTTAGGGAACTGAACACTTATGTTGACATAGGAATCTGACTAGGATGTAAGTATTTGAGTAGTTGAAAAATAGGCACAGGTCTAAAAATTGCAGAGATAGAAGATAACCATGTTTTAGCATTATGGTAAATATATAACGCTTGGGTCATCAAAATGATACTTGTCATACTAAGAGATATTCAATGAGCATAGAGAGATAGTAGATGTGAGACTTGTAAAAGAAGGAAAGGTTTAGACCTAAGAGGAATAGACAAGGTTTGTATTTTCCAAGTGTAATAGACTAAGGTGTTATGTAATTCATAAATATCATCTACAATAACATACTATAGATTAGCATCATGACAGTGACACTTATTTTACAAAACCATATCAATATTTAGATTTTGAGTTTAGACCAATTATTTCACAATGGCGTGATACTTTCCATTCACAATAGGTCATCCTTCATATTTTAGATGCATCACCTATTGATTGTGAGGCTCTTTCAAGATTAATTTGTTAGTATGTCCCTTTTTTAGTTATATCTATTAAAAAATACAAAAAATAGAATATCACCAAGAAAATTAAAACCATCACTTATACATGATATGTGTAGTTCATTTGCATCATTTGATTTTTGATTTAGTCCATAGAGTACTTATATTTATCCATTTTTATATAAAATATGTTTCAAAAATATACTTGACTAAGTTATATAACATATAGGTTGTCACTTTTAGATGTAGTTGTAGGTGGTTTTATTGTCTTGGACATTGAAAACATACACAAATAATATCATGCTAATTCAGATAGTAACACACTATGCTCTTTTCCCATTCTAACAAACTTATCTATGTGAGCATAGGCTCTAATTTCTCAAACCCCAAAATAGTCATAGGCCTTCTATAGCTTTTGTGTATCATAAAAAAGTTCAATAGGGGCATATTTTACTCATCTTTTATCACTCTATGACTATCCCTTTTGCTCCTACTATAGTAGATTACATTGCATGCATCTTTCCATATTTTCTTACTTAATTTCACATTATTATCTCATTAGATACCTAAGTTTATTATCATGACCCTATTTAACCTGAATTTAATTCTTATTACTGATATAATTAGTTGTGATGTATTTGTGACATATTTTTGTTTGTTTACTTTGGTGTTATAGTTCTGTTATTTACATTGGTACATTTTATTATAATTATTGAGATAATTATGGATACATTTTCATTACAACATTGAATATTTATGCTTAATCTGTACTAATTTATTATTTAGTTTAGATGAGTTATTTATATTTTGTTACTACATTTATTATATTTATATGTCTATATATTGTTGATGGTCTATTTATTGACTACAAGGATATGTACTTAAGCTAGGTTGTGTTTAGACCTGAGCAATAGAGAAACATGGAGAAATAATGTGGATGAAAAAAATAGTGAATTTGAATATAAAAATTGAGCTTGATGGTACTATTATTTAATCTATATTGTTTACTTGATTAAATGCTAAGCATTATCATTTTTATGTTCAATCTCTTTATTGATTATTTTAGTTAGTTTTTGATATCATACATATATTAATTTACTTAATGTTATCAATTACGAGAATTATCACTTTGATGTGTCATGATTAGTCTTGTTATTGTTGATTTCTTTTGATGTCAACATTTTTTATCATTATTGTTATTATGGTTTCATTGACTTATTGACTATCGACTTTGACAAGGCATTCAGTCGTATATTATTTTTATGTTCACAGTCATTTTGATTATTGAGTCTTTATCACCTTGATTGGCTTGTGTTCATGCTACTCAGATAATTGCTTAGTATCAATTTTATTACATTTAAATTCACTTTAAAACATGTGATAATTTATCTAAGGTTTAATGACTATGCATTAAGTTATTTTCTTAAAAATCATTGTAATATTGTGTTGGTGGGGAATTTTTTATTCATTGGGCATGCATTGTTTGTCATTGGCAAGTTGGCTTGGCTTGGTGTGAAGTTGTTAGGTCGTGACCCACCTTGAGGGCATTGTTAATTAGTTGATGTTTTTTTTTAGTAATCCATATGACTTTAGAGTCATGACATTGGCTCGAGATACCATGCAAAGGGTTGAGACTCTTCCATGGGTTTTTAGGTTTTATTGTGTTCATTTGGACTTGGTTGTTCAAAGAATGCTACCATTTAGGGAGACTCTTCCAAAAAATTTGGAATTTTATCCAAGGGAAATGTAATGAAACTAGTGCATGAGGTTTTTTTGGGAGCTTGAACTATAGTTTAACCATTAATCTTTTCAACCATACAAGACTTTAGTAGAGTTAACTAAGGTACATTTTGGCATTTATTGTTCAATTGGTTTTGTTTGAGTATATGGCTTTTTAGATGATTGATTTGCATAATGACTTGGGATCCTAGAAATTAATAAAATATTCTTCAATGCTTGACTTATATATTACAAGTAAGTGGTGTTGTTAAAACTATGCGTTTGCATTTTTTATTGGTTTTTAATGGTAGACTAGTTATGTTTTTAATCATAAACATTTGGTAATAGATTTTGCCTACACTATGATGTTTATTGTTAAAACCCTAACTATAGTTGATGGATTTTATTTATGGGTTATTATGTAAATAGACATAAACATATCAACAATGGCTTCTACTGATATATATTATTAATAAATACATTGTTTACATATGTTAATATGGATCTATATAATAATGGTTATGTTGGAAACATATTGTACATATATATGTTTGTATATTTTTTCTTTGTTTGTTGGTATGGATGGGGTTATATTTGTATGATGTTAACATGGTAATGGTTGTATGATTTTATTATTGTGTTGTGATTTTATAAACCCTAGTTGGGTTATGCATCTAGGTTATTTAATTGGGTCATGCAGTTGGTTTATGTTAACTATTTAATTTTTTATTTTAAATTAGCTTTAGATTTTAAATAACCCTAGACTAGGTTCATAAAATTTATAAATAAATGTGTTTTATTTATTTATCTTTAAGTGTGTTTCAAGACATAGTCATAAACTTGGGGTAATGACATTATTGAGATTCCATGGGGTTCAAAATATACCCTAGGGTTTTGTGGAAAATAATATTTTATTATTTTTTTCCTTGTATGATTATGCTTGAATTTTATGTTTAAATAGTGGTCATTATTAAGTTGACTTGGTTTATCAAATCCTATTAGAATTATTTGCATGATTTTGATAATGATATTTGAATTATTTCAAGTTATTATTATTTGACTTACAATTAAAAATTATGATCAATTAAATTATTTTATTGATTTACTATGTATATCATTATAATTGATATTGAATATTTTACTATTTTTAATAATGTCTATTTTGATCAAAATGTGACCCATAGCTTTATGTAAGGTTAAATTTATCATTTTTAGTTGGTTGAAACTATAATCTTCTTTTTATGAGTTTTAATTTAACTCATTAATATCTATTAAATTAGCATGTAAGGATGACTTCCAGATAAGTTTAAGGCATAAATATTTATGGTACATATTATATATGTGAATAAAATATGGATCTTAAATCTAAAATCTTAGAAAATGAGTTTTAGTCATATTCAGGTACTAATTTTATGGACCTTGGTGGGTTGGATTTGTGTGGTTCATTTCCTATATGTTGTTTGTTTGTTATCAATCTCAATTCGTTTCATTGTCCTTTCTCCATCATTTCTCTATTGCCTTGATTCGTATCTAGATTATGGTTTGGGTGGTCTAGGGCCACTTAGGACTGGCAAGGTAGGTTTAACTTTCTTGGCTTACATGTGAAGAACTTTGATTCACTTCTTCTTTATATTGATTTGTGATGGTTTTAGATGATTTAAAATGTTTATGTAATTCATTTTATTCATTATAATTATAATTAATTATAATTGTATTAGATACAAATAATGTTATGTTTATCTTTTATATTCAGATAAATCTTGTAAGTTTGGGTTATGAATATGGTTATATTTAATCATCAGATTATTGTTAGGGTGTGGAGCTAAAAGCTTCACCTTGTTGCAAATAGAAGGAGGAGGTTTTTCGCAGATTGACAGTCGCCAGCGTCGATAGGCCACAACTGACGTCAGTCAGTGGAAGCACAGAGGAAACTAGCATCGGCAGGAGATCGGCCAGCATCGGTCACCTCTAGGAAGGTAGGGACCGACGTCGGTCACCTATAGTGGTCTGAACTGCTGTTGATGAATAGTCAGTTAAGTGAACATGGAGTTTGCATGTTAGAGACCAGTTTGAGTCTTTGAGCCACCCGTCTAATTTAGTGTATGCATGAGATCTATATAATAGACTCATGGGCTGTATTGTTAAGTGTTAAACTTGTAGAATCCAAGTGTGGAGCTTGGAGAGTTATTCCCATGGTGGAATCAAGTAGGATTCCCCATGTATGTAAGATCAGGTTTGATATGCAGGGAGTTGCAGAGTCATGGAGGAGATCTACATGTGATAAGTAAGATCAGGTTGGTCTGCGGGGAGATGTGTGAATGTGAGGGTCATAAAGGAGATCGGTGGGGGAGCTAGATCCAAGGTGACAGCAATACATCAGAGCAGGATCATGGTTAGATCTACTTGGAGTACCGATTCATACTCAGTTGTACTGGAGGTACAATGAGGTGAACAACAGCTTGTGTAAGTTGTTAGTTGAGACCTATGAGAGAAGATTACTTAGGTGGGAAGATTACTGGGAGCCCTTGAGGTAGAAGGCTTTGTAGAGGTGGAGAAGAGTGTGATCTCTTTATTGTAATTTCCTTTGTAATGAGTTGAATACAATTGTGTGTTCCCTCTTAGTTTTTGTGTTATTTCTCATTGATAGTTATTTGTTCTTCTGGTATTTCCACATGTTTAAGTTGCTTATACATTGGTAATCATGTGTGCTCTTAAATCTAACAAGTTATGTCAGAACTTTGGGAAACTTTGGTCCTATCAAATGGTATCAGAGTGAGGTTGGACGTTCTCAGAGCGAGCTTGACTAATAGGGGTTCATATCTGTTAAGTGTTGTTGATTACAGGTTACTCACAGGGGTTGTTGTTTGAGTGGGAGTATAACAAGGCAGAAGAATGGAGAAATTCAGACACGGGTGTAGCACCACAAGGAGTGTGGTGGGTTGTCTTTGAGTGGGAGCTTGAAGAGGAATACAAGCTAGGATGTAGATTAGACAGAGTACTGGTATGGGTACAGGTGTAGCTCTTTATCTCCAAGTGGGAGATTGTTAGGGTGTGGAGCTAAAAGCTTCACCTTATTGCAAATAGAAGGAGGAGGTTTTTTGTAGCTTGATAGTCACCGGCGTCGATAGGCCACAACTGATGTCGGCCAGGGGAAGCACAGAGGAAACTGGCATCAACAAGAGATCGGCCAGTGTCGGTCACCTCCAGGAAGGCAGGGACCGACGTCGATCATCTGTAGCGGTTTGAACTGCTGTTGACAAACATTCAGTTAAGTAAACATGGAGTTTGCATGTTAGAGACTAGTTTGAGTCTTTGAGTCGCCCGTCTAATTTAGTGTATGCATGAGATCTATATAATAGACTCATGGGTTGTATTTTTAAGTGTTGAACTTGTAGAATCCAATTGTGGAGCTTGGAGAGTTCTTCCCATGGTGGAATCAAGTAGGATTCCCCATGTATGTAAGATCAGGTTTGATATGCAGGGAGTTGCAGAGTCATGGAGGAGATCTACATGTGATAAGTAAGATCAGGTTGGTCTGTGGGGAGATGTGTGAATGTGAGGGTCAAAAAGGAGATCGACGGGGGAGCTAGATCTAAGGTGATAGCAATACATCAGAGCAGGATCATGGTTAGATCTACTTGGACTACCGATTCGTACTCAGTTTTACTGGAGGTACAATGAGGTGAACAACAACTTGTGTAAGTTGTTAGTTGAGACCTATGAGAGAAGATTACTCAGGTGGGAAGATTATTGGGAGCCCTTGAGTAGAAGGCCTTGTAGAGGTGGAGAAGAGTGTGATCTCTTTATTGTAATTTCCTTTGTAATGAGTTGAATACAATTGTGTGTTGCCTCTCAGTTTCTATGTTATTTCTCATTGATAGTTATTTGTTCTTCTGGTATTTCCGCATGTTTAAGTTGCTTATACATTGGTAATCATGTGTGCTCTTAAATCTGACAAGTTGTGTCAGAACTTTGGGAAACTTTGGTCCTATCAATTATCTATGCATATTTTTATAATTTATTTACATAATTACTTTAATTTATTAATATATTTGATAGATGAACATAGTTATGTAAATTTATCATTTGCTTTTAGCTAGATCTTATTTTGGAATAAGTAGATCTATAATAATGTTAAAAAATATGTGGCATTCTAGTTGCTATATTTGATTGGTTCATGATTTAATTATAACATGAAAATGTATTCATGACTTTGGTTATAATTTGTCACTATTAGGTTCATGATATTGAATTGACTGGTTATTTGAGGATGTAAATAATTATCTTATAACCCAATTGTAAAAGATAATTATGATTTTTACATGATTCTTTTAATACATTTGATTGTTTTGGAATCAAAACATAATGTTAGTATGTTATGATTTCAATTCAAAGATAAATTTATGAATTTAAGTTACTTGGAATGCTTCTTATGGAATTAACCTTAGACTTATAAAAGATAAGTGATGGCATTCTTTCAACTAGTTCACTTGTGTTAAGTATTATAATACATTATTTTGGTGTGGTTTGTAAGTTATGTTATTAAGGGATTTACGAATTAACTTAATCTAACCAAAACTTATTTGATAAGTTTTATAATTAATGAGAGTTGTTTGAAAATTCATTGAGACCTTAAAACAATAACTATACAAATTAATATAATGAAATCCTTGTGTTTATAATTTGGTGAATTCAAAGATCTATATTCATCATAATACTTATGTATGAGTTTGTAATTAGTGATATAATTTCTATTAAATATTAAAATGGGATTATTTTTTAAGTAAAATTGTATAAATATTCTAAAATTCTATTAGAAGACAATCATTCCACTTTGAAATTAATAAGCATTAACAAGTGTAGTGGACTATTATGAGCAACTCCTTAAAACTAATTGAAATTAAATCATGTAATATTATATAACTCTTACACATATGTTGTAAGTAAATTGGAAATAAGATAATTTTTGGAAGGTTTTAAAAATAGAATGGTTGTTCCTAACTAAGCCATATTGTGATTAAGGATAAAATGTTTCATGTTTAGAATTGGCCATTAGAACATTTAACAACTAATTCATATCCTTACATCACAAAGGAAGTTAATAGAATTATAATATTATGTTATTATAAATAATCTACTTTGGAACATAAAAAAAGTAAGTTCTAATCTTAAGTTAAGTAATTAAAATATTCTTAGGCTAAGGTCCTAAACTTAGAAAAAGGTTTAAATGTTTTAAAAAAGATTAAAAGCTAAACTTAATATTACTGCACTTGGTCCATAAGACTATTAATATGTATTGAGTTTGTTAAACTAATATGACACTCATTTGGTAATAATTGGAATTATAAGGGTAACCTTAAGCCAATGTAAGATATTTAGGCATGCTTTGTCATGTACTTGTACCTTATTTGTAGATTTTTAAGATGTTCCTAAATAGAAAATAAGCATTGTTATTGAAACATCCCATGAATATTGAACACTCATTTAATTAGTTTATGCCAAACCTTGTGCATCAGTTTGATTGTGAAGTTAAAAGGCGTTTCAATGCTTTGTATTGAATTTTTAAATAGTCATTTTCCCTTGATCTTGTCTATTGTTTATGATTTGTTAGATCTTACTTAAGAAAGCTTAGTATGATGATTCTTCTATTGAATCTAATATCACTTTACCAATATTTTTTGAAGTTTTATGAATTACCTCGTGAGGTACTGGTTATTTTATAACCTATACATGTACTTTAGTGAGGGCATAAGTTAGTGATAGCTCTAATAAGAAGGCCACAATAAAGTAAATGGATAGAGGTGAGTGGGTAAGACCACACTAGCCTACTTCTATCTGAATACTAAGTGGTTAATATGCTTCCTAATGAAGTCATTGATTAGTTATGTACTTGGTCTCATTCATGTGTTAGCTATAACATAGTTATGGATCTCATTACATGTCTTTGTGCTAAACTCTGGTTGAAACTTTGTTCTAAAGTTGTCATTTTGAATTATAAAAAAAATTATGGTTGTGACATTTATTAATATACTAATGTTAAAATTTCTTATGTAGATAAATTTCACTTATTCATGCATGATTATCATGTTTTCTTCTTTACTTCATGCTTTGTGTGTATTTATTTTCTATATTGTGGAAATTTGAACATGTCATTATTTGTGAATTTAAGCCTTATTATGTGTTCTATGTGTGTGAGTGGAATTTTAACATATCCCTAGTATGCCCCCATGGTCTTCTTCCATGTTTTTTGTGTTTTACATGTGATCTTTTTATATGTGCCATAACCATGACTCTTATTTTCTATTGTTTTCTCACTTTGCAATGCCATGATAGATATCATACATTTCCCTAGTTTTTTGATGCCATGATAAATATCATACATTTCCTTGGTTTGTTCTATGCCATGATAAATATCATGAAAATGTTCAAAGTAGTTATATATTAGTTTCAAGTGCTCATTATATGATCATTTATTCACTATGTGCCTAATTTTTAACATCTATATAGTCATGAAACTATGTATTCTTGGTTCTACATGTATCATACATTAATTGTTTTCCCAAATTATCAATATGATGCCATGATCTCCAATGTTATCAATATTATTCTAGATTTTAATTTTTGGATAAAATCATTTACAATTTTTTTTTGTTTGAGCTATATTATTGTGCTTATTTCACAACTCACCTCAAAAGAGGGGACACAATGACATGTCTTATAGAATAAGCTAAAACAATCCACTACACAAATAGAAAAAAATAGTACTTGATCAGTTGATTATAGTACATACTTAGTTTTTCCCCAAAAAAATCACTCAAAAAACATTGCACCATTTAGACAATAGGGTAGGTCATGGTTTTCCAAAACTATGTGCTTTCATCCCAAGAATTAGAATAGTGTTTTTTAAACTGATTATAATCATAGTTTATAGAATAGTTTTTTAGTGGTTACCTAGAAATAATTTCATTTATTTACATAATATTATTACATAATTTTTATATTAGTGGCATCATTCAAGATAAATTTTCTATAATCTTAAAAGGTTTTACAAAGTTATCAAAATCAATATAGTCAAATATTAGATTGAGGTTATGTGTGCATTATGTGATCACTTTATTGTGTATTTTTCTACTAGTTTTTATATAAGGAATGAAAATTCATATCATTCTCCATGTTGAATACACCAAACTTAGTTCATATCATTTTTTCACTAGTTTTACACTAGGTATTTCTCAAAATTTGCACTATAATGAATCTTATTCCATATTCAGTAGTTTATTGAACTTTTTTCACCAATTTTATACAAGAATTATCTTTTATAATTCTTACAAGGAATCCAAACTACTACACTACCTTGAGTTGTAAAATGATGAATTTAAGTGCATCTTTAGTTTTTAAGCATGAATTATCTTACTAATGAGGATTAGTGCATACACATTCCAATCCAAGTGTTTCAATTAAGAAATATCCAAGGGGTTGCACACTCTCTAATCACCAAATTTTCATCATAAAATAACACAATTTGAGTACATGAAATTCTATATTCATTCCTTATTATTCATTTTTTAATTTGTCTGTCTTTACTTTCATATTTTAATCCTAATTAAGGACTAGTTTATACACTAATTTATACATGTTTTATTACTAGTTTTCATGAACCACAGTTCATAATATGAGCTATATCAAAGCCTACTAAGCACGTGTAGGCTTATGTATAATTCTTTTCATTTTAATCTATTACTATCACTTTTATGCATGTATAGAATAAAAAAGGGGGAAATGTAGTCACTAAAATTGACATTTAATTTTAAATCAATATACTTGTGACTACTCCTTATGAACACTTAACTTGTGCTTAATTCCATGGTTCAAAACCATTATTCTTCTCTTATATGCAAATAACCTTCTATCCTTAAATAAATTTGATATTGAATGTTCATGTTCCTCATTCCAAATATCTTAGACTCACTATTAGATTGATTCACAATTATAGTTTATATGTATTTATTCTTCAAACAAATCCACTCCTTTAGGATAATCCCATTAGTTAGTAGTATATGAATGCATCAATTTTCATCCTCTTACCAATTAATGGATAATTTTCAAATTTAAATTTATCAAAATGGGTCATCTCATACATTTTTTCAAGCTTAGTTTGAGGAAATCCCAAAAATACCACTATATGAGCATATTTTCTACCCATTTGATCATTAGACAGCAAGAGGCTACCACAATTGAAAATTCTCAAATTATATAGCTACACATTGAGAGTAAAGTAGATATTATTCCTAATTCCAAATCCATATGGTCCAGGTATCCCTAAGTTAGGTTTGATTAAGATAAAAAGGTCACAAGTCATTATTCATGCACATAATTACATTAAGATTGCACTGAAATATATCATTTCACACACACTACCATAACATGGGATAACTACATGGAGTTTGATCCCTATTCAAATAATTGGTATGTAGGAATCACACAACACATGAGGTGTTGAGGTCAATCACAACCCCATATTATTATCCTAATCCCCTATTTTATAACATTTATTCTTCCTTATTATTTAACTAAAATTCAAGTGAAGAAGAAGACACAAAGTGGATCCTATAGTGAATCAAACAAATATGGTCATACACATAGGAACTACATGTATAAACACATCTAATATAATTCACACAAATATAAAAAGCCCTAAAGTACATCAACATAACCTACAAATAATAGCATAGGCTAACCTATTCCAAATAATAAGGCCTTATCCTAGAATAGCATAGAGCCCTATTCCTAATTCATAACACCATCACATATCCCTAAGACCATTTTCACATTCATTATTATAGTCTTACATACCCAAGTTATAACTAAGTTATCCATTTTAATTACTTTCTCCTTTTCATATATTTCTAAAAATATTAAGTTCCAAATCATTCATTTCTATTTATTATATATTTTATGCATTCTAATTTACTTAGTAGTTTGTCTTAATTATATTAATACTCTCTTAATATTCAATTTTGATAAAATATCACCTTATCTTCTTAACAATCATTTACTTAGAATTTAATTTACTTATACCCCCTTACAATCATAGTTATAATCATTTATCTTTTTTGAGGTATAATGAGAACTATACCCCTATGCCATAGGCTTAGTATTTAGAACCTTTCCTTCTTGACATTTGATTTTTTGTTTACCCTCTACTAGATCTATGGATATCCTAGGTCCTTACCCACTCATCCAAGTATACATAGGTTATATTCAAGTCAAATTCTATTAAGAGAAAGATGATAGTTTTAGGTCATCCTAACCCATGTATAGATTAAAGTTAACTTGACATAATTCTTATACATCCTTTGGTTGGATCAGTTTCATGTTTTTCCTTTTAAATTCTTAGCGACATATTTAAAATAACCATATGTATTTTAGTCTAATTTTATCAGCCTACTTGATAACATTTATTAATATTAATAACCATATCAGCCAACCTAATAAAATTTTGTATCTTTTCCTAATTATATCTACCAACCTAATATGGCTCAATGTTTGCTTTCAACTATATTGGCCAGTGTGATACAATTCTATTTGATTATTTTTTTCTTTTGACTATATCATCTATCTCAATACCATTTTGAGTGTTTAGACATTTTATTACATTTTGTGAAATTCACTTTCAATTCAAATCAACTTTATTTATATTTATATTTTTTCCTTCCTAGAAGTGTGTTTTGATAGTTGTAAAACTAACAATATCTATCATTTAAGGCCTAGTGGTCATCGACTTTACCTATGTCATGGTGTGAGAGGTACCTTCCCAATACTCATGACAACAAACATCATTATATATGGAGTTTAGTTTTTATGTACCTCACAATATAGCATAAACACCAAAGTGTTTATTTTTCAACCTTTAGGAAGTATTTTAGTTGTTTGATTTTGTAGTGCATTAGTAAATGGTTAGCTTTCAAAATTTACTCTCAATGTACCTCATAAATGGGATAGTTTGGATAGGAGATGGTGGAATCCTCTGTAACTAGTATCATTTCAACCTTATTCACTATTTATGTTGAAGATCAATATATATATAAGATCCTATAAGTAAAAAACTATATGTAGTTATCTTTCCATACTTTGATTTTTTAGAAACTTTGTTTAATTCTTAGCTTATTTGTTTTTATACTATATTAGCCACCCTAATACCATTTTGTGTTTTGTTTAAATGACATTGGCTAGCTCAATATAGTTTTGTGTGTTTTTAAAACTACGTCAACCAAATAAATATAAATCAACTTTATCATCTCATTTTAAACTACATCAGTTAGACCAATACATTTTTTTCCTTTTTTCCAAACTACATCACTAGATTGATATAGTTTTGTTCTACCTATGAATTACATTAACCAACCTAATATAATTTAGTTTTACTAATTCCATACTAACTATATTAGCTAACTCAAACAATTATTTTCAAATACCATACTATATGAACCAACTCAATATAGTTTGATATCCTTTTTTTTAGTTCCAAAATGTATTAACCAACCTAATATAGTCTATTTTTAGCAATTATGTGTAATTGACTACACCAGTTAGCTTAGTAGAGTTTATCTTGTCTCTTCCACTATGGAACATATTTTAGACCAATATAAAAATAAAACCCACCAAGACTTCTAAGGATTTTTATCAATCCTAATATTATGGAACTAGCTAATCCCAATAAAATCTCCAAAAATTCTTACATGCCTTATAATTATACCACGAATCAAGATCAAATTCTGAGTAATTTTCATGTGGCTTCAACTAAATATAAAGGCTATGAGCCATATTAAAATCATAAAACCACTAAATGAGGTCATGTTATGGCATATAAGTACACCATATGAGAGAGTTCTTTAGGATATCTCACTCCTATCCACATAATGGGATCAACCCTAGGCTATGGGTATCCTTTGATGGGGTTGAACCTCTAGAGAAGACTAGTTCCACTTGGTAGATCACCTAAACTATTGATTTTACATTGGAAAGGGAGAGAAAGGCTGAATAAAATGAATAAAATCATAAAATTTTTGATACACAAAACTAAATAACACTCCTATTTCTACAAAAAAACATAATGGGCAGCTCAAAGATATCTCACTCACATAATCTCTTACACTAGCTGGTCTTGTATAAATGATTCTGATACATCCTAGATAAGGGAAGATCATAGATGAATAGTAAAATACATAATATAACCCCAAATATGATTGAAAAAACAAAAATTTTTACCTTAAAACACCTTAAACCACATTAAAATAGGCAAGAAAGAGAGGAAAAACACCAAGGAATAAGAACTCTTCACAAGGCAGTCATGCATAAATTATCTAGAACATAAAGTACAGTCAAAGAGATAGGTAAAATAGATGATATTATTAATTTAAAGGATATTTATTAAAACATTTTATAGGGTTTTTACCTGGTCAAATGAGATTATATCTTAAAATGAGAAAAATGAGATATATAGAATAAAATAGAAGAGAGAATAAGGGAAAATGGATGATGACTTGAGTGATATCATCCTTATCTATATGGATAAAGTCTTCATTATTATATAAGGCTTATTTAATACTTTGATTTTACTCATATTTCCACTTAACCTCTCCCACTTACCAAAGTCTTCACATCTTCTACTTGGTCTTCTATAAGCCTATAGACACTTTGTGAAGGCTTGTCACCTTAGCATTTAATGCCTGGAGACCTTGAGGGTGACTTTGATTACCTTTTTCAACCTCTGTTGATGAGTAATGACCTTAATACACTTATAAAACCATTCATAACTCCATTATACCTAAAAATTGAATCTTTTCTCAAAACATAGCCTAGAAAGGCTTCTTGAAGTCAAAAAGCATTGAAGTCCATAGACTTGTGGAATCAATACTCCATTCCAGTTGTAACATTGACTAATTTTAATTATAAATTTATACAATTTGAAATAATAATTAAAAAGAGGGAGAAATAATATTTCCAAAACAACTAGTGGCATCAAAAATGGATCTGTGGATCAAAATATATGGCTGAAAAACCAACATGCAATCACACATAGTTGCATCAACACCTTTAGAACATGAAAAAATTAAAATTCATATATCAAGATATCAACAAAACCCATCATCTATTATGTTTCCAAAAATATCTTTACAATATTCTTAAAATGTTATTTTTGGTTTTTTTAAATGATCAAATTAATCCCTTTGACCTACCTTGTGAGTGTTTTCTAGTGAAAATTTGGTTGAGTGATAAATCTTCCTAGGAGTGTCACTTCACACCATCATAACTTTTCACTGGAAACTCACGTAACTAAAAAATCAAGTGAATTACCTTCTTGTTCCATTATGTTACAATAATTAAAATTTTAATTTAATTTGGAATTCATTTTGTCTTGTGCAAATGGGATTTAAAATTACTCATTCGATAGATTTAGTAATTGGGAGATGTAGGAAATGTTTAAGTAAAAATCAATGTAGATGTTGAATTTGACAGTTGTGCACTTCAAAAATTGTATCTAATATATGTGGAATATTTTTCCCATACAAATATAATGACATTTAATTATCACCATGATAAATTTTAACAATATTTGACATCCTTTACCACTACAAAAATAAGCTTGAAAAGTGTGCACTAACCAAATCTGAAAACTGGAAACAATTTTTAACCTTGCACGTGGGAGAAAAATTTTGGAATTTTTTTTGACCCAAACATTATTCCCACATTTTTATACAATAATATGAAAATTTAATTTAATTTTAATTTATTTGTTTCTAATAAATGGTGTTTGAAAAGTGTTATGCAGGTTGATTTGGTACCTAGAAACACACATAAATCTGTGCACTGGGCATTTTTCATGACTACAACATTTTCACATGAAATATATATATTTGATTCCACATTTAACATTATATTAACATGAAATTTTATACCATATTAAAAATTTTTGAGATAAATTATCATGATTTATCCCTACAAAATTGCTCCCAAAAAGTGTTGTGCAGGCTGATTTGGCATATAGAACCCTAATTTTTCCATAAGGGATCAAGGTGACTTTCTCATGTCTTTGATGTTTTCTTGAACATTTATGGTATATTAAAAATTTAAAGGATTAAAATTATGTTTTATTCCTCCTTAAAGACATGAAACAATGGTGGAAATCCTTAAAAATGTAATATTTGTGCTCTCCTAAGCTCTTCAAGCCAATACAGTTTCCTGGAAGTGATTTTCCTTGCATGGAGCCAATTTTGGATTGGTTTCTATTGTATTATGAGTAATTAAAACCTTTACATGATACATACACAATATAAAACCAAAATTTGTCTTTGTAAATACCTAGGACAATCATTTCTGACTCCATATGTGAGAAAGCAAGTGAGCATCCTTGACATGCTTCTTCAATAGACCTATAATTTTCTATTTATTGAGTTTGATGAGGTCTCAAGACTCAATCTTTTTTAAATAGGATAATTATAGACATAAAAAATATTTAAATCATTTTTATCCATTTTGAATCTATAAAAATATATGAAAACAAGAATTTAGACCTGCTACATACTTAGAAAGTGAGAACTAAGAAACCAAGGAAGAGAGAATTAGGCATATATTGAGATTTATGAGGTCTCAATACCTAATTATTTTTGAATTAGTACCTATAATATCTAATATAAAATTTAAAATCATTATATATCATAATCCAATCTTTTAAGACTCTCAAAAATGCCTTTTTCAATTGTCCCCACTTGCATGCTAAAACCTTAAAACTTACAGATTTGAAATTCTCCAATTATTGCATTGAATTTATGATTTAGGAAGGTTTAGAAAGGTCATATATAATTTAAAAGGTAAATTAATTGTTTTTTAGAATGGGAAAGTCCATCTAGGCAAAATCTTTGTATGTAGGCCAATTTTGGCCAACAGGTCACCTACTATAAGATCGTGGGTTTTAAGTGGAATGCAACATAGATAATACAAAAAAAAAGATAATATAACTCCATGAACATCCTAATAATAATTAAAAGGACCTTACAATTTTATGTTACCTCATGATGGTATTTCATGTGGAATTTCCTCATTCCTATATGCATAATATTTCTATAGGAATTGGGGCAAATCAATTTGTGACTTCTTCAATTATTTATCAACCATGCATAGTATTACCAATAAAATGGTGGATCTTTATTTTTATGTTTTTACCCAAAGTTTTCAAGTTAAAAAAAATGTTAATTACACATCTAGTTATTCCAAATAAGGCACTCAAGTTTCTAATTCTAACTATAACACTCCCAATATTAATCAAATTATCTTACAAGATATGAGACAAATGGCTAACATTTAAGCCAATAATAGTGTTCAAATGATGAAAATGAAAAACAAACTTTTGTAAATGTAAAATTGAACTCAAAATATTCAATGGGAAGTTATAAATCAAAATTCACCCCACCCCTATATATTCTCATGGTAATCTCATTCTAAAACCATCACTTCACAAAAAATTCATTAATGTCTCCAAAATAAACCCTTGGTCCATAAAATTAAAAACATTCACATAGGTGGTATCACTATTATGATATCATATATCTAGTGATCCTAATTTTCACTTTAAGTCCTGTAATAACATTTATAAATAATGGATTAAAATCAACACTTTTGTCACTACCAAACTAATTATCAAAACCTTCTCTAGTGATGCTTTAGATTGGTACGATCAACTAAATTCTAACTCCATTTATAGATTGGAACACATAGTTAATGCATTTTTTTAATAATTAAAATACAATTATCTTCCTAAAAATAACTTGGATCACTTTATTAGTTGAAATAAATTATAGAATGAGACTACCCAAACCTTTATTAAGTGTTGGAAAGCTTTAGGCAATAAATCAAAACATAATATGTCAAAAGACAAACTATTCCAAATTTTCACCAATGCACTCAATCCCAATATCTTCAGGACACTTTATAAAAAATATTTAGAGGAAGCCTTAGATCAAACCAAATTTTTATATTTCCTTATAAGAAAATTTTATCCTTTCCAACCCAAGCTTGGAACTTGAATGCTTATGATATCTAAAACTAAGAAATCCATAGACCATGGTGTCTATAACACTTATTATTCTAATAGAACCATCAATGCCATTTTTTTAGGAAACTATGATGAAGTGACTCTTTCCCCACCTATAAAATAAATCCCCTTACAACATCATCCTCCTCCTTAAAAAATTAACAATTGTGAAATCCATAAACATATTTCCATAGATTAGGTTAGGAAATGTCTTCCTAGACTTTCAGTAGAGATTCTAACACTTCCTATCCCATTTCTCATTGGTATGATCCTATAAAATTTGATTATTTTCACACAAAATGGGATCATTCTCATGAGAATTTTAAGTAAATTAAAACATCTTAATTTAAAATTATTTCTTGGTCCAAACTTTGATCATGAATCCATGATTAGAGAGTTACACTAATCATATGATAAGGTAGTCAAGGTTAATTACTACAAAATAAAGTGTGATGAAATTCACCAAGACAACACTCACCTTACCATTTATTCCAATCCAATCCCAAATCAAACTCCAAATCAATAACCTAAAAATCAAATCAAACCCCTTCCCAAATAGTGACAATATCATTGAAACCATAATTAATCTTAGTTATTCTTATAATGAAGAAAACTTGGTGAATATTAATTGCATGAAATGGGTAGTCTCCTAAATTTACCCTTGTCCTCTTAAGCCTCATACTCCTTATCCTACTTGTAGAATAGTTTAGGATTACCATTTGCATATTTTTACATCCATGAAATTTAAAAAAATTATAATGTTTATGCTTTCAAATAGACCAACTATATCGGTTGACCTAGTATAATTTATTTCCTTCATAACTATATTGGTGAACCCAATATAGTTCCCTACCTTCACAATTATATCATCCAGCACAATGTAGTATGTTTCTCCATCAACATATATTCAAACTACATCTATTGTCCCAATATAGTATTCCATCTCTAAATCAGGTCTAAATATATCATTAGGCTAATATAATTTATTTCATTGACCATTTATTTTTAATATATCATCCAACCTAATAAAGTTTGTTTTTTACCTAATTTTTATTATTTTTTTTTCTAGGCCAATATAGACTATTTTTAATGTCTTTATGCAACCAACTATATTAGACAAGAAAATATTGTTATCTCTACATGTTTTAATTATATCAATAGTGTCAAGCCCACATGATTTGATTTTAAATAAAATTCAATCCATATTAATTTATTATATATTTGATCCATAAAAAATTGATCCCTCTTTCATAGTCTTGTTTGGCTCAAATTAGATATGATGAATATGATCCCATAGAATAACTTTCTCAATTCCCATCTCAAATTTAATTTATTTAGCTCATGAGGGTTTTTCCACGTCATATATACCATCTTATGTAGCTTTTCTCTAATATGAAGATTCCTCAACCACCACATATGGTTCAAGAAGCTACCTTGCCTAGGTTTAAGGAAAACATAATATAACAATGTAAAGAGATGCCTATCGAAGTTGATCAAAATATGGGTGCATATCTCTCATTAAATTTTCCTATAGCATCTATGATCCCTTATGAATTTTGAGGATTATTATCTACATTAGGTAAATTAGTAGTTTGTTATTTACCATAGGTTAAATAATACTTACTACTTATAAGTGGTGCATATGGATAAATACGGTAAGATAGTTAATAAACATTATTGTTATGTAACAATAATTTATACTAGATTATGGTTAGTCTAATATATTACAAATATAATTTGTAATATATTATTATTTGTACATGTCCAATAACCACATGATTCTAGGAGAGAATCATGGGATGTTTACTCCCTAATTATAGGCTATCTCTTGTCTATATATTTGGATCTATACCTATGGGTATGTGTAATAGGAAAATAAGAGTGTGTAATATTCAAAGTGTGAGAAATTATATATTATGAGTTTAAAAATTATATTATGTGTATTTGCCATGATTTGTATTTAAATCAATTTTTGTTGTGTTTATCTCTTACAAGTACCTAACAATGGTATTAGAGTGGGTAATTATTATGCATTATTAAGATGGTGTGTTGAGGTTTTAAGTGGAAATGATAGTATAGTTTTCCCCTATTGATGAAATATTATTATTTCAATAAGATTTGTATAGAATGAGTTTCTTTTTTTATTGTCTGAGTTTCATGTATTATGTTGGAATAGCTCTTGACTATGACTGCTTCAATTAAGATAATTGGTGTGAGTGAATTCATAAATTGATCAAATCTATTCTGGTTTTGTACATTAGTTGTGATGCTAGAATTAGAGATGTAGTGGTGAGATCTAATTTAGTACTCTCAAATAGATGTCTCTACATGGCATGGTGACTCCCTTGAATCATTATTTCATTGCATATATATATATATATATATATATATGCATTATTCAATGGATTTATACTTGATTTAATTGAAGCTTATAGATAGTAGTAACATATCATTCTACCTCTTAGACTTTTGATGGTCAATGCATTTTAGTTATATATGATTATAGAATTTTGAGATCTATTATGATGACAAGATATTTGATTTGTATTGGTTTGTATCAATTTATTTGACACATGTGTTAGACCTCATATTAAATATTAACTCACTTTGCCTTATGATGACACTTGGATTGGTCTATTATTACATTCAATCATATGTGTCCTCCATTAAAGATTTTTTCAATCATATCTACCTACAAGCTCTTCTCTACTAGTTATTCATAGCAAAATGTGATGTCTCTAGTGACATTCAATCATTACATTGATGAATTTGGTCTTAGTGACTATTGTCATCTCTTTCCAATTTGGATATAAAACACATTTTATGGTGTATTCTACAAATTATTTATTTTCCATATTTATACCATGCAAGTTATCTATAAATTAATCTTATGCACATTGAACTAGTGATGTGCTTACATCTAGGTTATTCTCCATGTATTAATTTATCTTCACATTGAATTTTATATTGGATTATCCAAAATATTTAAACATGGATAGATCCTTTAAAACTTGGTGTATTTGTCTAATATCCTCATTTTTTATTTCATTTGGCCTATGATCTTGTTTTCATCACTCAATGACATTATGTTACTCAGTTCTTTGATTCTCCATGTGTTGCTTGTCATCATCAAAATAAACTTCTTGTAATCCCATGTTCTTGACTCAATATCAATTAATGAAAGTATAAAATGGTCTATTTTTGTTTATAAGTATCTAGGTTGTGCAACTCTGCCCATACAACACCCATGATTTTTCAAGTGCAAACTGATCATTGTACATGTGCATATTTCTACCAAGGTTTGGGGTCTTAAAAAAGGCATGCATAATATTTAAATCTTATGGTCAAGTTAAGTTGGTCAATAAAGTTAGGTTTTATTTATATTTGAATTTAGGGTTATGTAGTTTTTTATTGAGTCAAATAATAATTGATAACTATTTTATAGAGTATTTAGAGTGTCATTTTGTAAGTCAGCCTTATATGTCATTAAGTGTCATAATTTTAAATTGTCATAGATTCAAAAGTGTTAGTTTTTTTTTATTTTGGGTCTTGGGTCATCAAGAGTATTCTTAAAAAAGTGTCTAGATTAATTTTTTGTTCCAAAAGAGTCATTTTCAAAATTGTAAAAATTAAAAAATTTGCTTTATGAATGTATTTTCAATGGAAACTGACATCCATGTTGTTTCACATTATAGGTGAAGTTGTAAAAATAAACATAATGTGTAAACTTCTAAGATTTAATTCCCAATCGATTGAGTAAGTAACTTATTTTGAAGGAGGTCAAAGGAAATGGAAGAAGGAGGTGTTTTTGTGATCTCTCATCAGTTATCAATGATGGGGCTACACTTTTGGTATGATGACTTGTTTTTTAGTTATGTGGTGTGGATTTTAGTTTTTTATATTTTTAATGTGGTGTAAAAAATAAAAATAGTTGTGTATATTTATGTTCACTTGTGAAATTTTCCCATGTAGCCCATTTTATATAAGAATTGTAGAATGTTTATCAAAATGTATCGTAGCAATCATGTTGTAAAGGTCATTGATAGACTTATGAAAAACCATTTATGTAAAGGTTATTGGTGAACCTACAAAACCAACTGTGTATGGTTTATGGTGAACATGTAAAATCATTTGTGTAAGGTTATTGGTACACCTACAAAACCAATTAGGTAAGGTTATTGGTTGAATCTAGGTAAACCCATCAAAGGACAATTATGGAAGATGAATATAAGATTATGTCTTTGTTCATGCTTGGGTGGTGTTTGTATCCATCAATGAAATTGACTTTTAAGAATAAGTCTTTTGGAGAAATGTGTATTGGCACATGTATGACTTTTGTGCAATCCTGAAGCTAAAAAGTTGAAGAGAATATCATGAGCACATAGAGGTGGCATGTTATAATCTAAGAACAATATATTTTTTACCATGTAAAAATTAAAGGGTGGTGTTGAGGATTAGTATTTACATTGGGTAAATTATAATTTTTTATTTACCATAGGATAAATAATACTTACTATTTGTAAGTTACCATATGGGTAATTACTATAATATAGTTAGTAAACATTATTGTTATGTAAAAATAATGTATATTTGGTTATGGTTAGTATAATATACAAATATAATTTGTAATATATTATTGTTTATACGAGTCCAAAAACCATATGATTATAGGAGAGAATCATGGATGTTGACTCTCTAATTATAGGTTATCTCTTTCCCATATATTTGGATCTATACCTATAAGTATGTGTAATAGTAAAGTAAGAGTGTGTAATATTCAAAGTGTGAGAAATAATATACCGTGAGATTAAAAAGTAATCTCTATGTATTGACCATGATTTGTATTTGAATTAGTTTATGTTGTGTTTAGATCTTACAATACCTAATAGTAAAATCATAATTTATGTAGATGACCGTCCATTATTTATTAACATCCAAGTTGGTGACATCTAAATCAAGTGACCCTTGATATATGAAAGACACATAAATTTTGTCTCCTTATAATTTATCAAAAATTTAAGATACTTTGAATGCCAACATAAATATACCAAAATCACATGATAAGGCTATGTCTAAAGACAAATTCTCCCAATAGGATGTGTTTAGATCCCTATCATGGTATCTCATGTTATGCTTAGAGTTGAGGTTATGATTGTTAATTTCCCCCTGTCATATAACATTTTGATGTCAGAATAACCAGTGGAAGGAAATTAGATATTGTTTAATATGAATAAAAAGTAAATTAATAAATTACATAACTTGTAATGAAAAATTAAATAATGCAAGAAATAAATAAATAATATTTTACATAGTTTTAGCATGGGAAAACCTCAATGAGGTAAAAAAACCCAAAAATATTTCTATTATTTGAGAAAAATTTATAGACCCAGTAAATCCTTTTCAACTCACTTCTTCTCTTTCACAAAATACTCAGAGGTGTAGCCACTCAAAATAATTCACAATCTTGTGATTTGATTAAAAAATTAAAATTCTTTTATAAGGTGA
Organism: Torreya grandis; assembly: GCA_037957365.1. NCBI lineage: Eukaryota > Viridiplantae > Streptophyta > Pinopsida > Cupressales > Taxaceae > Torreya > Torreya grandis. The sequence continues at coordinate 76,090 of JARHVA010002398.1, forward strand.
GTGAATGGTTGTGACCAACCAATTCACCTTTTTTTTATTGAAGAGTGTATATATATTAGTATAAAAAAGTATAAAGTACAACACTAATCATACCAAAAAATGGGTGGAAAATTCACACCCCATGAGTGAAGTCATATCAATGATAAATAATCCTCAAGAAAAGGCATAGTCAAGCAGAGGGTCAGTAAACACCACTCAATAAAATATCAAATAATAGTGCATAAAAACTATGAGAGAAAATAAATTATCACATAATAATAAAGAGTAAATTTAAGCTTCTACAACACAAACATGGTGGCTGAAGGAGGTGGTGGATAAGGTGGATCTTGTGGTTGATCTCCCCATCCTCCCTAGGCAGGAGGACCAGTGTCCACAATTATAGGTTCCAATTCACCTTTTCACCTAATCAAATATAAAATATAAGTCCTATATACTAACAATAAGTTTTGAATACTTTATTATGTTAAATAATAAATATATTATTTATTTTTATTAAATGGACCAATGTGGACCACAAAGGTGTCTCACAAATACTAATGTTCCAATACTCCCCAATAATTTTTAGCCGGGACACATACCATAGTCACATTTTTATATAGAATGAACTACCATACATAAAACATACATAATGATTCTAGGATAACATGTAACATTTGAAGGATTTAAAAATATTCACCATGCCAACATCACCTTTTGAAACAAAAGTAACTATAATCTATAAACTACTTAGAATAAGTTTAGGCTAGCTTGATAGTGGGAATACATCCCAAAATTTCTCATGGATAAGATTACAAGTATTTGGATCCTTAATAACATAAGGACCTCAACTAAAAAACATGATTGATTACTGAGTACACTATGAACTTGCATAGGGTGAAATTTACATAAAAATCACATATGATGACTTTTTATAATGTTTTTACAATAGAGAATAAGTATTAATATGAAAAAGAACACATGGTCAGTATGAGGTGACATTTTCATGCACACTTCCCCTCAATGTAAATTTTGAGAGGTTCAATATTGTACAAAAATTGTATAACTTGGTAGCACCAAGTGATTTTGTGAATATATTTTCTATTTGTTCATTCGTAGGATAAAACTAGAGATAAATATCACCATTGAGGAATTTTTCTTGGATAAAATGCACATGAGATTCAATATACTCTTTTATTCATTGTTAAACTAAATTTTTTACTAGGGCTATACAATTTTGACTATCACAAAGAAGAATTATATTTTGAGAGACACTCATATTCAATACTTACAATAATATTCATATCTATAGATCTTATTTAGTAACTTCCATGTACCATATTTAAAACATATCCAAATATATATTTATTATATCATAGCATGGTTAGCATCATAATAACCAAATACGTAAATACAAATGATGAAATATGTTTATCTATAGTAAAGCACATTTTAAACAATCAAGTCATGTTTTAGGCAAACCAATTCACTTGTTTGATTTCTAAGTTAGTGACACACATAAATTATTATATGCAATTCATTATTGGACATATCCAATATTAACAAAATTTGAATCCACAACTATCATGTGATGTAAATAAAATAATTTCACTATAAATCTAATATTACGTTAGCCGAACATTAGATATCTTATTAAAAATAACTTTCTTATAAATTAAATCTTGTGGGAAATATTTCACCTAAACATGTTATTCTAATAATGATGACCCTAATGAGATTAGTATGAAAATTAGAACATTTAACCTTCCCTCAAACATCATATCTCAGTTTATACCCAATTTATGACCTCATTCTTGTAAGAAGTTGATTGACAAGTTTCCCACTTTTATGGTCATTACTAACAATCCCACTTCCCATACATATTCTAGTGATATAATAGTGAAATCCCTTAACATAGATCTCACCACTCATCTTACAATGATGATTATACCCTAGATGACCCATACTTATTTGGTTACATCCAAGCTAAGTATGTAGAAATCCTCTAGTATTGATCCTCTATTTAGTATTATTTTGATAAATAATCATCTTCTACAATTAAATTAATCAGCATCATTTGATCTAGTTATAATTATAAATTACCTAGAATTATTCCTTCTTCAGTTAATGTTGACATGTTTGAGATGGAATCAATTATAACATATACTTCACATCCATTTCATATTATTTTTGAGCCTCTTTAGAGAATGCTCAATGATCATGTTATGACTAGACCCTATTGGTTTTCCATATTTTTGGATCCATTGATCTTGCTTCCTCCAAAGATGTTAGCCACACTTATACAACTTGCACAAAGGATGTCTCCCCAAAAATAGTAGCATGATATTATTGATTCCATAATGTATCTAGTCACTCACAACACTAGTGTAAAGCATATCAAAGATATATAAAGCAATACAATAAAATTACTAAATAAACCATTATATGCCTTGATAGTGATAATTTATTAAAAAATATTCTAGACAAACCCCACTATGATATTACACATAGGTCACATTCATCTCCATGCCTGCCCACCCAAGAGGATGAACCATATTGTGAGCTTCACAAGGTATCTATTCATTTAGATTAGGAGTGTAGAGCTTATTAAATATTTTTATCATAGAATATTCCACAATGACTAACTCCTATCATGGATATTGAACCACCTTAATTTTCTAATCCTATGTGTTCTTATTTATTCCATGAGACTAGTATGCATTCTTTGACTCACTATAAATCTCTTTGGTAATATCTAGATTCACTTTATCTCAAATAAAATAAGTTTACCAATATACCAAACATGATACCACCAAAGACTACACCTAATTATATCCTCAAACACAGGGAGATATATTATCCTTATCACTAGTGTTTTACAAATCACACATATAAGTGTAGACTATATGTTATAATTTTAGAGGATTGTTGAGGTCTCCACCTCAAATTTCCTAGTAGTTATGACATTTTCCATTTATGACATATGAGTTATCTCCCCTAAAATTAGATCCATATCTTAAACTATAATATGTGTGTGACATGACACTACACATTTTCCATTTTTAGTATTCTCATCAAGAGGTCCTATGACCTCATCATTATAGCATGCTTAATTTTTCCTTAGAGCTCATCCACCTAGCATTTATAGCAAAACTATTATAAATAATAGAATATACCTTGATTTGAATTAGATATCAGTTGTTATAAGATTTAACAAATGTTATTAATGATGTGTGTTTATATATTTCATGGGACTTGTGAGTAGATAATTATTTCATATCATGTACTTTCTATTGTCATGTGACTGGATTTTTTGCTATTTTTTTTATCATATGTGGATGATTTTATAAATATCTTGGTTATATCATGATATTTTAATTTTTTAGGATGTATATTTTCTTTCTATCATTTACATCACTTTATAATTAGCATTAGTTTCCCTTATAGATCTTAGTTATCACCTTTGGGTTTTTCTTTTTTAGTATTTTAACTTCCCCCTCTTTTGGGATAATTTACAATTGACTTTTTTTTTTCCTTAGGGATCTTAGGTATCTCTTTCAGGTTTCTTTTATCACACTTTTACCATTTTTAAATTTGCATCAATTTCTTTGTAATTTTTTGGCATCCTTTTGCATTCCCCCTCTTTTGGGATGATTTTTCTTATCAATTCTTGTGATAGACCCTTTTTAGGCTAGTATGGATTACTTATTGAGATTACTACCACCCCACATATTTTTTCCCTTATATAGGTTCCCTTTTTATTTGTTTAGCCTACATTTCCATATACATCAAAATTCCTCTTTTTACCTAGTCACTTCTAAAGCAAATTTGTCCCTTATTATGGTCATCTAATATCATATCATCTTTGTATCACCCGTTTCATATGGATGAAATTTCCATGATCCCCATCTTTAAATTTCCTTTCACTTAAAGCTTACTTAGGTAGGTTTCAAGATTTTACTATTTCATGTGGTACAAGTCTATGAGTATTTTAGGCACCATAATCTTTAGGTTCTCCTCTCTAGTGATAAGTTTAAGTTCTCTTATATTAGTTATGTTTATCACCCATGGTTAGTATTTATGAATTTGTATGGAGGAGGAAAATATAAAAATCCAAAAGATCTAAAATCCAAGTATTAAGAACAATCAATTTCAAAATGAAAATCAAATCTTAAAACCCAAAAGATGTGATATTTTTGTCACATCTCCTATTTTATTCGAAGCTAAAACTTCACAATTTACCTCACAATAAATTTGAGGTCCATTAGGGTGAGATAAGCCAATAGACTATGGTATGATGTATCATTTCATCATTATCTATCTTCTTACATTCTAGTGCCACATCCTTTCTCACATAATTACCTAATATTCACACTAGACTAATGGCTTTGTAAGGGGTCTTGAGGAGTAGGGAAAACATTGTTGGAAGGTAGGTTACTTTTAATTTAATGCTTATAGACTTCATTGGATGATCTATTTACTTCACTTGTTATCCCAAAATTGTGCTTGATAAGTGGGGTTTTTTGGGCCCTTAATTTTGATAGCTCTTAGCATTTCCAACTTATTTAGATTGTCTTGTGTCTACTAATTATTTATACATCACTTTTGTGGTGCCTTGTATTCTTACATTTTCATCATATCTTCCGTAATATCCCCTTGATGGATATATATTTTAGATGAGCATGCCCTTTTTCCTTACATCCTATTTACTTCATATTTGCTTCAAATTATTTTGTTAACTACCATTTATAAATATACTTGGATTTTTAGTTTATGAGTTTTATTTTAAGACCTTAGGGAATAAAACTAGACTTCCTCAAAAACACCTATCACAATTCATATCCATACCATCTCAGCCATCATAATTATGTCTCTAGATGGTCGTGTTTTCTTACATCATATTTTAACACAAGCATTTATTTTGATTTTTCACTCATTGAGGTCTACCTGCTTATTTTTATCATGTCCTTACTTGATTTAAGTTGAATTTACTTATATTTCATTGATATACCTTATAATCAGTTTCAACATGTCCTTTTTTGATTTAATTTTAATGTATTTATCCTAAATTGGATGTATTTTGTAATAATTCTTGTCTTTCCTTATGTTTGATTCAAGTTGGCTTTAATTGGCTTACATTGGATGACATTTTTTAGACATTTTTCATATATCCTTGTTTGATTATCTTTCGTATTCTTACATAAGATATTTAATTCTTAAAATTATTTTTCACATCTCATGTTTATCTTTGTCATACATTTTGATGTGATTTTTTATTTTTGTAAATTTTTTATTTACAATGTTTTATATATATAATATTTTATCTTAAAATTTGGTCTATTTTACATTCATTTTATCTTATTTTCACGTCTTTTATTTTTTGATTTTTCTATCTATGTAATTAATATATCTTTTTTATCTCTTAGTTTTTTCCTTTTTGACCATAAATTTGCTCACATTTTATATAAAATAATAAAACACACATCACAATACATCACATTTTCTCATAGCATCATATTTAAATGTACATGTGTGCTAGAAATAAAAATAGCTCATACACATTTATACACATGTAGATAACAGAAATGAGTCAAAAATATATCTATATATACATATATTATTTTTATACATAGATATATCATATATACATAAAAAAATTGAGTACAAAATGTATGCCCTAGGCATGAGGATCACATTCACTTGCGAAGGGAAAAGTGTCATGCTCATCATTGAAGCCTCCAAATCAAGAAACCTATAAATTCACTCATAGTGTCCTATTTTGTGACTATATACCCTATACCTATGCTTATATATGGGCTATCTAAACCTAAAAACCTTACACTCACCCTATTATATCCATGTATATGGCTCTCTCTATGGAAAATGCCTACTACTCTACTACCACATCTCGTCATGTCCCTATCGACACTACCACCTAAGCCAAAACCTATTTATGGTACTCGAGCTCCCTTGTATCTACTTAAACCAACCAAAACTAGGTAGCATGTGCTTTGGTTGAAGGTAATACAAGATCAGGCATCTTTTTTATATCATGCTTTAGTAAGACTGTCTAAAATCTCATAGTGTGTCATCTCCATTAAATTACTTCATTATGCCTCCTCTACTACCACATCTATAAAAGAAAAAGAAAAATCATCATTATATCTCATATATATATATATATATACATATATATATATATATATATATACATATATATATATATATATATATGATTATATGTAGTATATTTATCACTAATACCTAGCATGTATATCTCTACCTCTAGCAAAATAAAAGTGATAGCATAAACATAAAATTTACATACTTACAATAGTTCCATCACCTCATTCACATAGGAAACATCTAATATCATGATTGTGTTCAAGGTTTAATCCTCCCCATCTCCCATATAAGAACACTACAACTTGTTAAGTTGATATCTACACTCACCTATGTGTGGTTTAGATTACTTGTAAGCCTACATGGGGATCTCTCTATGTCTTCAGTATGGAAATTACCTTCCCACCTTTATCATCTCTTTTCATCTCCTTGAACTACTTATTTTCATTTCCATTATCATGTAGACATAGCTAGATAACAAGGTCTCACAACTATGATCATAACTAGCACCCCTCCCTTCACCCCCACTCGTGGCTCTCTTGCATGTCTTGCCTAATAAGCTAGGACAACTAAAAGTGTTTTTGGGTGTGCCATACCAAATTTTATAGGGATGTGGTCACATATATATAGTTTAACCCACCTTATATGATGCCCTGAAATTTGGATCTAACCCCTTATTTTTACTATCATTAGCCATTATGGCCACACATTCATTGTACTTATGTATAACATCTAGATAATTTGGTCCCTCCCAATCATCTCTAATACATGCACCTATTATATTATGCATACTATGTGATATTTTTCCCATCTCCCCACTCATGAGAGATGATCCACAACCATATGAGTTAGCATTGTTAGTTTATACATTAGGAACCTCTCATAAATCTAACTCATGAAAATAATAACAAGACCCATAGTCTATTGGCACAAATTCAAAATAATATAGAAACTATGCACTAGTTGTACCCATATGAAAACTTCTATATCATACAACGTGCCCTGCTCTAGTGTAAAATGGCACATGGAAATAATATATATGTTCCTCTATATTAGACTTATGATTCAAAACATGCATGATCATAAATCCAAACATACCCTTTTAGATATTTGTAACATTTTAGATGCAAACCTATAAAATTTATACAATGAGTTTTTGGTCATCATATCAATCTGACCATCTATCCCACCAAGCTAAGTCTCTCCTTTCATTGCCATTTTATGGTGTGTCACATACCATATGAGTTCTTGTAATAAGAAACCCAAAATGACATGGATTTCTTTCCATTGTGATCACTACCTTAGTCACATCTCCATCCAATACCCACCTAAAAGGGTTTTCATGTTCTTCCATCACCCTAATAACATCATGATCAAATCCACACTAAGACACATGTGACATATCTCCATAAACCCTTCAAATCTCAATGTCAAAAGCTAACTCTTTACACCACTAATAATCTCTCTAGAAAATCTAACATCTAAATATCATATGCACTCCACCAAAATTGTCATTATCTTTGTAAAATACTACACAACAAAGCACAATCAAATTTTGATAGAGAATCTGAAAGCACAACTAAAAACTAAAGTAAAAATATAATATAAAAATAAAAACTAATTTTTTTACTAGATCATCCAAGCATCTAACTACACTGACCATGCTTAAAGTTTTCTACTACACTATCCATACCCTATGGTACCAGCCAAGGTAAAATTATAACTACATTGGCCATACCATATGGTATCAACTATTCATTCTATTTCATTAGTCATACCATACAATATCATCTACCACATCACTCTATTGCATTGGTAATGCCCTATGATATTAGTCATGCTTATCTTTTATACTATATCAACAATCATTAAACTACATTGCTTATGCTTATTTATATAACACTATTGACCATAACTTATGTTGTTCACCATTTGAACTCATTTTAAACTATATCAAATATACACTATAATATTGACCAACACTCTGCTTAATTATATTAGCCATACCCTATAATATTGGTTAGGAGTTTATTTTCTCCCTTACTAATTGTATCGATATGGCCAAATAGTTAATCAAGGGAAAATATATCTTTCACTAGCCCTAATAAATACTTTTGGCCTTAGTTTTGACATTTTATCAACTACCAGTTACTTTTCCTAAATCTAACTTCTTTTGATGCTTGTTGGTGAAAATTATGCTACACAAATTTTAATTGGTGCATATATTTCTTAATATAGTTCATTTTTACTAGAAATGACAAAACAAACAATAAATGCACCACATACAAGTAGGGATCTATTTATAGCTACAATCCATCATCTAGCATGTTTAACTCTTTATATATGAACCATAGTCTCTTTTAGTACTAAATCTGGTCACATAGACCTTTAGTTTTCCAAAAATATCAAATTCACAAATGAATGATTTTTTACCTATTTAAAGTAAAAATTTGAAAATTTGAAACTTTTAGTTATTTGTTGAGAGATTTTATTTTTAACCCATATATTTATTTCCATAATTCCTTTTAATAAACTAAAAGAAGACTTAGAATCTATTTGAAATAGATAATTTTTAGTTGTTAACAAAATAAATTATAAAAACATGGTTTTTTCTCTTATTTTTTAGGTTCAAATTTCATTCTTCTCGATGGGTACCTTTTATCACCTATGAAACATATAAAATTATTTATAATTAGTAAGGTAATTAAATGTACATATTTTCAATTTATTTTGTTTCAGTTATTTTAGCATTTGTTTACATTTATGCTCCTTTGAGTTGTTATTTTTATTTATCAAAGCTCCATCCTACATTACACTATTGTAACACATGATGAGGTTTAGGTGGGGCATATGTATACACCTAATATTTTTACTTCTATCACTTTATTGAAACTTTATCTTATAATGAATTATATATGCATCAATATACCTAAATGCATGCCTTAAAGGGTGCATCAGAATTATGGTGGGATCAACTCATAACACTTTACAATATATGTTTGTGTATTATCCGATTATACCATCACTACAATCAGACTGACCTCCTCCAAATATATATTCATCTTTCCTCTCCATCTACTTTCCATCTAGATTTTCTAGTTTCCATATATATTATGGTATAGGCCTGGTTGATACCATTTATTTCATGCCTTAGTCCTTCTTGAAATGTATCAACAAGCTTGATATATTTATAGGTTTATATTTTGACATTTGTAATATATTAGCCTAGCCAATACTATATTGTGTCAATCAACATCTTCCAACAATATCATCCTAGCTAATACTATCAAATTAGATTTTAGGGTTGGTTTTGGGTATTGGATCCATATATATAGGGTCAAATTTAATTTCTAATATGATATATTGAATTCATATAGTCTAGTTTCACTTAATTTTTTCCCTAAGAAAGTATTTGGGAGATTTTATTTTGTGGCGTAATTGAATCTCAATAGATTAGGTTGTTTGGAGTTCTTAACTAAGGATATACATGTCTTCATCAAACCATTTGAGTTCATCAACCTACAATATTTTTTTCAAAGCTCCACTTGAGCTAAAGGGAGACTTTGAATCATCTATGATTTCACCCCAAGGTAAGTATTTATATCCCTACACTCTTTCATTTCATTAATTAATAGATTATATGTTTCTTATTAATTTTTATATGTATGTGTGTATCATTTCTTAGGCTCTTCCTTATAATGAATAAGTTGGTATAGGTGTAGGTCTTCTTAGGCTTTCCATTTTTCACCTTACATTGTGTAAACAACCATTTTGTTGAAAATTTCACCTTACCTTGTTTACAATCACTTACCTAACATTTGATTTACTTGTATTTCCTTAAAATCATTCATTTTACTTGCGTCTTTATAATTATAGTTATATTCATATACCTATGTTGAGGTATAGTGAGATCCATATCCCTATTTCATAGAGTTAAGATTTATAACCCTTTCCTCTTAAAATTTGATTTGTAGGTTATCTTATGTTATAATTATGGTTATCCTAGGTCCTTACCTGCTCATCCAAATATATGTAGGCTTTATTTAATTGACCTTATTCGAGTCCTAGTCTATTGAGATAAATGGGATTGTTGTAGGTAATCCTAGCATATGCGTGCATTGATCACCCATAATAAATAATTGTGTCTACTCATATCAATGGATGTAGGTGACTTTCCACTTAAAGGCAAGAAATAAAGCCAAAATTTCCACTTCTAACCACCTCAAATGGATTTAATAGGTAATGGGGGATAATTTTTAAAGTTGTAGGACACTACAACTTCACTCATAACACCCTCATTATTATTGAACTACTATTGTTTGTCTTCATTTTGTATTTAATAATTTCATTTTTGTCAAAATGGTCTTATTTATATTTTATTATTATTTCATCTTAGTATGGTCATATTATTTTAATCTCTAGGATTTTGAATGATCTATTAATAAACATTGCCTACTCTATATATATAGAGAGAGAGAGTTATAGGTTATAGAGACTCTATTATGAGGAGAGAAAAAAATTATTATCTTTTGAGAAAGTTTAGTTATAAATAGTTGTGAATTTTCTTGAATGAATTCCTTTATAAATCTAGTTTAAATATTAATAGATAGAAACTTGTTAAGTTAATCATGTCTTATCAAGGAAGGGATTTGAGCTATATTCCAACCAAAGTAGGCCTACTAACAATAATTAGGTGGTAAAGACTACATTTATTAGTATTTTTTATGTTGTGTGCATATTTTACTTACATTTCATTATTTCAAGTGTGTACTTTATTTGAATTCCTTACTATAACTATGATTAATTCCTTTCAATTTTGATTATGTAATTTTCATTTAGTGTTAAATGTGATAATCTTCCAGCTTATATTAGCATTTATTTTCCTATAATTTATTTTTCACAAAGTGTCTTTCCTTTGTGAAAAGTGTCTTTACTTATTGAAAGTGTGTTTACATCTAGAAAATGTGTTTATGCCTAGAAAGTGTGTGTTTTTTCAATGCAAAAGAGTATGTATTTAATACATTTACTTCTTTATTTCATATATAACAACTAGGATATAAATATAAATAATTTTATATGGTTTATTCCTATGTATATATTATAGAATCCTTGTAAATTATACAACCCTATATTGATAAATAATTTTATTTCCATACATTTTTTGTGACATTTCTAGGGAAGATTGTCAAAGCAATAAATTATTGAAATATTGAGATAGATTTATGATTTTATATAATAGTTTACTTTCCTTAGAATAGGTAGAGGTTATAAATAATAAAAATGTTCATATTTTTATTAGATAGGTTAATAAAATGGGTTGATGGGTCCCATAACCTTACAAAAGAAAGTAGATGATAAGTGTGAAAAATAGTAGAACAAAATATAATAATACCTAGAACCTGATGAGTTAAAACACCTTCAGCCTAAAAGTCATCAAGATTCAATAAAAAAATATCCACTTTACTAACCCTATGAATAATAATATAAAACATTTAAAAAATTAATATTGGTTGGTTGCATGTAGCATGAGAGAGATAACTTGGGTATATTTTTACATACTATATTGAGCTTTGATATATATTCAAGAATCTTAGGTACTACATGCAACCACTACAAGAAACAAAAGGATACCTATAGCTAGTCCACACAAATCACCTAAAGCTTCATTAGAAGAGGATGTAGCTAAGAAGTTACTGAGAGAATTTGTAGAATAGTTTGAAGTTAGAGGAAAAAAAGAGCCTAACACTTTTGAGAAAAATATTCTTATACATTTTCAAATAGTTCTAGTTTTTTCACCTTAAACCCAAAATTTTGGAATTTAAACCCTTCCACCCTCACACAAACTTCTCTCAAAATGATCATATCAAGCCATTTTATCCCCAAAAATAAACCTTAGACTCATAGTACTAGTTGAAATAATAATGCAAGATGATATATTCATTCAATTTATAAAGGAAATTCAAGTGGAATTAAATCCATCACCCCCACCAAAAATAACCTATTTCCACATAAAAAAAACCAATAATATAATCCATTACTCATTATGGACCAAAATAAATGTTAGATACTTTTAGAAGTGGGTTGTAAAGATAATTGTTATGTGAGTAGTCAAGAACATCATAAGGGATTTTCAAGGAGATAACTCTATCAATGAACCTTTAAATTTTAAAATCCACATTACCACCCCATTAGGTGATGCACCTGTGATAAATATCCCTCCTTGTGCCATACCTAAATTTATAGGAATGTAAATTGATAATCATGATATATTTATTTTAGAGTTTTAAATCCTATGTTGTAGTTATGACTACAATTAGAATGCCCAATAGCTGAAATTATTTCCATCCAATCTTAAATATTAATCCCTCTATTAGTTAATGGGATTGGGAAAATAAATAGTATCTAATTGGAAGGACATGTAGGAAAAATTCATTTCCAATTCCCAAGAGTGTTGTAGAGAAAAAGATCCCAGATGTATTATATTTTTAGAATGTTACAAAAAGAAGATGAGACAATAGAGGATTACTTGCAAAGATATTAGTTTATCATGCAAAGATCTAAACTAAAAAATTGGACCAAGAATGTCTTAAAATAGTATTTTTTACAATGGTAACTCCAAAGTGTGTGGAATATTTGGATATTATGGGTAAAGGATATGCTTCATAAACTTCATTTAAATATATCATCTAGATATGGATAAATTTATCATGATATATAATGAATAAGACCTATCACAATAAAACCTTACTATAATCATCCAAATATACCAAGGGAGTCCCACATTTAGAAGTTAGAAACCTGATGTATGATATGAAGTAGGATATCATCAAAAAAATGGGAACATAAATAGAGACATTACATGATCAAAAAATTAAAAAATAAGTAGAAAATATTTAATAATTTATTACCTTGATTGTCATAGGAATAAAGTCAAGTGTATATGCCAAACTACTCATGCAAAGATGGACATAATAGAGGAGAATATAGAATAATTTGAACATCATGAAATTGGAGGATATGGGAATCAAGTATTTTATGTGTTATAATAGAAACCATGTGGATCGAGTATTTTCTGTGGCACTATAGAAACCATTGTCGTAAAAACCATAAAATATGGTATGCAACATGACCCTACATTTATAAATTCATAATTTTCAAATCAAATGTATGTTTCTTCTCTCAATAGTTGGTATGAACCAACTCCTTGGAAATCAAGGCCCTAAATTCAACCTCAAAATCATATTTTACTAGAATAATATCATTATTCTCAAGCTAATTGGAATTAGTACAAGGTTGAATGTGGCAGTCACAACCCTATAATATGCAATGGTAAGAACATCCCAATCCATGGATTGAAAATCTACCATGGCCTAATCAAAATAATTATTTCCAAAAATAATCACAAGTTTTACTTAAAAAAAACCTAAACCAACCACCTCTTCATACACCATAGTTACTTACCCAACCTACACCTAGTCCCAATATTAAATTGTCTCAGTCAATATATAATAACAAATTGGTGGCATGCCCTATGTACTCAATAGAGATAAATGATTTTCAACTTTATTTAAGGAATATTTTACACAACCCTACCACACCTATAATAATTAACATCCTAAGGAGGTTATTGAGAACAAATCTAAGCCATCACCATCATCTATAAATAAACCCACCCTGAAACCATGTATAATAACAAGTCTAGCTATACCATCCAACCCTCCTTTTATTGAACATCTTAAACATAAAATGGAGGAACCATAGATAGATTATAAAATTATAGGGGAATTTAAAAAATCATGTGTTCATACATATTTTTTTAGGCCATAAAAGATGCACCCATATACACTAATATTACTTACAAGGTATGCTTACAAAAACTTAGTTTGAAGAAGAAAGATCCATAAACTATTCATATAGTGGGAGATCTTGTTAAGCTTATGTTATGGAGAATTTCATGCATAAATATTTTGATCTAGGAACTTATTTACAGATGTGAATATTAATTATTTCTTAATAAAAACTCTAATCAACCTAAGAGATGACATCAATATCATTACCAAGGATACTATAGAATAACTCAAGTGACAAGGCCTTCACCAAACCCTAACTATCCTTCAAATGGAAAACATATCCACTATGTGGCCTAAATGTGAGATTTAATATTCATTGGAATACTCAATTATTTTATGGTCCTGACACTAAAGGCTAGCTTGGGATTATTATCTTATCCTAGGAAGGCTTTGGTTGGAAACATTAAATTCATATATTAATTATTGGTTGAGAAATATGGCCATTTATAATGGGATTAATGGAAATAAATTATTACTAAACCACTTTCCAACCCTAAATTGAAATGAAACAACCCTTTGGATGGAGATGAAAAAAAATAACCATCCACCCATCCAACCTCTTCTTATAATTGACCAAATTTTATCATTAAAACTAACAGATAAGGGAACAATCATTTCATTTTTTTTACAAAATTTATATATCGTATATCAAAATTTAGATAAGTGTCACCTCACACATATTTCCAATAGGATATGAGGATCCTAGTGGTGATATCACAACTTTTCACCAATTTTTACTACATGAGTGAAACCTAAGTAATATTTTGCATAGTATTGACTTTATGGCCTCACTTTCTAAGGTAGTTTAAATATTACATGGCCCAAAACTCAAAATAACAAATAAACTAGAACATCATCAATAATATGAGATAATATCCAAGATAAAAAGGCACAAGACTCTTTATAGGGGAAGATCATGATATGAGAGCTTTACTTGAGAGCTTTACCCCAAGATTTGTGCACACACCATATTTATATCAAATATTAGTGATAACCCATTTTCCAACCTCAAAGGCAAATTAATCTTGTTTTCAAATAAATTTTTAAAACTAAGATGTAAAATCTCCTTGATGTAGGATTCATCTACCCTATTTATGATAGCCAATGGATCTTTCCATTGGTCATTTTATCTATGAAAAATGGCATGTTTGTGTGGATTACATGGAAACTAACACCTCTATTAAAAAATATCACTTCCCCTACTATTCATTGACCAATCCATTTAATCTCTTTATATAAATAGTAAATTTTAATTTTTTTATGGATTTAATGGATATAATCATAATATAATTACAATATAGGATGAAGATAAAACCTTATTACATGCTCCTAGAGAATAGTGCATATTGGGTTTTTCCTTTTGGAATATGTAATGCTTCAACCACATTTTAAAGGGATATTATGAGAATTTTTTAATCTCTCTCATGAATGTATATAATTCTACATGGATAATGTTAATATTTGTGGAGAGTCCTATGAGGAAGCCATCAAGAACATGGAATAGGTTTTATAATATTTCCAAGATCATAGCCTCTCATTAACCCATGAGAACTTCTATGAATTCATGAGAGAATATATTGGGTTAGTAAATCACATCTCACCTAGACAAATGCAAGTGGATCCATAAAAATATAAGTTATTAAAAAAAATTCTACACCACAAAAAGAAATAGATGTTTGGGCATGTTAATTATTACAAATGATTTATTAAATATTTTAGTAAGATTACATGTCTTTTGTTTGTTTTGTTAACTAAGGAGTTTATTTTTACTATAATAATGTATGTTAAGAATACTTTTAGGCTATGAAGGATATCCTAATATCAATACTTGTGCTAAGACAACTGTATTGAAATTTGCCTTTCCATATCTACACTAATGTATTTGACATAGCACAAGGAGTTCTCCTCGATCAAAAGGATGACCAATTAAACTTTTCTATTTAATTTATAAATATATATATTTCAATAGTAGATATTAACTACATGGTAATTGTTTTTACTTACTATAGTTCATGTTGTTAATAAATTTCATTTTTATTACACTAGTTATCTTGTTTTCATACACATTGATCACTATAACTAAATGTTTAATGAATAAACTAGTAATGAATTGATGGATTATCAAATGTTTATTTCAATTAAATGATTTAATATTACTGTAATAGATAAACTTGGAAATGATAATGTAATTTTATATTCCTTTCTCAATTAACATCTAATGTATAAACTCCACATATTGATGATTCTTTTCTAGATGAACATTCATTTCCTATTTTAGTGAAAACACCTTGGTTTTCAAATATTATTAACTATTTGGCTACAAGTAAATTATTTTAGTATTTCTCACCAAAATATAAATGTGGTTTAGTCACTTGTAGTGGTCATTTTTCTTGGATTTGAAGTTATCTCTTCTACATTGGGCCTAATTTGATCATGGACCTGTGTGTAAGAGAAGATGAGGTCTTTGAAATCCTATTATCTTATCATGATGAACCATATATGTGGAATTTTGTATCAAATAGGAATAACATTATTATTTTCAAAATAGGAAACCACTTTCATAAACTATAAAAATATACAAAGGAATATACCATACAATGTCATAGATGTCAATGTATAGAGAAACCCACATACTCAGATGACATGTCTCTTTAATCCTAGATTATTTTCAAACCATTTAATGGGGATGGATTTTTTTAATCCTATATATCCTCCTTTATATCAAATGTAATACATTTTGTTTTTTATATATTATCTCAAAAAATGGGTGGAGGTAAAGGCACTCATACATACGTAAGAGGAAAAGGTTGATAAATTCTTGTATGAAGAGTTTTTTTCAAGATACAGAGTCCTAAGAGAAATTGTAACAAATCAAGGGAAAAAAATCACTTTATATTATTACAAGATTTATTCATGAGTATGAACTACATCATTGGAAGTCAATTCATTTCACTCATAATTAAATGGCCAATTAGAATTCACAAACAAAGAGTTCGAGAACATTCTTTCCAAAATAATAACCTTACACCTATAAAACTAGGAAAATCACCTTTTTAAGGATATTTGGGCATATAGAACCACATGGAAGACAACCATAAGGTTTATAAACTATCAATTGGTCTATGTTATTAAGGTTTCTTTCCCCACAGAGTTTGAAATCATAACTCTAAGGATTTTACTAGAACTTGTCCTAGATATATATAGATCTCAAAATAAATGCATCACTCAACTCAATGCATTATAAAAGATATTTTAGTAAGCTCTTTCTCACATATAGGTTTTTCAATAGCTAAGAGTCAAGTGGAAAGAAAAATACATGAAGACACATAACTTTTAATCTAGATATAGGGCCCTATTTTTTTTACTCAAAGTACAAATACCATAAGGGAAAGTTAAAAACAAGATGGTTTGGTTTGTATGAGGTAGATTAGTAAAGCTATGCATTGTTGACCTAGTAAGGTTCTCCTTGATGGTCAATGGCCATTGTCTTAAGTTGTAAGTTAAATCCTAGATAAAGGAAGAGTTTATTCATACCATTCAATGAAGGGTTAATTTTGAGGTTATGAAGGCTACATTACAATATCTAATAAAAATTTCATGATTTTATCACTAAAAATAGTAAAAAAACTCAATAATGAAAACCTTCAGGCCTTGTTGGTAGTTCTGGTCAAAATAATAGGATGTTGTCTATAAAAATATTGAATAAATGTAATTCTAAATAGAAATGAGTTTGTTGATCACATAAGATAAAAATAAAATTCAAGTAGTAAAGCAATTTGATTTTCACTTATAGTTCTTTCCATATTTTTGAAAACATGTATCCATAGAGATAAAGGATTTTATTGCATTTATTGAAAATAATCTACATGTTCATTTGTCAATGATATGGATAACCTCACATTGATATGAGTTTTGACCTACAACATTTACAAAAAAAAACCATTACTACAGGGGTATCCTTAGGGGTATATATCTATGTTATTTATTTTCCATATTTTAGATCCAAACCTACCTTGCTAAAAATTACCCCCATCTATTTTTGGGCTATATATATTTATTTTCACTCTGTTAAGTGGTTATTATTTATTTTAAAATAATATATACAAGATCCAAATTTATACCCATAGCCACTATGACTTGTATTAATTTTTCAGCTACCACTTTAAGTTTGGAATGCGGTGACTACCACTAGTTTCTATTGATTCTTACTTCTTTTACATATTCAATCATTGTTTACTCTTTTTCACTTATGTGTACATCTATCAAGATAACTTTTTATTAGGACCATCAAGAATTAATTATCCCATAGTTTAGATGTTCACTTCCTCACACATAGTTGAACATTCCCATAAAAAAAATTATCAAAATTTTAGGGTGAGAATTGAATTAGTTTTTTATCTTGAAAAAAAAATAGTGTAACAACTTATTCTTTAGATCTCATGGATATCATAATCATTTCAATGATAGTTTTTTGCTTTTTCAATGGTTCCTAAATGCCCAGTAGATTATCTAAACATTCACACACAAAAATCCATTATAGCCCATTACCACATGAGTCAAAATGAAACTAGGTCCCTTATTGTAGATTATTCTCCCACCATCTAAAAGGGTAAGACTTTATACTAGTTGTGTCCTCTTATTAAATGACATGTATGTCAGTGTTATTCCTAAGGGTAGGTATATTGGTCCAAATAATATGTAGTTTGTAATCTCTCTTTAAAAAATAATAATAATATTGGCCTACCTTCATTTACTTCCATTTAGTTCAATCAGTCTTAAATTCTTTTTAGATGTAAAATTCTTACATACATATATAAAATAAATGTTGAGTACAAATGTAGGTGGTGAAATGAAAAATGTAAAATAAATTGATTTTAAATTCTGTGGTTGTTAGGGAATTAGTGGGAAATAATAGAATAAAAAAATAAGCAAAATGCAACATAGTAATATAGAACAAAACAATAGTTTGGTGTAAGGATAATAAATTAAAACATAGAAACTATAGAAAAACAAAGCAAGAGTGTGTGTGGAATAGGGTAACAAAATCAAAGAATAGAACATCAATGAAATAATAATAGTAGTTGTAGTAAAGTTTTTTTTTTGTTTTTTATAAACAATGGTATATGATTTAATGAGTATATATATATATATATATATATATATATATATATATATATATATATATATATATATATATATATATATATATATTTGTTTTGTGGGCAGTAATTATATTAGAAATAGTTTTATTTTTTATGTATACAGTAGTATAAACTTAAAAAAACACATATCTTTTGAATATATTTTTGAAAAAGTTGGTTTGTGAGTTGCTCCCATTTTCATATACTCTCCAACAAATTAGTATTAGAGTTTCTCTTATTTGATAGTCTTTTTAGTAGATTGGTTTTAGAGTTACTCCCATTTTATATTATTTTTAATAGATTGGTTTTAGATTTGTTCCCACTTGATATTATTACCAACATATTTTTATCTGAACCAACATGACTACCAATAATAACAACTCATGATAAAAGTCACCCACATTTGATGGGAAAAACTATGACATCTAGTGCATCAAAATGCATATAATATTTTGATCTTGTGAGTTATGGGAGCTAGGTGAAGGAGGATACATAGAGGCAAAGACCAAGATGCATTTAATGGACTCATACAAGTATAAAAAAAACTTGATAAAGTAAAATAAGAATAAATATGTAAAATCTTTGAGCTAAATTAAACTGGCACTGACTAATTCAACCTTCCTAATGATATCAACAAATACTAATTCAAAGCAATCATAGGATATCTTGTATAATTCATACTAATGAAGTGAAAATATGAATCTATTTAAGATACAACTCTTAAGGAGATATTTTAAAACCCTATAAATGAGGGAATTTGAGTCTATAAACGATTTTTTTAACCATAACTATGAGCATAGTTAATCAAATCATGACTAGTAGAGATTATATAAAGGACCATAGGATAATATACAAGGTCTTGAAGATTATCCCTATGTTTTTATCCTATTTTGGTAGTAATAAAAGATTCTAAGGACTTAAAATAAATGATTTTTGATGCACTGATGGGTTCATTACAAACCCATAAACATAGATTAAATAAAATAACCACCTCTTATATTGAATAAGAATTTGGATCAAATGTTAATATGAGAGGTAGGGGAGAGGAGCCAACAATATAAGAATAGAAATATTCAAAAATGATCAATAAGGAAGAAGGCACAACCATTCAAAATCACAAGGAAGAGGAATATGGAGCAATAACACTTCTAGAGTAGGTTTTTCAAAAAGGCATGATAAATCTAATGTCCAATGTTATTATTGAAAAAAGTAAGGAAAAATTGAAAGTTAATGTAATAAAAAAGAATATGCTATGAATAGGAAAAATATATTTTATCTAAATCAAAGGAATTTGAAACTAATAAGAATGAAAGGGTGGCAATTTGTTTATCACTTGTAACATAGCTAAGCAAAGCAACAATGAAATATGGTATTTAGATAATGGTTGTAGTAACCACATAAATGAAAAAAATGAAAAGTTTAGAAAAATATATGAATAAATAAAATCTGAATTTAAAATGGGAGTATCCCCATTTGCACTGAGCAAGGTGATAAGAGGTAAATTCAAGATGTCTACTATGTTCTAGGGTTGAAACATAATTTTATAAGTATTGGGTAGTTACTCCAAAAGGGATATAAGGTGAAATTTTAGAATGGATAATTCATAATATTTGATATAAATTGTATAAATAGGTAAATAAAAACTATTAAAATCACAAAGAATAGAATTTTTCCATTAAGAATGAAAAATGAGTTGTCTGTAACATTTAAAATAGTTGTTGTGGATCAATCTAATTTGTGGCACCTGATATATGGTCACTTGAGCTTGAATGGACTAAATATTCTTTACAATAAAAAAATGGTAAGAGGACCAACTCTAATTAAACATCTTAATATATTTTTTGAGGGTTTCATATTGGGGAAGCAACACATAAATGTTTTTTTTTTAGGTAAGTCATGGAGAGTAAAGACTACACTTGAGTTGATACATTCATATTTTTGTGGTCCCATGAAAACTCTATAACTATCCAAAAATTAATATTTCATTACATTAATAGATGATTTCAATAGAAATACATGGGTTTAATTCCTAAATCATAAATCTGAGGCATTTTATATCTTCTATAAATTCAAGGCCATGGTTGAAAAGTAGAGTGGTCACTATATAAAGATCCTGAGAATAGGTAGAGAGAAATAAATTTTAAATCCATTTATAAATCCATTTATAAATTTTTTTAAGGATATTAAGATCAATAAATAGTTTATATCAAGGTACACATCACAATAAAATGGTTTAGGAAAGAGGGAAAATATAACTATTCAAAATATGGTAAGAAGCATGATAAAAGCCAAGGGATTGTCAAATGAATATTAAGATGGAGTAGCAATATAATTTTAGTTTCTAAATAGATGTTCCACAAAAAGTGTTCATGACATGAATCCTCAAGATTCATAGAGAAATATAAAGCCAAGTGTTGAACACTTAATATTTTTAAATGTTTGGTAAATTCACATGTGCCTAAGCAAAGAATAAAAAGTGGGATGACAAAGGAGAAAAATCTATCTTCATCAAATATAGTGAACAATCAAAAGCTTAACATCTATACAGTCATATCACAAAAGAGTTGATAATCAACAAGGATGATCAATTCATATAATATGTTACATGGGATAGAAAAATATGGACATCAATAGTAACCAATAAGGGTCATTGGACCCACACTTAAGAGTGAACCATCAAGTAGTACATCCACTTCTACACCTAGTTATATTATTATTTCATAAAAGATTGATTTTTAAAGTAGAAATAGCTATAATGGAGTATAAGGTATAGCTCAAGGGACTCCATAATATTGAAAATCAAGAAAATATTCACAAAAAATAAGGAAGCTTTAATCATACATGAGTAATTAAGGTATGAATTTGATGAGAATTAAACTATTAATTTTTCCATATTTTTTATAGTCACTCCTATTCACTTTGAAAAAACAATTAAGGACAACAAATTTTATTAAGTCATGGATGATGAAATGCAATAAATTGTTAAAAATCAGATATGGGAGTTACTATACCTTATAGTATAAAATGAGGTCATGGGTTTCAAGTGGGTTTACAAGACCAAAGTCACTGAGAATAGTTGTCAAATGGTACGAGAAATGGCCTAGTTGACATTACAATGAAACATTTTATCCTATAACAAGGTTGGAAACTGTGAGAACTATCATAGCAATAATATTATAACATATGTGGAAGGTGTATCAAATGGATGTCAGATTAACATTCTTAAATTGAGTGTTAGAAGAAATGCATTTTACACAACCACCTATATATAAGATTCCATGGCATGATAACAAGGTGTACAAGCTAAAGAAAACACTTTATGGATTCAAGTAAGTACCAAGGGTATGGTAAAGCTACATAGGCTCATATTTACTAAGCAAAGGATTTAGTAAGAGCATCAATGAACCAAATCTCTACATCAAGGCAAGTAATCAAGGTGAAATTTTAATCATTGTAAAATATGTAGATGATTAATTCTTTACTAAAAGTAAAAATCAATCCATAGAAGAATTTAAAATAATAATGAATAAATAATTTAAGATGATAAATCTAGGAATGTTGAAGTATTTTCTTGGCATTGAGGTTAGAAAAATGGATGATAGTATATTTATATCCCAAGCCATGTATGCAAATGAAATTTTAGAGAGATTTAAAATGTTGAAAGGCAAACCAACATCAACACTAGTACTAATAGGTCTTAAGTTACACAAAAAATATTGCAACAACAATGTGGATCCAATACTTTATAAGAGCTTGGTAGGAATATTAATGTATTTGATAGCAAAAAGAAATGATACCATGTATGTAATCAGGCTAGTTTCCATATTTATGGAGGCTCTAAAAGAGACACCCTGGAAAATAGGAAAAAGGATATTGAGATATGTCACTGGCACAAGAAGCCATGTAATTTTATATAATACATCAGATTATTTTGAGTTAGTTATAAATATTGATAGTGTCTAGATAGGAAATATTAATGACATAAAGAACACATTTGGATATGTATTCAAGATCAGGTCAATATCCATTTTATGTGCTTTAAATAAGTAAAACATTATTTCACTACCCATGGTTGAATTTGAGTACATATCATCAAACTCAACAATGTGTCAATCTATTTGGATTAGACGAATCTTATCAAATTTATATGAGGAGAAAAAGAATAAACAATAGTATTTTTTGATAATTTATCTTTTATTTCTCTATCAAATAATATAGTTTTCCATGGGAAGATAAAGTACATAACAACTATGTATAACTTCATAAGAGAACTAATTGAAACTAGAGAGATTGAACTTCAATTTTGTAATTTAGAATAACAACTCACTGATATATTCACCAATGCACTATAAAAATAAAAATTTGAACACCTAAGAGATAAATTGGATGTCATGAATATAGCATCAACAATTCTAGGGTGTTTATCCATGTATCTCTTAATTCACACAGGTAGCTCTAGATTTAATACAATACAAATATTTAGTGACATGGGTAGTTCTAGAGTCAATACAATGTAGCTCCTGAGTCACATAGTTAGTTTTTTAGTGCGTACACAATAGTTACTAATTCACAAAAAAAACTCTATAGTGTTTATACTATAGCTCTTGAGTCTTCACAGGTGGAGAAAGGTTCAGTTAGAACATGGTAACAATGTCAATATTAAGAAGGAGTCTAAATAAATAAAAAATATTGACATAGCTTTATTTAATGTCATCTAATTCAGCTAGTTCAAAATCCTTTTTAGATATAAAACTCTTACATACATATATTAAACAAATTTTGAGTACAAATGTAGGTTGGTGAAATGAAAAAAGTGCATTAAATTGATTTTGAATTTTGCAATTGCTAGAGAATGAATGGAAAAGAATATAAATAATATAATAAAATATAAGAAAAGAAGAAAAACATAGTAGAGGAATATATAAGATAACAACACTTTGGTGTAAGGAAAACATATTTAAAAATATCATCTATAGAAAATAGAGCAACAATATGTGTGAAACAAAGAAAGAGCATTAGAGAAGAACAGAGAATAGAACAAAAAAAGAAAATAATAGTTGTAGTTGTAGGGAAGAACAAATTGGCTATTTTTAAACAATAGTATCTCTCTCTCTCTCTCTCTCTCTCTCTCTCTCTCTCTCTCTCTCTCTCTCTCTCTCTCTCTCTCTCTCTCTCTCTCTCTCTCTCTCTCTCTCACACACACACACACACACACACACACACACACACACACACACACACACACACACACACACACACACACACACACACACACATATAATTTTTTTATTTTGTGGGTATTATTTATTTTATCAATAATTTTTTAATTTGTATATATAAATATAAACCAAAAAAACACATCTTTTTGCATAAATTTTCTAACCAATTGGTTTATGAGTTTCTCCCATTTGATATTATTTACAATGGATTAATATCAGATATGATCTTATTTGATATTATTTTTAACAATATCATATCACCACTTCATGTCCACTATAAATTCAAATATGTTTGCACCAAATAATTCATTTTGAAGTGCACTTAGGGATTTTACTGATTTAATTCTTCTTAAATGGATAACAATAAAGTGTGACCTCCCCAACTTGACTAGAATATGGAAATAAAAGAGCTTAACTAGTAGCATAACATCTTGCCCATTTGTTGTTTGAATAGAAAATGAAAAATATTTTTAAGAAATATTAATTAGGTAGTCAATAAATAAAATGTGTGAGAAACTAATTTTAGAATACATTCATAGTGTGAGTGGTTAGGTCAAAGTGGTTGTAGGCAAGAGGTCACATGGTTGATTTGAAAGTATTTGAGATTGAAAAGGTTGAAATAGTTTTGGTAGATATTATTCAAAGTACTTTGGGCATGATAGTTATGCTCAGCTTATGGAATTTACTTACTATAATAACAAGCTTGATAATTAACGTAGAACACATGAATTTTCCAAAAAATAGTGTCTAATATTTTGTGTATTGTAACATATCCCCAAAATTTCATGTTCGATTGTGTATTAATTTGTCTCAAGTCCATTTTATTTGTAGTGCATGATGGTTACACTTAGATTTTGGAAACTACTTATAATAGCAAGCTTGATAGTTGATGTCAAACACATAATTTTTTCTAATAGACAGTGTCTAAAATTTGGTCTAGTTATAGACACTAAATCTGAATTATATAATACTTTATTCTTATACACTTTGAAAATACATATCATGGATGTACCTTTAGCTTTTATACCTTCCCATTTCCAAAAGGCTCACATAGATTATCTCTTTGTGCTAAATTGATTATCTCGTAGTTTGACTAGTGTTATTCTAATGACCTAGGCCTTTTTTATTATTCAAATTAATATAAACCTACTTATTATCATCCTCTACAATTTTTGGATCTTTACTTATTTTCCAACTTATTAGAAACGTGTGTCCCACTGAGATGCCTATATCAACATAAGTCTCATGTTACAATGTAACTTTTTAGTGCCATAAAGTCATCAATTTTCAAATTAAATGTATACCTATGGTAAATATAAGTACTTAAATGTGAGATATTTCTAAAATGGACACACACACACACACACACACACACACACACACACACACACACACACACACACACACACACACACACACACACACACACACACACACACACACACACACACACACAAGATCAAACCTCATTCATTCCTCACCTAACATAGACCTAAAAACTCACAAGGAATTTTACCAAAAGAATTCAATCAAGCATTCAAGTTAGCAAATTTTTCCTATTTTATCTTATTTCCATATCTATCATATGAATAACACATATATAGGGTTTAAGTATTGAAGGATCATTCCATGAGTCATATTTTTTAAGTTATAAGCTAGGTCACTATTGTAATTACTTTTCACATATTGCATTCTTGTACACACATAAGCCAACACATAGGGTAGCACTACACCAATATGAGTCCCTCTTTAGAATAGTGATCATGTAGGTAACACCCACTTATAGATGGGCCTTTGGAGTCAGCTTGACACCATGATACCACTAACCCATTTTTACCAAAGTGACTATGAAGATGAAGAACTAAGGTTTTGATATTTGACAAGGATTGATAGCCCATTATCTAGATCTAAGCACACCAAAATAAAGGCAACACAAAACCCATAATATCCTAGGTGGCTGTATTTATATCTAGAAAGTATTATGTTTTATAAAAATGCATCCAATATATATAGAATCATTGATGAAACCATCTACTATTGATGCAAATCTCTGAGGCTATAGAGGTTAAATTTATATAATCCAACGAATGATCTAGGGCATTGATCTAGTCTATTTCCAACCTATTCCATATTAGATTTGCATGCACATAGTAAAACATCTAAGTAATCTTTATTTAATTTCATTATTATATCAATAAATAGTTGTACATACTATATTTAACATATCTCAACATTTAAATTTATAATAGTGTTTATCTAAGTTTGTAATTAATTAGTCTGTTATAGATCTATTTATCACCCTTGTGCTTATTCATTTTTCTATTCTTAACTCTATACTATATTGATCCATCTCAATTTAGGGTTAAACATTTGGTGAACCTAACCTTTGGTCCCCAAAATCCTAAGTATTGATCTAGGTTTGATTGATTCTTTATTTTTAGTTTTTAATTTTTGATTTAACAAGATTTCACAAGTTAAAAATCAGACTTCATTTTATTACAAAAATGTGCAATATGGATGCATTTATAGCCATTTTGGGCTCCAATTTATGATTACAATTGTCAATTTTATTGCTTAATCAAACCTATCAGTCAACGAAATTGGTATATCCATTAATATCATGAGAGGGTTTCAAATAAATAACACCTATGAATGCATATTTCAAATTCTTTTTGTAATACAATAGAACATGTGTTTTTTAAACCTAAACTCATGAGAAGTGGACTTATTAATAAATTGGGTAACATGTATGATAAAATATTAATATTTAACTTATAAATCACTCTACTATCTATAAGGATATTCTATATGAATTATTGCATGATACCTAAGTATCAGGTGATATAACATTAGTGTCTAACCCTAAAATTTAGATTATGAGGGATTTAGGGTTAATGTGGAAAGAGATAGCCTAGGGCATAAGGATGGTAGAATATCTATAGAGCATGCCATTTTTTTATGAAAATCATATAGAACATATACTAAATTTATTATGTTGAGATGCTAAAGATTGAAAGTACAACTATGTTAGATATTACAATAATAATGAAAATAAGATACTTAAATGGTTATGATGCTAATACAAATCTAGATCTAGAATAGGTAGAAAGTGGACTAGATCTAGATTCTAAAATTTAATCACTTAATTATATAAATATGCCTATATATATATAGATAATTCTATCAACCTAAGATATTTATGTCAATGCTACTATCTAAATTGGATGTAGGTGTCTAGTATGGAATACCTAATGAAACTAGTTGTGACCACCTAGATGCTTTTGAGTTTTATGTCACCTTCACTCTAATACATTTATATCTCGATCATGGACCATCACTCCTTATCAAATAAAAAAACCCTACTTATTAATATTCATATTGGTTGTGGTAAAAATGGGTTATTGGTCACATAGTGTTGAGTTTTTGTAAAGACTCCTTTGTCAATAAGTGTTGCCTATATAGCCAATACTCTGAAGAGGGCCTCAGAATTGTGTATTTCTCCATTACATGTTGGATTATGTGTGAATATTTTAATGTGTGATATTAAATTAAAATAATGACCTAGATTTTAACTCAGAAAATATATCTCTTAGGTTTCTCCTTTAGTAATTCAAACATATGGATGTGTTATCCCTATGAATGATATGGAAATAAGATAAACTAGGGAAGTTTTGCTCATTTGAGTTCTCGATAGAATGATATTAGTAGGTTGCCTTTATCTTTCTAAGTTTTTGATAAGTGAGGAAAAATGAGGGTTGATCTTATATTTATACCAATACCCTTAGAGATATATCTTGCATTAAATCATTTAGGTCAACCATAAGAATACATTTAATTTGTAAATTGGATAACTTTAGGTCACTAGACACTTGCATTAGTGTAAGATACTTGTGTTGATACAAACATCTAACTAGGATGAAAGTGTCTATGTAGTTGGAAAATAGGTCAGGTCAAGACCTTGTAGAGATGGGATATAAGAATTTTTATAACATTTTGTGCAAGATAAAAATCCTAGGTCATCAAAATAACATTGGTCAGATTAAGAGATAAGTAATTAGGCATGTAGAGATAGTGTATGTTATCCTTTTATTTGTGGGAAAGGTATATAATCTAAGGGCACATCCATGATATGTATTTTAAAAATATACAAGACTTAGGTGTTATATAATTCAAAAATAGTGTTTACATTTTCCCCCTTTTAATCTAGTAATGAAATTTTTGCTTTAAATGAGAAGAAATGTGTGCCTAGTTGTGTATAACACAACTTGTCTTTGATTTAGTCCAACTTGAGTGAATTATTGGTGACTAACCTACAACCAAGCCATTATATAACCATTACATATACTATAAAATTTAAAGTATTGAAATTATTTAAATTGAAAGAGAGAAAGGTTTAGTAGTACACATGTGTATCGATGCAATCATCTTGCCTTTTGGTAATTTGATTTGAAATATATATCATTATGAATAATTAAAATTAATATTAGGAAAAATATAAATTTGTAAAGTATATATATATATATATATATATATATATATATATATATATATATATATATATATATATATATATATATATATATATATATAGAGAGAGAGAGAGAGAGAGAGAGAGAATTGAGGGTACATGCCCCTAACCTTGAAAATTTTAGTTGCCACCCAACAGTTAAGATTAGCTCAATTGTTGTAAACCAATCATACTATAACTTGGTGAGTTTGAGTGACTCAAGTTAACTCACACTATAAAACTAGTGAGGTTGGGTGATGAAATCAATTATAACCTATATAATTTTCAATATTGAGTGATTTAATCACCTCAATCATACCAAAAAGTGAACCAACTACTATTGTAGATTTTTTAATATAGTCCATAAAAGTCCAAACTGGTGGGTGGTGATAGTACTTGAAAGTGTTTGAAATCTAAAACTAATTTAATTTTACAATATTAGGCACACCTTCCATATAATATTCACCTTAGATATGTCTCATATTTAAATTATTAATAATGATGGTACCAATGTATAGAATTTTATGATAAAAGTGTATCTGAATCATATAACTATGCAATTTGGCTAACCTAAAACTATGTAAGTGTAGAAAAAAATTACAAAACATGCCACCAATATATATGGAAAAATATAAAAAATGATATTAATTTCAATATGGATAACATGTTTCCATAACATGCCCCCACTGTAATATGAATATGAGAACTAGTGTAAGTACCAATATGGAGGGCATGTTTCCAAAACATGCCCCCACTATAATCTAGGTATGTTGCATACTAAATAAGTGGATAACATGTTTTTAAAACATCCCCCCAGTATAATATGAGTTTATGAACTAATTTTTAAGTCATGCCTCCATGGTATGCTCCCATTAATATGCCCCCTTTTGAGGTGAGGGAAGTAGCATGTGGGATTTACCTTACCTCAAAAGGATAAGATAACCATGTAAAATATGAAAGTACCAGGTATCATATATATAGAACATGTCTAGGTAGATATATCATTTAAGCACAAATAATTTGATGACATCAAGTCCTAAGATGCATGATGTAGATCATGACAATGTCTAGATAATAATAGTACAAGCTCAACAAGAAATCAAGCACACACAGAAAAAAACTCAAAATTAAATCAAAATATAATGTGTATACAAAGGGAAATTTAGTTAATCTATTAATCAATCCTAGCTCAGAGAAGATAAATCCTACTTATACTTATGATTGTTGATACATTAGATATTCAAGGTCATGACCAAGATGGATCTACTAAGCCTAACTAAGGGATCTCTTACCACAATAACATCACTAGAGAGGGTGATAAATACTTTAATCAAGTAAAATTATGCAATAACCTTATATAGGTCCTATGTTTTAATATTCACTAAGTAGATGAAAAGTGAAGTAAAATCTAATATAGTTCTCACCAAAGCTTATGGCACAAAGTGGGGGTAATAAACATAAGAAAGTAAACATGCATATAATATCTATAATCAATTCAATGTATAGGAAATATTAATGCATGGGAGTTAAGTACAAATGTAAATATATCTAATTTAAGAAAGGAGAAACAAAGTTAGGAATACTTACCTTTGAATATGAACCCATTGAGCCTCAATCTCTCCCTTAGCCAAGGTGATTCACAAGAGGTTTTTGTGTATTTTGAAGAAATTGAAGATGGATAATGGATTATATTTTATCCAAATACCTCCTAGTGGATCCCAAGTTTTCACAAGATAAGATTCATATTTCCAAAATAAGTATTGGAACCCTAAATAATGGTCATCAAGTAGAATAGTGGATAAACATATGTGCAATATAATATTATTCTTCTTATCTTCTCTCAAATGATATAAATGGATGTGTATGTATAGTTTAATCTAACCCTAAAATTTTCTAAAATTTAAGTCAATAGGTTGGTCCAATTAACCTTGTATCATTAATTGATAAAAAAAAGTCAGGTCCCAATCTAGGTTAACCATAATTGACCTAGACCTATAACATGTTTTTAACAAATTGAATATAGGGCTAACTTAGGATGATAGTGTAATGTAAACTATAAAAAAGGGTTTTAGGCTTAGTAAGGGGATAATTAAGGTGGTTATATGAGTAGATAAGTGTGTAAGAGAGGAGGAAAGGCTTAGGGATGTACATGGGAGAAGGTTGGATTGATAACAAGTGGTGGTATAGGGGATAACAATCTTATGAAACACCAATGGTCTACTTACCCCTTTTCTAGTGTAATTTTAAAGTCATGCATTCAAAGAGATTAAGACTCGATGGGTTCCTACAAGAAAGAAAGCATCAATAATTGATAAAATTTAAAAATATTATGTGTATACATAATGGTTCAAGGAGACCTCAAATAAGGGGCATGTTAAAATGTCTTACAATCGAAGAGGAATGACAATCAAATGTCCACAAAGTAATAATGATATATTAAAATGTCAACATATAATAAATAATGACATATTTAAATGTCAAAAAAGGAAAACAAAGGCATGGGGGCCACAAATAATGGATCATATTCAAATTCTCAAAAAATCAAGACAATAACAAGGGGAGACACTCAAAGAAGTGTATAAATAAAAGCATAAGAAACTATCATAAATATTTCATACTAATCTATGGATATATGTGTTAGCAAAAAATGTCAAGTACATATGATACCAAGTACACTAAAAATGTATAATCATGGATAAAGGCATGCATAAGTACACATATGAGCTCAAATATGATAATATTAAATGATCATAGAATGTTAAAGCCTGTATGTATCATGATCATATAAGTGGAGGCTCCCAATGTCCTAGTGATGTGAGTAAAGGGAAAACCTACCAACCAAAAAAGTGTAAATCATGTATATTTGTATGCATGTATCAAACTCAAAAGAGATATGACACATGTGTCTATAAGAAGTATTGATATTCCACCTACCAACATGGACCAACAATATATATGCCAAGGAGCTAATAGAATATGTAAATGTTAAACATGTTATTGGGTTTTTAATTTTTATTTTATTTTTTATATAATTTTTTTGGCATATGTTAAAGGAAAATACTATCATATTATTTCATTAAAAATATTCTCATAGATATCTCCCCATTTTGAACCTAGTGTAATAAATTGGTGATGTTATCGAGGAACATGCATAGGCGCAATATCTATCACTATAGTATTTGTGATGTTATGTGCATGTAAAATAAGAATCTATGGTCATGAAATAAAAATGGAAGGATTAGGGGTTCATGTAACCCATCATTGAGTGTTATGTGGTTTGTTCATAATAAGAGTAATAAGAACATGTGTGGGTGTTCCAGATATCTGAATATGATTTTTAATAGATGATAATTATTTAGAACCCATTGTGGATCCCTTATGCAATGGTATCTCAAGTATTGGCTAACTAATAAAGGGTATTTCCTATTGCTTACTCTTTTACATAAAATTAAACTTAGGAGGTTTTATAATTAACTACCTAGATATCAATTTCTCTTGCTTAAGAGGATGTTCATATGGAATGTCAAAAACTATAATTACCTAATTGGCATGAATGTATTTAACACAACTATGCACTATATAAGGTATTTCTCAAAGTGTATGTATCCAAGGTCATCCCAATAACATATCAAAGACATATATGGAAGGTATAATTAAAAATGTAGTAAACACATGGGTAGGACCCACTTATATAGGTAAGTTAATCTCACCAAGAATATTTTTTGAGGTCCCATCAAATACTCTAATTGATTTGGTCAAAGGAAGTAAATGATTATCTATATAGCCCATATTCATGAGTAATGATATGGTAAAAATGTTTTCACTAGCTCCATTATCAATCATAACACTATGTATAGGTTGGTGATCAAGGTATGCTTGAATGAATATGGAATGAATATCTGAGTCATCATTTATAAACTTGATATCATCAAAAGTAATAGAGGGTCTTTGAACCATGGAATTTTATGCCACATATAGGTACCAATAATCCCATCCTATGGGTGCTCATAATGATATGGAAGAGGGTGTGAATTATATGCCAACTATACTTTTAGATATTTCTTTGAATGATTTTGTAAAGGATTGTTAAATATTTTAAGTTTGTGGTGGTCACTAGGTTGTGAACTTGATTCCTTTGGAGGATCATCAAATGTAATCTTTTGGTCATCGATGAGGTTTTAGATCTTATGCTTCAAATTAAAACATCTATTCATAGAATGTTTAGGGCCTTAATGATAGTCATATTAAGCATTTGCATTATATCCTTTAGATAGAGGTCTACTCATATCTACATAGATTGGGGAGAGATATAATATGATACTATATAAGTTGCAAGAGTAATAAAGTGGGAGACTCAGGTAAGTATGTAAATTATATTTGTGGTACATTGGATAAGACAAGATAATTAGGTTATTGTGGTACCATATTAACCATGGTAGTTTTTTATTTTTTAGGCTCAGGAGGTTTGAAATTATAACTTGGTTTGATAGAAAACTTGGTATTGGATGTAGATGTAGTCAGTGTATTTACTACATACTTAAGTTTGTTCAAGGAGATAATTTTCATTTTATGATCACAAATAATATGGCATAAGTCATCAAAATATTTGTATTTTTTTAAAATAATAGACTTTGTAATGTGGTAAGCAAACTTTTCTTGAATATGTCTTGAAATTCTTTATATGGTATAGGATTGGTCATTTTAGCCAATATTATCTTATATCTTAAGACATATTCATTGATAAGTTCATTGGTTCCTTATTTGATTTTTTTAATTTGGGTATAAGAATTTTTTTTGGTAATGTTAATAGAGAAGTGTGCCAAAAACTAATCCATAAGGGGTTTGAAGGTGTCTACTAATTGAGTTAGTAAATCTTAGAACCACATCAAAGCATAATCCTTAAGGCTCCTTATAAATAATTTGGTTAAAATTTTATCATTAGAGGAATAATCAAAGCATGCCACATAAAAGGATCAGATATGTTGCTCATGATCACCCTTTCCATCATAAAATGTGAACTTAGGTGCAAAGAAACTAATTGGAAAGGAGTGCAAAGATATCTCTAGTGCAAGAAGATTGTGTAACATCTCTTTTGAATCAATAACATAAGAAGATTTCATATAATTTTGTTTAATATTTGTAACCATAATTTGTACAAGTTTTATAGTTTGTAAAAAAGCTTTTACCTATTGATATTTTAGGTTATATATTTAATAAGTCACAAAAGGAGGTGTATTCATAGGTTGAGTAGATATAAGCATTGAAACTAATATTTGAGTGGAAATATTTTGGTTCCATGGTAGATGTAGAAATAGTAGTTTCAGGGAAAAAAGGTTGAAATACATATCTTGTGCCCCCATTAGAAGTATGAAGTGGTAATGTACTCAAGGGGATGGTTGTTGCTATATGGGGATGACCCATAACTCGAATATCATGATCAATAGATTGACCTACTTGTGCATTTATGTTTTTTGATTTTTTAGCTTCTAATATGGTTCTTAGGATTTCATCAAGATATTTAAAATTTTGATGAATACACTCATGAAATAAGGCAATTTATTGAATTTTATCATGATATATTTGATCATGGTCATCAATTTCATTAGAATCATGGTTTTCATTATCAAAATCTTCTTCTATGATAACCTCATCAATAGGTTTTACATTCTCAACATTGGTACCATCATTATCCATAGGATTAGATTCTTTAGTGGTTTTAGACATATTAGGTGGTAAGAGGAGAAGCTCAATGTGCTCATTAGGCACACCTCATGATCTCAGGTTATGTATAAGTTACATGAAAAATAATATAATAAATAAAAAATTTCATCAATCTGAAACCCTAGTCGACTAAAAACCCTAGGAACTAGAAAACATTACATTTATTTGGGTTTACCAAATGTTTAACCCTAAAATATATATTATGAGGGGTTTAGGGTTAAAGGGGGAAGAGATAGCCTAGGGTATAAGGATGGTAGACTATCTTATAGAAAGATAATTATTTATGAAAATAAAATAAAACCTACATTCAATTTATTATATTGAGATACTAAAGATAGAAAGTATAGCTATGATAGATATTGTACTAATAATAAAAACAATACACTTAGTTGGTTTTGGTGCTAATATAGATATAGATCTAGAATAGGTAGAGGTTGGATTGGATATATATTCTATAATAGTCACATGATTCTAGAATTATGCCTCTATAGTTTTAAACACTTACATCAACCTAGGATAGTTGCATCGATGTTATGTCTAAATTGGACACAAGTGTCTAGTATAGAATACCTATTAAAACTAGATGTGACCTCCTAGATGTTTATGGGTTATGTTTCACCTTTACTTTGGTGCATTTAGATATGGGTCATGGACTATCATTCCTTTTTAAACAATAAAACACTAGTTATTTATCTTTATATTGGCCATGGGAAAAATGAGTTAGTGGGCACATGGTGTCGATCTACCCCTATACTCATTTGTCAATGAGTGTTGCCTATACTACCAATACTCTAAAAAGGGCCTCGTACTTATGTAGTTATCCCCTATGTGTTGGTATGTGTGTAATTCATTCAATGTGTGATAATCAAGTACAACATTGACCTAGCTTATAAATTTGTAAATATAGTTCTTGGATTTTTCCTTCAATACTTCAGACTTGTAGATGTGTTGTCCCTATGACTGATATGGAAATATGAGAAAATAAGTAAGAATTTCTCAGTTGAGTGCTTTATATAATCCTTTTGGTATGTTGCCTTGGTCTCTCTAGGTCTTTGTTAGGTGAGGAATGAATGAGGGTTGATCTTATATTTATACCAATCCCCTTGAAGAATATCTTGTATTAAATAACATAGTCTAGCCATAGGAATATGTTTCATTTGAAAATTAGATGAATTTAGGGAAATGAACACTTGCATTAGTGTAGGATAGTTGCATTGACACATCTATCTAATTGGGGCACAAGTGTCTGAGTAGTTATAAAATAGGTGTAGTTTTAGAACTTGTAGAGATGGGAGATAAGCATGTTTATAACATTTTGGACAAGATAAAAGGTTTAAATCATCAGGAATATCATTGGTCAAACTAAGAGATAAGTAATTAGGCATATAAAAATAGTGTTTGTGATATTTTTAAAAGTGGGAAAGGTCTATAAGTTGAATGTATATCCATTATATGTATTTTCCAAGTGTACAATATTAACGTCTTATATAATTCATAAATATTGTCTGCAATTGTCTAATTTTGCATATATTATGCAAGATATAACACACAATTCAAATTTTATTACCTTTTATTTGAAATGTGTTTCCTCAAATAATATCATAAATCAAGACTTGCCTTTGTTAATGCAAGTTCCTTTTCCCAACCAAGAAAACCAAAATAAGCTTATGAAATAAATCTCAAAGACGACTTGTAATGATGCCATGGATAAAATTTCACTCTTAGACTTGTTACACAAGTCACCACTATATAAGGGTATTTGTGTGAGAACATTACATACAACAACCTTTCCAAAAAATGTGAAGCCATCATATGTGGCCTTTGTGTTAAATTATATTAAATGGACCAAGCATAATGTTTCTACTAAAAAGGACTTACCATACCCATAATAGTGGAGGTTATTTTCATACATTTGATCACACACATGTTAATTCACACATATATGCCAAGGATGAAATGGAACCCACCACATTTACTGATACACTATTACAAAAACATAATCGACTTGCCTTAACCAATGCACCAAAGAGACAATTTACATGCTTACCTAAATCTCCATTTCATTAATTTTGAAGCTTGTAGAGTGTCACCTCATATGACTTCCTCATCCTATATAGGTTGATAAGAGTCAAAATCTACCCAAAGTATATGATTAAAATGTTTAATATGACTATCACCAAGGTCTTGAGCATTTTACAAACTGGTATTTTCCCTTGAAGCATAATATTCAAGACCTTATTAATGACCATATAATTAGATTTGATGATCCTCTAAAGGAGTGAGGATCACAACTTGGTGATCTCCAAACTCATAATATATTTTACTATCCTTTGCAATACCATTATAAATAAAATATAGAGGTATAAATGGCATATAATGCACATCCACACCAAAAAAAACTACTTGCAATGTAAGACATTTTCAATAGCTTGGCTTTGATCTAAAAGACTTACAAAACAAAGGAGGTTGGAAAGACTCCTTGGGAAACATCACCATACCAATTTTTTTGGGCTTAAAGTAATTCAAAAAAGGGTTTGGGTTATGCCCACCACATCAAAATATGCATTTACACCAAGAAATCTTTGGTTATATCAAATAGAAGCTAAAATTGACCAAAATCAACAAGGCATATTTTTTTCTCATGAAGGCAAATTGATATATATTCCAAATGATAGAATTGGTTCTTATATTGTGCATGTAAATCATAAGGAGTAACATGTTATGAACTATTTTCACTTATCCAGCCATTATTTGAATAATTTAAAGGATACAACTTAAATTTTTAAGGTAAAATATTCTAAAAATTACAAAAAAATAAATAAATAAATTCAAAAATCCAAAAATATTATCAACATTTACATGTTCTTATTGTCTCCTTGGCATCTATGTTATTGGTTCCATATTGGTAGATGGAATACATTTTATATACATGTGTTTCACACATCATTTGAGAGTAGTACATGCATATACATATACATGATTTATTCCCATAAAAATGTTAGGTGTTCCCTTTACTCATGTTATATAGACATTACGGTCATCTAATTATTTGATCTTGATACATATGTTATACAATTATATGATCACTTTCCATTATAAAGTTTGAGCTTATGTACTTAGACATGCCTTTATTCATGCTTATATCATTCATAGTGCACTTGATATGATATGAACTTAACATTTTTTACTAATACATATATTTAGGGGCTAGTGTGTTATGTTAATGTTGGATACTTACATTTTTCCTTTATGAACTTCCTTGAGTGTCTTGTCTTGCTTGTTGAGCATTTGAATAAGTTCCATTATTTGTAGCCCCAATTCCTTTTTTTCTTACCTTGGTATTTACATATGTTATTTCTTGTTATATGGACATTTGAATATGTTATTCCTTGCTTTATGGACATTTGCCTAAATCATGTCTCTTTGATTGTTTGGCATTTGAAGATGCCCCTTATTTGAGGTCTCATTAGATCATTATATTTTGACTTGATTTTGAGTGCTCTTGTGTATGTGCTTGATTTTTTTTTTTGATATTGTATTGTTACTTTCTATACATTATCATGATCTATGGCATGCATATTAGGGATTGATTGATCACATTCTACATGCTTCAATGATATATTTACCTAGACATTGTACTCCTATAGGTTACATGATACATTCATAAATTATACAGCTATCTTATCTTTTTAACATAAGGTGACTACCATTATTTTAACTTCCCTCACCTCAAAAGGTGGAGGCATATATTAAGGGCATGCCATAGAGACATGGATTCCACATTGTTTACAGTACACCAAATTTAGATATATAGTGGGGACATGTTATGGAAACATGTTCTCCACATTAAGAATAATACACTAGATTCAAGTATATAACGGGGGCATGTTATGGAAACATGTTATCTACATTTATCATATTTCATAAATTCATTTATACATTAGGGGAATGCTATGGAAACATGTTCTCCATACTTATTCTAGGTCTCAATTTTAGATTTTAGTGTGGGCATGTTTTGGAGACATGTTCTCCATAGTTACACAATTACAATTGACCAAACTACACATTTATATGATTTATATACATATTTGTGGTATAATTATATACATTATTACCATTTTTATACCCAATTTTTAGCATGAGACATATATGAGGTGCATAAGTTATGAAAAAATCACCTAAATTGTAAAATCAAAAATCATTTTTATATTTCAATGAGCTCACTATGCTAGACCGTTATTAAGCCAATCTACTACAATAGTTAGTTTACCTTTGGTATGGTTGAGGTGATTAAATCACTTGATCTTGTCAAGTTTAAAGGTTGAAATTGATTAAATCATCCAGCCTCATTAGATTTATAATGTGGGTTGACATGGATCAATTCATGCTCACTAGGTTATTAGTATGGTTGGGTTACATAATTGAGCTAATCTTAACTTTTAAGTGTAAAATCATATTTTTTCGAGGTTGGGGGAAATTTTGTCATTACACACACACACACACACACACACACACACACACACACACACACACACACACACACACACACACACACACACACACACACACACACACACACACACACACACACACACACACACACACACACACACACACACACACACACACACACACACACACACACGCGCGCGCGCACACACACACACACGCACACACACACACGCACACACGCACACTCACATGCACACACGCGCAGATGCACACACACACACACATTTATACTTGTCCTAATATTAGTTTAAATGGTTCATTATGATACATATTTTCAAATCAAGGTACGTAAAATCAATGTGGTTCCATTGATACACAAGTGTATTCCTAAACCTTGCTCTTTCTATTTTAATGCTTTTAATTTTAGATTATATACAATGATTATGTATTGTAACATGTTCTTGAATATAGGTCAATCATTGGTAAATAACTCAAGTGGGACTCAAAAAAAGGCAAGGTGTGTTATACACACATATGTATGTATTTTCCTTTAAACTATAAATTTCATTACTATATTTAAGGGAGTGCAAATGTAGACACTAAATCTGAATTATATAGTACTTCAGTATGTACCTTCATCTTCTAGACATTTCTATTTCCAAAAGACTCACATAAACTATCTCTTTGTGCTAAATTGCTTATCCCTTAGTACAACCAATGTTATTATAATAACACAAGCCTTTTATACTACTCAAATTTCTATAAAACTACTTATTATCATCCTCTACAAATTTTAGACCTATACCTATTTTCCAGCTTCCTAGACACTTGTGTTCCATCTAGATGCCTACATCAAAACAAATGTCTTATTTCAATGCAAGTGTCCAATGTCCTAAAGTCATCAAATTTGTAAATAAAACTTATACTTATGATTGACCTAAGTAATTTAATGTAATATATTTATAAAAGGGATATATATATGTGTGTGTGTCTACGTGTGCGTGCATATATATATATATATATATATATATATATATATATATATATGCACGCACACGTAGACACACACACACACACACACACACACACACACACACACACACATATATATCCCTTTTATAAATATATTGCATTAAATTACTTAGGTCAATCATAAGTATAAGTTTTATTTACAAATTTGATGTATATATATATATATATATATATATATATATATATATATATATATATATATATATATATATATATATATATATATATATATATATATATATATATATATATATATATATATATATATATATATATATATATACGCACGCACACGCACACGCACACACAAGATGAACCCTCATTCATTCCTCACTTAGCACAGACCTAACAACTCATAAGGTAACTTACCAAAAGTAATCAATCAAGTATTCAAGTGAGCAAAGCTTCCCTATTTTATCATATTTCTATACCAATCATAGGGAAACACATCTACAAGTCTATAGTACTTAAGGAGAACTCCATGAGTCTCATTTTATAAGTTATATGCTAGGTCATTATTTTACTTGATTTTTTTATATTACATCATTGTGCACACGTACAAGCCAACACGTAGGGGATAACTACATCAGTTTGAGTCCCTCTTCAAAGTAGTAGCTATGTAGGCAACACTCACTGATAAAGAGGTATTTGGGGTTAGCTTGACACTATGAGCCCACTAACCCATTTTTCATAGTCATAATGAAGATGAAAAACTAAGGTTTTGATATTTGACAAGGAACAATAGTCCATGATCTATATCTATGCACACTAAAACAAAGGCAACACAAAAACCATAATATCCTAGGTGGTCACATCTAGATCCAATAAGTATTATTTATTATACACATGAATATAAGTTAAATAGAAGCATTGATACAACCATCTAAGATTGACGTAAGTGTCTAAGGCTATAGAGGTTACATTTATATAATATGATGACTGATCTAAGGCACTAATCTAGTTTATTTCTAGCCTATTCCATATCAGATTTGCATGCACATAGTAAACTAGCTAAGTACTCTTATTTTAATTTCATTAGGATATCAATGAATAGTTTTACTTGCTATCTTTAGCATATCTTAGAATTTAAATTTAGAGTATTGTTTATCTGAGTTGGTAATTAATTGGCCCATTATAGATCTGTTTATCACCCTTATGCTTATTCATTTATATATTCTTAACCCTATACTATAGTGACCTATCTCAATTTAAGGTTAAATAGTAGTATACCATATCCTCAAACTTTAATTTTTGGTTTTGAACTACTTTGCCTCAAGTCCATTTGATTTGTAGCATGTATTGGTTATGCTCAGCTTGTAGAAACCACTTCTTACAATAGAAAACTTGATAGTTGACATAGAACATATAATTTTTCCAACAAATAGTGTCTACATTTTTATGCAATAAGCATATCCACAAACTTTCATGTTCAATTGTGAAGTACTTGCTCTCAGGTCCATTTGATTTGTAACACATGATGGTTACATCTAGCTTTTAGAAACTACTTCTTACAATATCAAGCTTAATAATTGACATAAAACACATGATTTTTTGAAAAAATAGCATCTAAACTTTTTTACAATATACCATATCACTAATTTTCATGTTTGGTTGTGTAGTAATTTTTATCATCTCCATTTTATTTTTAAGTCATTCATAGATTTAGTGATCAAACACATTTTCTCCCTCTCACATTAGTGTGCATATAATTTTAAATGGTGAAACAATGAGGTCCATATGAATTTATTTTAATTGTTTGAAAAAAATAAGATTATTGCAGATGTCAATTGATGTTTCAACCTACCAAAGGCTTCCTCTTCATATATTTCTTCCCCAAACCATCCAATTCAATAAAAAATTTCATAAAATTATTGATAAAATGCCTATAATACCCTATACATCTGAGAAATTATTTGATCTCATCCATAGTCCTTTGTTGTTCAAGATTCACAATAACTATGACCTTAGTTTTTATAGCTGATCATAAACATTTTCCTTTGTGTTCCAATAGTTTCTCATTATGCACTATAAATACAATTGTTTAGATTCAACATTTATGAAAATCTCTTATACACATCTTCATACACTCTAAATGCAAAAACTTATCTCTATGTATAGACTAATCATTTATAAACATTTGTGTTATAGCCAATAGATGCACATATAAATGATTTGTTGGGGAGGATTTGTGCCATGTCTAGTCT
The DNA here is from genome assembly GCA_037957365.1 of Torreya grandis. Classification (NCBI taxonomy): domain Eukaryota; kingdom Viridiplantae; phylum Streptophyta; class Pinopsida; order Cupressales; family Taxaceae; genus Torreya; species Torreya grandis. The sequence goes on from JARHVA010002398.1 coordinate 118,315, forward strand.
CTTACACTCTTTGAAATGTATTAGGGTTCATTTCCAAATTTAGATGGCCTTTTATTCTATGAATATACACCATACTTTGTTTCAATCTATCCTCAAAATTTGCTTTGGCTATATTCATAAAAACCTGTATGTTTGGAAAAGGAATGGAAAAGGGTATAATTTTAAGAGTGAGATGGGGCCATGACAACCAAATTTTTTATCTCTACCTTCAATATGATTCCTACAATTTCTGAATATCTTTTCTTATAAGTTTAGATTTGTACCATTTTATTGGCTTTGTTTTTGGAATGTGTTCCCAGATCTTACTTTTTATATGACATAATAATATTTATGAATTGAAACTCAAAACTCTCAACTCTCTAGTTCAAAATCATGATGATGATGATGATGATGTTATTATTATTATTTTGTGGTTTATTTTTTGCTAAAAATATCTCATAATTGTTCATATCTCTAGATCTATATGAAATGGCTCTTTACACACCCCTAAACTTTATTACTAACAATTGTATTGTATTTGTGTCACAAATCTGGTGGTCGCTGGAGTTTTAATTTTAATTTTAGTATTTGTTTTAGTAAATTGATAGAGTTGTGTTGAAAATGTATTTGCATTATCATAAATGTAAATTTAGTTCAACCTATGTTTAAAATGGGGTCTTTCTCAAACTTTCAATTTTTTAAATTTTTGTAGCAAACCTCTAAATTATCTATTAAAGACACACTAGTTTTGAATAATTTTTTAAACTAAATAAGCCACAAACAACATTGCGATGAGCAGTAATTTTTTTAAAAATCATGACGTATAAATTATATTTACATATTCCTTTGGCTTTAAATTAATAAAAAAAAAATCTTCTTAAGAACATTAACAAGTTTCATGAAGAATATGTTGGTGGATAGATTAGTTATTTCTTTATTTGATTTTACCTTTTAAAGAATGAAATTAAGAGTTAGTATAATGTTAATGATCCATTTTTCATGTGTAATATATTGATGGGTTGTAAGCTTAATTTTTTAATGTGGGGTTTTGAGCCTCTTTCTCCACACATCAAAATAGTCATTAATAATGTTAGACAATGTGGCTTTCTAATGGAATAAACAACTAGTGTCATTATCCCTCTTCAAAAGAAAGAATATCAATAATCCTTCTAATTATCACACCATCATGATCAACCCTATTTTTGAAAAAATTTAGAGAGCATGATAGAGTGTAAAATTAGTAGTTGGACTGAAAAACATATAAAACAAGCAAACGGGTAGGTAGGCTTTAGACATAAACACTCTACCAGTGATCACTACATAACCCTTAGGCACCTCATTAAAAAAGTTTAGGACACTCAAGGAGAGGATGCCTCTTATTTCTTCATTGATTTTAAGAAATCCTTTGGCATGGTTCCCAGAGATAAAATATGGAATATGATGGAGGAATTTGGTGTTCCTAATGAGTATAGAGCAATAGTGCATAAGCTTTATGAGTAGGTGAGGGTGAAAATCTAAACTAGAGAGGGTATATCTAAATGTTTTGGTAGTAACATCAAGGTCAAATAGGGTTTTTCTCTATCCCCCACTCTTTTTGGTTTATATATTGAAAAACTTAAAGATTAGTTTAACAAAACCAAAGGGGGAGGTATTCAATTGGCAAGTTATGTGGTAAAGTTACTTTTGTATATAGATGATCTTATTCTAATTGAAAAAATAGCTAATGATTTGAGCCAACATTTGAATGCCTTGGAGATATTTTCCCATGAATTTGGGATACAAGTGAATATCAACAAGACCAAATTCATTATTTTTTCAATAAAAAGGAAAAAATAGCTAGTTAATTTTAGTTTTGAAGGGATACCATTGGAGATAGTGTAAGAGTACAAATACCTAGGAATTGATTTTCATAATAGACTTAGCTGGGAGACATGTAGATAAAAAATAATTCAATTTGTATGGAGATGATCTTACCTTGTTCAAAATAGGTGTATGAAAGTTGAATTATGGGATTAGAAAACTAAAAAACCTTTTTGGTTTACTGGTCACGTTGGTTGTCCTCTATGGTTGTGAGGTTTGGGGTAGTAGCATGTCAAATGATAAGTGGAAATAGTTAGAAATAATTCAAAAACACATAATCACTATAAGCTTAAAATTCAAAATAATGGTCCCCTATGAGATCATTTTAGTTGAAACAAGAGTGTTTTTAATGGAGGCTTCAGTGTCAATCAGGTTGCTAACTTACTTTAAAAATGTTGTAAATATGAAAAATCATCACCAGCCCAAAACGGTCATAGAGGATAAACTAGACTGGAGGAAGAAGGCATGGATGAATCAGAACAATAAATGGATGGCCAAGTAGAACATTAATTTTCAATAATGTCCTAAAATTAAAGAGGAAATAAAAAAGTTTGTGTTAGAAAAATTTAGGACTGCCATGTGGATAGATTAGATTGATCAAAAAATAACATTATGTCAAATAATTTAATCTCACATGGGAACATGGTGAGAATTCTTATATGTGGGGTGATATTAAGGGTAAGCCTAGGATTTTAGTGGCTCAATTTAACACTGGGTAATGTCATCTTAAATGCAAAACTAGCAGATGGATAGTCCCCAAGGAAGATTGGGAAGAAAAAACATGCATTTATATATAAAATGAGTGATTGAAAATAAATGTAATTTCATCATTGAATTAACTATGTATGTAGATATTCAAAATCAATATGAAAACAATTTAAAAGTAGGCAACCTAAGTAAGTTTTTTGAGGAGTCTAGGCTTCACAATACAATTGGTTTATTGATCAAGTTTTATAGTATAGTGAATTAATAACAACATTCTATCTCTTGGTCCCTTACACTACTTGGTATCATGAACATCATTAAAATATTTCATTTAATTTCATTTCACCTAAAGAAAACTAAAAAATAAAGGAGAGTTTTTGGTGACTAAGTTTGGATGCAAATCTACTAAGGCACAAAGGGTATGCAATGAATTAGTCCTAACATGGTCATTTCCAATCTTTTTTCAGCCAATATAGAAATTATGTCTTACATTTTGCTAATCCCCTAATTTTACATGTTCAATTTCTACTACATTTTAAAATTTTGGGCTGTCAAGTAATTCTTATGTCAATGTGATCATATTTTATTTGGTCATTTCATTCTTTCCCCATATCATGGTTAAGTCAAATCCATAATTATAAGGATTTTATTAATGAAATTTTATGGTTGGATATTTTGGGACAAAATTTATAATTAACAATTTGAAGGAGTGATGTTATGTTGAAAACCAAAAATTATGACCTAATGAGATGATGGGTTGAATACCTTTTTAGAGAGAATCAATGATGATACCTTTATTTTTGGGCCACACACATGCAAGAGAAAGGAATCAAGTATTTTTATAGGACAAGATAACATTTGGACTGATGAATAAGTATATAATTCCATATGTGATCATTGTAATAGTTTTTATAAGAATAAACCTAACTTTACACTTCCAAAACATAAAATAACAAGGGTGGTCAATTAACAAAGATTTTAGGATTAAAATGTGGGAACCCAAAATCATGTGAGAATGATTATAATAAAATATAATTATTCCATTATAAAAATAACATGTAATATATCAACATTTGATGACATTAAAATAATCCATTGATGCATTTAAACTTACTGCATAATGGCTTTCATTGCAATTCAACTTGGCCAAGCAATACTTTGAAAATAAGAAAATGGGTTATCAGTCATATTATCAATTTATCTAATTTATTTTTAGATTATTTAATTATTAATTAATTAATTGAATATTTAATTAAATAATTAATGTGGAGGCACTTGAAATTAAATTAGAGGTTATTTGGAAAGTTGTCTTTTTTGGTAATATTATCGTGTATGATGAGAAGTGATTAAAAATCAAGGAAAAATGATATAGTAAATCCATCATATTCATGATGATGATGAGTTTGGGTCTTTTATAAATCATATAGGTAATTATATTTTTCATTTATGTTGAATACAATGTTTATAAAAATAATTTTTTAGAGATTAAATTAAAATAAAAGGATGACATCAATTCTATTTTTAAACAACCTCATTTCTATTTTCAAAATAAATATTTTAAGAAAATAATATTTAAATTAATAATAAAAATTTAAATATAAATTATTCCAAAATATTTAAATATGAATGAATCATTCAAGTAGTACATTAATAATCCATCTTGATGAAGGACTATTTGAATGGTCCCAAAAAAAATCAATTTTTCAATTCTTTTACAAAATATTATTTTAATTGTCACAAATTATGAAATAATCCAATATGTGAAAGTATTCCTAAGCCCCACACCTATAATTTAATCAAAATTGGAAATGAAAGTGAAATTTGGATGGAATATTCTAAGTTGTGACTTCATCATCACCTCTATTCAAGTCGTAGTTGAAACAACACGCAAATGCAAATGCAAATTATGAAATAAAGACTTTATGTGTTGGAACACAAGCTTATAGGTTTTTTAAATGGCCCTACTACATTACCTAAATTAACCACAATGTGATGTTTTTATCATAAAGGAAGAGTGGGTCACATGTTACACATTAATTCTTGAATGAGAAAGCTACAGTTAAATATGGGTTTCAATTGTTTGAAGTATTAATGCCATTGAGATGAAATGAAATGGTTTTAAATTAATTTAAAATATTGATTAGTTTATGTAACTACAAATTATATTGATTACTTCAATTATTTAAATATTCTCATCACATGAGATAGTTTTTAGAACACTGTTGTGTCTTTTTAAACTTTTAAAGATTCTCATGACACAAGGTATCTTTTAAAACATTACTCCATATTTTTAACATTTTTAATATTTTTTCCTCAAATATGTATACCATGCAACCAAATATTAAATTTTTCACACATTTATCTCATATGTTCATGTACTAAGGACATTAAATGATAAAGTGGTCTTCCCTTTCGACTGTCTATTTGGTGTGAAGAACACAAACACTTTCATCCCACTTTTCCTTAGGATTAATCCATCTACCTCTCTCACACCGAATCCTATGAGAACCATTTCATAATTGAGTTTATTATTATTTTTTTTATTTAACTAATTTTGGACCCTACATATATTTTTTCATTATGCTCATAAGTTGGGTTGAACATTGAAATATATTGGTGTCTTTTTTTGCTTGTCTTTTTCCTCCACATTATCATTTTAAAGTTTTAATTCACATAATTATATATGTATTTTCTACAATTTATACATTTGATAGGTTGATATCCCACCTATTCATCTAATTATGGAATTGTTTCATCCAAATGTTCTTCCCCCTATGCAACTCTTCTTCTTTTACTACCTTGGTCATTTATCGGTCTTCATGCTTTCTATTTTTTTCAAATAACATAATATCTTGGTCATAGTAATTTTATCTAAAGGGAAATTCCATTTTCTGGCAATAATAATTTCATATCAAACTAAGTCCTTGATTATAAAATTATTTTTCATTAGACACTTTTGAACCTTTTCAATTTACCTCCATTTCCAACTCATTGTTCTACTAGCCCACACCTCACAACCATATAATACGACTAATGTGACAAGTAACCCAAATAAGACATTGGTGGTCTTTCAATCCCATAACTCAACATTCTTACATCAGTTAAGAAGTGCATAGAAAGTTCTTCAGCTCACTTGTATTCTTTTCATCTTGAAAGTATCTCATATGAGCTTGTTGTGAAAGTCAAGGATGAGATACTTATATTCTAAAACCACTTCAAAATATCCTTCTACAAACTAAAAATTAGTTTGTTCCTTCATTTTTGTTGAAAAAATTATAATTTTAGTTTTCTCAATGTTTACCTACATCCCTACTTATTTATAAAAGAATTTTAGACCTCAAAGATGGTCTTTTAAATCTTGTATTGTCTCTACCATTAAGATCAGATCATTAGCATAAAGTAAAAAAGTTTCACCACATAAGTTGTCAAGTGGACCCTCTCCCCTCTAAATATGTTTATCTAATTCTTAAGCATATCAATGTAAAGCTCAAATAAAGTCAAGGATAGAGGGTAGCCTTGTTTGATGCTTATTTGACTTACTCATAAAATTTGTAAACTATTGCCTTTAGTGCATTGGGACCTCTATATTTTCCATTATATAGAAAAAAATATAATATACAATCCAAGGTGCACTAAAAATAGTAAAATCTTGAAGAATCATATTAGGTTCTCTACTTCTATGAAAAGATTGTTGCCATTAGAAGAGACCTATGAATAAACCCTTGCATGTTTCACAATAGTTTTCATGACATCTAAAAATTCCATGAAATATTTCTAAAAAGGGGTATTCAAAAATAGATATAATATCTAGACCCTTGTATGTTATGTGAATAATAGAGAAGAGCATATCAATAAAATTGTTTTTGAAGTAAGAAGCATATCTATTTAGACATATATGGTTGGTCATACTTATGGATATATAAATCATGTCATTGGTTCTATATGACCATTGTTGTTAGATTCAAAAAATGGGTAATGCTATAGTTTATTCTTGTGTGTTTGAGTTACATGCACTTTATTTTTCAAGGCTATTTTACCTCTCAAAACTTAAATTAGATTTATAATCCACTAGTATTTCTATAGTGTACCAAAAGAAATTGTCTTAGTAGTTGATTTTAGAGGGAACAATTTTCTCCACCATGGAAATTTGAACACTTGAGTTTTATAAGACTGGTCACTTAAAGTTAGTTTTAGTTATTAAGTTAGGGTTTGTTAGTTTAAATTTAAAGCTAATTAGAGAGTAGTGTAGTCATGAGCACATAATTACCTTAGTTGTAATAAAATGGGATTGAAAAGCATATTATAACCATCTATTAAACATTAATAAAGGAGGTGTATGATACGAGGGTTTCTATGCTCCTTTTTGAATATGTTCATATACATCTACATAGTTGACTAAAAGAGGGAAGCCTCCCATTCAAATAGAGAAGGGATTTCAAGCCATACACATTTCCCTTAATATTTTTTTCACTTAAGTTTTTATAGGATAACACGTAACTTTACCCCTCTTGTGCAAGACAAATATCAAACCAATTTTGACACCTAATAACCCTTGGTGCCCTATAACTTATTGTACTCTTACATGAAACAAGGTGAGTCATTTTCACCATATAAATTGGTAAATCATAAGATTCTTATAACCTATTTTTGGTAATAAATGGATCAATGAAAACCATGTAAAATGTGAGTGCATAACAACTGACCTAGCATACTTTCATTATGTGATTAGTATGGTGCCAATGTCATCACTTCTTTCTAACTAGGTTTCATGGGCATAATGTGGAGGAATTGGTGCTACACCAAAGACAAGAACCTATGTTTGATTAATATAACTATCACATGTAAGGGTAAAAAACCATCAAATACAATTTACTATGATCCAATCATATTTCATAATTATTTTTTATTGGATACAACACTTAGAAATTTCATGTTATGGCTTATGATGACCCACATATGCACACATAATTATTAAGAGCTATATGTATAAATTAACCCCATGAACACATCTTAATCTCATAATTTAAATTAAGGAATGATAATGCCATCATGTATTAAAAATAGATAACATTAATATATGTACTCCTTGTTTAGTAATAATACATATTCTCAGACATATGCAGATGCCTCAAGTTTATATATTTTTATTCCATATTGTAGAATATGAAATGCACCCAACACTAAAAGTTAAAAATAATATATTTAAGTTGAACTAAATATGTTTCTTCATTTAAATTTTATAAAATTTTAATACCTATTACACATATAAGTTACCTAAAAAATTAGAGAAAATTTCTTTATAAAGTATATTAATTATTTGTAAGACAACAAAAATACTAAAATTGCGAGTTGGGGAGATACACACTACATTTAGTGTTTGAATTTTTCTTGATGATGATCATTTTGATTTTTAATGGTCATTTATAACCCCTAAATATACTTCAATTTTGATGTATATCACCAAATTCCAAGGCCTACTTAGATCTTAGATAGGATTATTGTTGCTTATGTTATGAATGTCAGCCATATGTGGTTAGGAATAATACATCCATTATGTGCTTAATAAGTTTACCTTTTTAATTCACATTAATTTTTGTTTGAATTTCTTAGATAACACTCTTTATTGATAACATGCATTTAACCTAGAATATTTTATATGGCATAGTCAGAAGGCATGATCAAGTATAATAACACTAACACATCAAAATATAAGAGTAAGATACAACTAGCTAGGGGAAAGGCCCCAAAAGCTGAGCACCCTAATGTTTTGACCACATAGAGTTTGTGTGTTATCAAATTAGACCTTTAAAAAATACCTATTTTAATATTCCATCTTAACTATTTATATCCAAGGTTTGAAGGTTTGATTTATTATACATTTTATGATATAATTAATTTTATCATGATAGATCATTATATATAGTTTTTTAACCTATGATCAAAACTTGAACCTTGGAGTACCAATAATTGGCATTTAAAATCCCATTCATAGTTAGGTGGTAAATATATTCATATTTTAATAACTCCTTTTCATATTCTTTACTCACTATAATAAAACATATGAAACCCTAAAAGCAAACATTTATTGATCATTTAGTCAACACAATTTTTTTGGCATAATTTGTCTCATTTAATCATGATTTACTCCCAATATCTTATTTATAACTTACATATGATAATTATTTTCTCTTCTTTCATTTCGAGGATTCGTCTATCTAAAAACCAAATTACTTTGTGCATTTATGCAAAAGGAGGATGATGAGGAAGCAAACACTACAGAAGTCATGTTAGTGGTGTTATATATGAGATAATCATCCTTGAAATTGAAGGTTGAGTTAATGGTCATTATATTTTGCATTGGAATCCAACCTATAGAACTTATTTTGCTTTCTTAGGAAATGTGTAAAGATCCTAGCCAAATGTATTTTCTTCATAGTTTACACATTAGGGGAAATCAAAGTTATTAATTTAAATTGTAAATGATGATCTAATAAATGTGTTAAACTTTAAATAAGATCTCTAAATTTACAAAAAAATTCAAATGGTCATCTACTAAATGCATTAATGCTTAAATAAGAGCTCCAAATTTATGATCCATAAGGATGATAGATTGGTATGTTGTTTAGTTGAAAACTTAAAAGGGTGGCTAAGTAGTGTGAAAGAGGTTAAAATTGATAAATGACACCTTAAGTGATTATTATGAGTAATGTTTCTAGTCCAACCCTTATCTTCAAGAAACTCCATCAGTCCCAACATTCAACACACTTTTTACAACTTTGTCTCAAGATGAAACAATAGTTTAAGTATGGGAAAGTGTTAGTAGTAAAACAAGGATATAAAACTATAGAGTATAATTATATTATGTGTTCGGTTTACATTATTTTGTATATTGCATATCTTTCTGTATGTATTTGGCACCTAAATGCACATCAAGACTCTACAAAATGTGAAGAGTCTCTCTTTTTTTTTATAGTGAAAAGTTGGAATATTAAGTGAAAAAGCTTTGTAAGATATATATATATATATATATAGCCTCCACTTATATTGTAAAAGCATTATGAAATATTCAATAATGGTTCTTGTTTACACTTATTCATTTTTGTAGTTACACTCACTTTTCCTATAATTTGTTAATCATTTGAAGTACTGAATGTTTTGGTTAAATTAAGGTTGTGAATCATGTTAATTCCTCTAAAATCCTATAGTTGGTTTAATTTTTTATCTATTGTAGTAATTTGTTTGAGTATATTTTTTATTAGGCTTCACACAAACAATCCTAATTCACATGTTCTGATAGGTTTTCCATGAACCTCTACTAACATGTATCAATTTAGTTAATGTAATTTGTTGAAAGAAAAAACAAGATAAAACTATATCGAGTTGGTCGATATAGTTTATTGAGACAAAAATTGAGATAAAATTGTATAAATATAGTTGATACAATTGGATGCAATAAAAATTGGAATAAAACTATATCAGTTTGGTCAATATAGTTGCATGAAATAAAAATTGAGATAAAATAGTATTGGGTTGGTTGAAAGAGAGAAGGCAATGGTAAGCTTCACATCAGGCTCACTAGAATGTATGCAATGGGTTAGGATCAAATTGTATTTGTATTATATCTAAAGATATGTAATTAGAGAAGGTTAAGCTAAGAGAACCCACTAATACTTGATGATTTATGATGTGACCAAATGAATCCAAAAGCCTAGCAAGAGGATCACCTACAACACAATGTCAAAGGAAAGGTTTCTAAAGCCTTTAGGCTAGTAACACAATGGAATAGATTTAATTAGATATATATTTTTAATTAGTCTAATATTTTAAAACAAGTAATGTAAGGGGAAAGGGTTAAAAATATATAAAAATGGGTAAGGAGCCATGGTAGGAAAATGGGGGCCTATACTACCTAAAATGGATAAATGGTAAGTTTAAGTAATATTATACCCAAACAAATTATAAGTGTATAAAAAACTCAAACAAGGATATATAAAAATTCATATACTAAGTAATAATCAACTTTTATCTATTAAATAAAAGAGATAGGGTTAAAATATACTTACCTTGACGAATAATCTATCAAGCCGCAATCTCCCCCTTTGCCAATGGTGTTTTCAAAGATATTTTTGTGGTTATGAATACTTCAAAGGTTGAATAAATATATAGGATAAAAGGACTCCTCCTATTGAATCTCCAAGACTCCACAAGACAAACTTCCTTCAAGAAAAGACTCTAAGCAATAACTCCTCCAAATGTAGATTAGGGCATAAGTGTGAGTGAGAGTAGAGTGGAATGAGTGTATATGATCTATTAGAATGAAAGGGTGACTTGTATTTACAATTTTAAATATCCCAAACCCATATCAAATGTTAAGTTTATGGCATCATCCAATTGTGATGTAGATAAGAAGAGTCTGTTGACATTGAACTACGTGAGTTAGGGTAAAATATTATGAATGCTAAAAAGACAAAGTTAAAACTACATCACTAGGTCAATATAGTACGGTAAGGAAAAATGTGTGAAATATATTGTATCATCCATGGTTGATGTAGTTGGAAAACACAATGAACTATATCATCCATGGTAGGTGTATTTGGAAAGACACACTAAACTATATCGACCATAGTAGATATAGTTGGAAATGGGAAAATTGACATAACTAAGTGAGGTACCATTGAAGGAGGATCTGAGAATGTTAAACTAGAAATAGGAATGATATGATCATGACATAGTAAATACAACATCTCTCATAAATCACCAAAGGCTTTGCCATCTCTTTTCTAGTGAACCCTTTAAGGTGTGAACTCAAGGATATTGAAACTCAATAGGTTGTTGCAAGAGAAAGAATTAGTAATTGTTAAAGTAAAAATTATTATGTGTATACACATTATACATCCAAATATTATTACTATATTGCCATGTAGAATTTTTTGTATACTCCTTATTGTATTATCTAGTACTACACTGATTTTGTTGTATTGAAACTAGTGTCTACACCTTCCCTTTCATGAAGGGTGTTTAAATGGGATAACAAAGTCAATTTTTAAAATTGTTCCTATGGTAATATTGGATTTAATGGGTGAGAGTTTTCCTTAATTGGTTTTCTTTTTCTTTGACATGTGTCACATGTTTTGACCCACTCATCAATATCATGATGATGTGTTACCCACCATAAATTTGTTAATAACATATTTTTTATCATTAATTTAGAACTCATATGCCCTCCATCTTATTATAGATAAGTACCCTCCAGTATATTTATACCATTTTGGTAAAATTTCTATATGAAACAACCATCAATCTAGATAATCATCATTGACTCTTTTATCTAGTTCACTATTTTATATTTAGGATAGATGTTCTACCATCACATAAATTTTTCCTTTTCTTATCACTACCAAAAATGTAAATTCTTGAAACAATGGTAACATTCTTGTTATTTTATAAAGTATCACTAATTTATCTATTATATACAATAATGCTTGATGGTTTATGAAAAATATAATAATAACTAATTGTATAATTTCTAAATTGAGTAGATAATTCATGGGGCTTCCCTTTATATAGTTGTGTAGTTCCTTTTTTGATTTTGATAACAACCTACTAAAAAAATATGGTGGGTAGTCTGGTTTGTATGGTCATTCTTACACCAACATACACCTTATAACATACGTATATGTATCCATGTGTATTTATAACTCCTTTTCCCAATTTGGGTGTGATTTAACGAAGGCACTGAACAACACTATTTTTAATTTTGAAAATGATTCATGTTTTTTTTTGCCATTCAAATGATACTTAACAAATAATCCAATGGGCATGACAACCCTGCATATTTTTTAATGAATTTTATATGATATCCAATGTGTCTAAACCCCACATCTTTGGGACTAGGTAATTCATTAATTATATTTATCTTGTTAGGCTTGGTTTTAATATGGGCCTTACATGCTATGTGACCTAACACTAAAATACCATATAGTATCAACAACTAACATTTCATGTGATTCACATGCAATATTTATTTCCAACACAACCACATATATTTAATTAATGCTCAAAAATGGTCATCTTTCTATCCATGAATACACAAATCATCCAAATAGGTCTTTAGACTATTGGTGTACATTTCCCCCAAAAATGAACAAAATTATCCTAAAAAATGAAGCTTGTGTATTATATGGCCCAAATTAATATTTTTACATATGCATATTTATGAAACCCCATATAATATTATTTTCAATTTTTTTTTTCAGATATACTAATATATTATATGCATATGTAAGAAACTCTGATATAATGGTGGTTTTTAATTTATCTTTTCCAACTATACTAATCTAGCTATAAATTGAAAATCCATCTAAACACAAATATAATTCATTCTATGATACTTAATATTGTGCACTTAAATTGTATAAAAATGGAACATTCTTTGTTATGACATTTAAACCATGAAAATATTTAGAAACTCTTAATCTATTTATAGTTTACATAGGGGATTTAATTATATAAGGCATTTGCATAATTGTATTGCATCCTATATAAGATTTGTTACATCCTAATTCCTCATGAAGAAAACTTAATTATCCATGGATATTTATAGTTGACAAATTTCATTTGTTTATTTTGACTAATATTTGAGATGTATGTTGTTATGAGATATTAGGATATTGCTTAGGTTACATTATTTAATTGTTATGAATCAGTTGTAGTGTATATGTTTACATTATGAACATATTGATTTGTTATTTCAATTACATGTTATGATGTATGTATATCATGATGTTATAATATAACTACCTATTTGTTGTGAGGTTGATGTAGGATAACTCATCCCTCAAAATGTGATGGAGGGAGAGCATCATCGGAGAGGGTGGCATAGATGAGATGTCAAAGGATGACAGAAAAATTGGCTAGAACCCTACACACACCACATTAGCTAGCACATGTTAGATGCATAATAAATGGTTATCATAATGTGTTTTGATGCCATTTACATTAGATATTAAACATGGTTGCTAGTATAGTTTAATTGTTTTATGGAACTTGTCTTGTGTGATTTATGTGTGTGACTATTAATGCCTTTAGGAATGTGATTTGTGTAATTAGCATAGATTTGAAGTTATTAATTAATGAAGTTATTATTAATTCATTTTGAAATTTAGGGTGTTAATTCAATTAGAGAAAATATTAATTAGTAAATATGTTTTAATAAATGTAAAAATTGAGAAAATTGAAAAAAGGAAAAAATGGGGCTTCATAAAGAAAAAATATATATTATGGAAAGTAATTAAATTTTATATTAGAAAAAAAAATAAGGTTGTTTTAAAAACAAAAAGAGTAAAACAAAAAGAAAAATTATGCTAAAAAGAGAAGAAAAGGTGAACATGGAAGAGAAAGCAAGGAACCTATGAATGGTCTAAATTTAAGAATAAAACAAATAAAATAAATGAAATAAAACAAAAAAAATAATTAAAAAATAAAAGAGGAAAGAAGAAATCAAAACTCAAAAAAGAAGGGAACTAGTTTTAAAAGAGAAGATATTCATAAAAAAGGAGCAATGTGGTGCTGCATAAAGGAGAGAAGAGGCAAAATTCTAAGGAGGGAGGAAGTGCATGGAAGTGGAGTGGCATAGAGGGAAAAGTGAAAAGTCTAAGAATAAAAAAGAAAGGACTTCAGAACACATTGACAGGTAGGCAAAATAATTTCAATTATGTAGGTTCATATTGAATATATTAGCAACCAAATAATTTAAATAGAAATGTAGGTAATATTATAAACTTCAAATAATTCTGAGTTTGACTAAGAACATTATCATATGAACAGTTTGTGTATTTTGTTTTAGAGTTTTGATATGAAATACTATAGATGATTGGGTACCCTATGTTACTAAAACATGAAAATATATAACTATATGAACCAAGAATTTAGTCATCTAAGATAGTAATATATATATATATATATATATATATATATATACATGTGTGTGTGTGTGTGTGTGTGTGTGTGTGTGTGTGATTATCAAAACTAGGAATATAGGGATAAGACTGAGTTTAAAGTATTTTACATCATTATGAATCTTTTGTAATAGGGATGAATTCAAAATAAAACTATGGTAAGATAAAATAATGGCTATAAGTATATATAATAGTGAAGTGACCCATATTAAAATAGCGACCTAGTTAACAACTGTAGAGATATGATGGTTGTTATATAGTTGTTTAATAGGTGATTTGACGATTGGGTAAATATTAGATATTTGGAAAACACAAACTATTTAATATTTTACTTAAGTCAATATGCATAATAATAGTGTATTTACATACCTCACTAAGCATAGTGCAGCACAACTTCTACCCAATTTTTTATGGAAATGTTGGATTATAAGATAGAATTATGGGTTGTATTTCAGGTAGTGACACACCAATGAGCCTAATTTTAATTAATAATACTATTTTTCAATTTTGTATTGATGTTACATATGTTAGAGCTAAAAAGAAATAACTACTAGATATTTCATGATATATAACACCATGATATTGTTACCGCATATATTAGATAATGTAAACAATGACATAGTAATATAATATATAAATATTTGGTATGATATATTATTTACATTGTATATATAGTAGGATCAGTTATTCATGAATATTGTAGAATATGTCATTTAATATTATTGTCTAAATAAATTATTATCTCTATATGCAAGAGCATTAATATACTAAAGATTGTCGTTAAGGCATCTCAAAGCATAACATAATTCTCTATCATTGAATTATTTAGATCAATATTTCTTGGGGAGATTTATATTCATGCTTTTTGCTTATCATAGAAAGAACAAGGAATATGACACCTAGGGTGAATAAATGCCTATCTTTGAATATGTATTAAAGAGTTAAGAATGCTTACAATAATTTTTTTAAATGCACTTTGGGGATATGTCAATATGAATGACTTATATGTAAATATATATGAAAAAAAGAATAGAGTTTTTGTATAAAGGGATCGATGGATTAGATCTTATATTAAAATATGGTATAATATGTTTAACCAAATACAAGAGACTTAGGATATTTGGTAGTCATAAACCTCAAAATTAACTAAGGATAATTGTTTAGACTTATAAGTGATAGTCAATTTATTTGATACTATGACTATTAAAAAACCTCACGAAAGCCTTATTTGTAAATATTAATGATTGTAGGTGTACATATGTGGCTAGTATATCAAAATTCCTATAATTTTTTAAATGAGGCATGTGAAGTATAAAGAGTTCAATGTAGTCTTCATTATGACACGAGTTTACTTATAATATATTACTTTTGAATCAAAACACGTGGTGTGGATGTAATATTATAATAAGCTACATATTTATGAATTAATAATGGTATGTTTAAATTGAAATATAGGTATACATGTGCCTATTAGCATATACATGTACATAAGGAAGTGTACTTATGATTATAGTTCCATGGGTGGTTATAAACTATATTATAGAATTATGTATAATAAAATCTTATGTATGCATGCATAAAACCCCTATGAGTATAACTAATGCTAGTATGAAATATTGTATGTTTTACAAGAATTGATACTCTTTTTATTATAACTAGTTGATTGAGTAGAAGTTTATGTTTCCATTAATTTATACTACTTATTTATGACCAGTTGTGGTAAATAGTAGTCATGCTAAAGAAAACTAGACTATGATAATATGGATTATCATAGGGTGTAGTATATTTGAAAACTATTCATGATGATGATAATATTAGATGACTGTTGATGAATATAGTATTTCTATATCAATGAGTAATTGTATGTGATACATAGTACAAATATGTTTATTATATACAAGGGTTTATATATAAGTAGTATATCTTCATATGAACCTAAGTATGCAATATAAATGCATAACATCAATGGGCATGTTGAGTCATATGGCTATACTTATAGCTAAATGGGTGTTTATATTGAGACATAAGGTGTATTCGAGGAAACAAAACTATAACCATATGAAAGCAGTCCATAGAAACAAAATTAAGTTATGAAAATTTAAGGTATAGCTTGGTTATGGGTTATTTGACTTTTTGAAAATGGCTTGACTTATTATTGATATATATACATACATTGATGGAAATGGTGAGTGATACATATTATGAGTAGATTAAAATCTACAAGTGTTTAGACATATATAGCATTTATTAGTGAATCATGATGTGTACTTAAAAGTTATGTTTCCTATGATTTTTAGTATGCAATTTAAACATAGTATATATTCAGTTGGTATAAACTATACTTGATTGTCTCTTATTTAGGATTGTAGAATTTCGATTCTTAGAATTTGTAAGACTAGTTATTTGTTATTGAGTAGTGTGCTCATGTACAATGATCTGTGATATTATGGGATATCATAAAGTGTTTTTATTTGTAAATTATAGTCTAAATGTATGTTATACTTGGGTGGAACAAACTATAATTAATATGTCTAGATTCATTCATACATTTGATAGACTAAATGTATGCATGTTGGATATCTCTAGGAATAGCATGTTTTATGATAGTTAGTAGAAAGTATTGTATTACATCTAATTACAAAGAATAGAGTTTTCAGCCTAATATATATTATACTCAAGTGGTATAATATGAATGTGTTGCTTATTATTTCTATTATGGGATAGATTTAATGTGAGATTCACTCATACATTTGATGGGATAAATGTATGTTTTTTTTATTGTTCTTATGCTTAGCATGTTATGAGAAATGATTGCTAGTAGGTTGTAATATGTATGAATCTATTGGTTATATTATGCTAACTGAATATCATATTATTGATACTAAATAATTAGTTACATGGAATTCACTAGTTTACTGGCATCACAATGCCAGATGAAGGTAATCTGATCAAGTGGTGTGTATGAATTTTGAATGAACCTTAGATAATTATTTATTATTTAGAAACCCTGGCTAGGTAATGCTTAGTGTACATTATCATTTCATGAGTATTATTTACATGTTTGTTTAATATATTATAATAGAATGGGTTTTTATGATACATCACATGTTTATTTTTAGAAATCGTACATCACATATGTACTAACTTGTCTCTCTAGATTTTTGTACCATCACAATCTACTCATCCATGAAAGGAAGATCATTCCCTAATGGGATTACTTTAGGGTATCATTGGTCTATATTTGGCATGGAATGCTTGTATGATGTTCTCCTCCCTATAATAGTACTAATTTTGAGATGACACTTGAGATTGCCATAGATACTAGAATTTGGGAAACTATGCTTTAGGGAGCCATGTATCTTATATATGTAATTTATATTGTATTGTATTTAGTATTGAAATATTATCATGATTAGTTGTAATTATTTATTTATTATACATTGACATTAGTGGATATAGGCATGTATTGGTTGTGGCTAGCTAATTGTAATTACTTTATATATTTGTGTTATGAGTGTTTTCTTATGACGATAGTGATGACTGATGTATGATGTAGTATGCTTCATTTAAAGTTATCATACTTAGAGATTTAAATATGATCTTTTCTTAGATTCTCATGGTGTAATATATTTATAGTTTATGTATTTTTTTAAAAAAAATTCACATGTTATAGGTAGATCCCAATGGGGATGTTACATGTGGTTTCAAAGTTGTGGCTTGAAATCTGTGACCTAAGGAGTCCATAGGCATTTTCATATCCTTGTATTTATCATAAAAGAGAACAATGTAATGTGGTGGTACATTGAGTGTGTACTTTGGGAATATTTATACCCTCTTAGAGTTGTTAAAGGGTTGATTTATTTAGTGTCTCAATGGTGATGGTTGTATATGAGGTTTGGGTAGGTGATTACTTAGATAGTTCATGAGTTGTGAACAAGATATTCCTACCATATTTTGATCATTTAGATATAACACCTTGAGAATGATTTATTGTTACTTTTTAGTCAATCCACCTTCACCATTTGTGTTTTGTGTTGTGAGAATTTAAAAATAATGGGATGTTACTCACTTAGGTATATGTGCATTAGTTTTGTGTGTTACTTACACTAATCCTAGGAGTCAAAAATCTTATAAGACAATTTTTAGTTTGGTAGCACCAAGTGCAGTGGGAATTCTCCTTATAGTAGAGTGTAGCTATGTAGTAGAGAATTCCTATGTGATAGGAGTTTATTCATGGTTTGACACCCCTAGGTTTATGTGGACTAGGGAAGAAGTGTCTTATCTCATATCCATAATAAAGGTGAGTTGTTACTCTCTCACCCTCATTTGACATCATTCTAAGTCATTGACAGGGTTCATATTTTCAAGATATTGATTTAGTGTTCCCTTAAATGGAAACTTGTTTCTAAAATGTTGTTTTGACATTATTCCTTTGAGTTCATGGGATAATGTCTTCTACTTCTTCTTGAGATAGAAGTTGTAGGATTGGATGGATTGATAAATCTTTGTGGTTAGTATTTTCCTTCTAGTTGTGGAAGTAATTTATGATAATACTCTTCCATGTTTGATAAGTAGGTATTAATTATGGAAACTTGGGTTGTGATGTTTTATTTATACCATATGAGGATATTTAAAAAAAAATTTCTTGAGATTTTAGTTCTCTACTTTTCACTTGTGACTTTTTCAATTCACTACTTTATCTAACTTGTGAAGTTAGACCACATGGAGTGGCAAACCTTGAATTTATATTGGTTCTAGATTAAGGATTGTACGTTGATTATAGTTGTTATGATATTATGTCACCTTTATTAGATTGATATTATTTTTATCTTGTTTAAAAACATGTTGTTTTGATGAGACATTTATGTACTTTTCACCAGGAGTGAGTAGGGTATAGGATGTTTGGAACATCTTGTTAGTCTAAAAGGGTTGAGATAGAATTTTAACTTGTTGTGTACTAGCCAATCAAGAAAGGAGACATTGTCTCACTTGTTTAATTTATAAGGTTTTAAGGATTGTGTGATCCTTGTCATTTATATTTTATGATAATTTTATCATTATTACCTCTTGACTATGAATATAAAAGAATAGGTTAAGTTGTGAAATATGATACCAGTTATGTTTGGATAGTGGTGAATTAATATAATTATGGAAGATTGTATGATTTTTATTATATGCATGTTGGTACATATAGGATTATTTAGCATATATTTTTGCTTTCTATGATCTATTAGTATATAATTGTGATTTATTGAACCTTGTGCACATTTTGGAGATCATTAGGTCATGGAGACCTAAGGTAATATTGGTGAACTAGGAATGTGAGTACTAAGAGATGGGAGTGGATCCTATTTAGTCTCATATTAACTTGGTAGTTACTAAATTTGGATTTGACAATGGGAACTTTTCAAATCTAAGATTTTATAGATAGACTTGTCAAATTTACTGAGTTTAGATCCCTCAAGGGGAACTTGTTGAATCTAAGATTTGATAGATAGAATTATCAAATTTAATCATATGGTGATATGCATGTATACTATGGAATAGGTATCTCTTAATTTTGAAATGTAGTATAAACTAGAAATGTCATATTTATAATTCCTATTCATCATCATACTTGTCATGAGCTACATGGAGTAGTGGTAGTATTGACATGTTATACTTACCCAAAGTTATATGGTGTACCAATTGTATAACTTATACACATCATTCTTATCAGGTTACCTAAATATTTTTCTATAGAATGATAAAAACACTCTTTAGGTTAGAGAGATGTGCATAAGGGCTATAAGGTTTTATGGAACTCTCCTTGGCCATTTATTTTTAGCTTTTATGATGATCTCATGTATTTTTGGAAAGTTAGTGAAAATTTCACTAAGATATATGGGGCCCTTCGAAGTATTAGAAGTGGTTAGTCCTATATTTTATAGGCTTGTCTTACTAGTTCTAGACCTTCGGGTGGTCATGATAGAACAAATCAGAGTAAGTGACACTCACAAAAATTATTTTCATAATATGGAGATGTCACAGTGCTAGGTATTGTGGGACTAATACTCTAAGATTAGTACTATTTGAAAGGACTATGATGAGTTCTACAGGTAAATTACACATTTATTTACTTAATTTGATACTTTATACTATGTTATTTCTCTATTGAATAATGTTTAATTCAAAACTTATGTTTGAATAAGAGTCATCTGAAAGGATGATTAGATTTAGGGGGAAGGATTTTACATCATGATTACTCATTAAACAAACTTAATTATCCATGGATATTTATAGTTGGCAAATTTGATTAGGCTTTGAGATATATGTTTTTATGGGATAGTAGGATATTACTTATTTTACATGATTACATTGCTATGAGTTATATGTAGTGTATATGTTTACATTATGAACATGTTGATTTGTTATTTTAGTTACATTTCATGATGTATGTATAACATGATATTATTATCTAACTACCTATTTTTTATGAGGTTGACATAGAAGAACTCACCCCTTAGAGCATGATGAATGGAGACCATCGCCAAAGAGGGTGACTTAGATGGATATGTCAGAGGATGATAAATAAATAAGATATAACCCTTCACACACCATATTTGATAGCACATGTTATATTCATAATAAATGATTAGCATAATATTCTTTGATATCATTTACATTAGATAGTAAACATGGTTGCTAGCATAGTTTAATGGTTTTGTAGAATTTGTCTTGTGTGATTATCAATACCTCTAAGAATATGATTTGTGTAATTAACACACATTCAAATTATTAATTAATGGATTTATCACTAAACCCTTTTGACATTTAATGTGATAATTCAATTATTGAATATATTAATTATAATTAGTTAGCAAATATGTTCTAATAAATGTAAAATGGAGAAAAGGAAAATAAGATAAAAAGGGCCTCATAAAGAAAAGAAAATAAAGATTATGGAAAGTAATTGAATTTTATATTATAAAAACAAAGAGAATAAAAGAAAAAGAAAATCATGCTAAAAAGAGAAGAAAAGGTGAACATCATGGAAGAGAAAGTAAGGAATAGAAGAATGGTCTCAATTTAAGAAAAAATAAAATAAAATAAATAACATAATGAAATATAATAAAAATTAAAATTAAAAAAAGAGGAAAGAAGAAATCAAAAATCATAAAAAGAAGGGAATTGGGTTTAAAAGATAAGATATTCATTAAAAAGGAGTAGTGTAGTGTTGCATAAAGGAGAGAAGAGGCACAACTATAAGGAGGGAGGTAGTGCATGTAATTTGAGAGGCATAGAGAAAAAAGAGAAAATTATAAGAATAAACAATAAAGGACTTCAAAACACATTTCTAGTTAGTCAAAACAATTTAAATTCTATAGGTTCATATTGAATATATTAACAATTAGGTAATTTAATTCTATAGGTTCATGAACAACAAATAGAAATGGAGAATTTTGAAATTGGTATGAGCGGGAAAAGAATTGGGGAGAATCTGGTAGGAGGAACAGATCCAGGTGGAACAGTAGAGGAAGGAGGAAAATGTGGAGGGTCAGGATTCCTAACTGAGGTAGACATAAAAAAGTCGTTAGCAGTCTCTGGGCTCTATAGTGGGGCCAGAGAGTTTCTATCGAAAGAAGCAGCAGAACTATCCACGGAGACAGAGAAAGACAAAACTGTTTTTAACACAGAGAAGAACCTTGAAAGGTAGAAAGGGGCCCATGAACAAAGGACCTGGTCGTCGTTGTTTGGGAAAAAACCAACTGACATCAAAATCTTGCTGGGAGAAAGGTGAGTTTCAAATATTCATCCCAGATCCATTACTTGATTTTTCAGTTTCTTCAATGGATCTCACCCTAGTAGGGAAATTTCAAGGAGCAAGACCAAATTTAGATTCACTCAGGTCTATGACCAAAAAGAGATGGGCCTTATGAGGAGAAGTTGACATTGCACCTATGGTGAATGGTTTTTTCTCCTTCATTTTTAACTGTGAAGAAGATCTAAATAAGATCCTGAGTGAAGGACCTTGGTCTTTTGGAAGAAGCACCCTTACTATCAAGAAATGGGAACCAGATATGGATTTATCTGATTCTTTTTTCTCAATAACTCCTATTTAGGTGAAGCTACCTGGGCTCCCTTTAGAATACTGGCATGAGGACATCTTCAAAGGAATAGCTAGTTCATTTGGTGAGTTAGTGGCTATGGATAAAGCCATGGCTTCAAGAACTAAACTCCAAAGTGCCAGAATCTACGTTAAAGTGGTGGATCTAAACCTCCTTCCCAAAAAAGTGGATCTTATATCCAAACTTGGTAAGAAAACCCAAGTGATTATTTTCGAAGATCTGCCAAACTCTTGCTATGTGTTCAAGAAGCAGGGGCATTGGGCTAAGAACTGCCCCAATAGGGGAAGACCCACTTCAAATAACTTTCAGGTAGGGAAAAATATTAAGACCCAACAAAAGAAAATATGGAAGGTTAAAGAAGACAATCGAAAGATAGGGAAGCCTCAAGAGGCCTTAGATGAACTAAACACATATAAGGTTATTTCTACTACTTCAAAAGAAGTGAACGACCCTAATATAAAAGGAAAAATAGACCCCCTTGTAAAGACTGCTGATGTCTTGATGGAAGAAAAGGGGAAGGGAACTGAGGACAAAGTATTAGATCTTCTATCTGAAGAAGAGGTTATTGTTTCTACTCAAAATTCTCAAAGCTTATAAATTCAAGTTTCAAAGATGCATGATAATGAAGAATTAGAGGAAGGAGAAGTAGATCCTGAAAGAAGAAACAATATAGAAGAAGCTGAGGATGAACTGAGTGAAGGTCAGCTCGGGGAAAATTAGGATGAACCAAAGGTCGAAATTACTACTCCAGCTAAAGAAGTCCTCAAGGCAGAAGAAATGGTTGAAGATGGTAAAAAATATAAAAACCAAAAGATTAAAGGAGAGATAAAGAACAACTCTAACCACATTATGACAAGAAAAGGTGGAGTGAAAGCTAATAGCTCTCAAAGGAGTAAAGGAGGAAAAGAACCTGGAAAACAAGCCAAATTAAAACCGGATGTAGGTTCGCCAGAAAAACCTGGGAAAAAATATGCTAAGAAGAACAGAGAATTGGAAAGCAAGCTCAATATAGCAGATGGAAAGCAGAAAACCATGGGGCATTATATGAATGACAACAAAAAGAAATGAAGATTCTTAGTTGGAATATAAGGGGTCTAAATAGCCTTTTTAAAGTAGATCTTGTTAGGAATTTTATTAGAGAGCAAAAGCCAGATCTCCTCCTTCTTCAAGAAACTAAAATGAGTAAGGAGAAAGCTAAACAGATCAAAGACTTTACAAATTACACCTTTAAAGCTAGTAGCTCTGAAGGCGCTTCGGGAGGTACTGCAATTTTATGGAGAAAAAATATTTTTTCTGGTTCGATTCTGTTGGAAATTAAAAATTTTTTGGCGGTTGAATTAACAAATGTTAACCAAAAGGATAGTTTGTATGTTGTTAATATTTACGCTCCTAATATCAGGAATGAAAGGAAAAAGGTATGGGAAACTCTCTCAAAGCTCAGAAGGAATGATCACTGTGGGCGTTGGATTTTAATGGGAGACTTTAATGTCCCTCTATATGATTATGAGAAAATGGGTGGTAATACAATCCAAATGGAAGGGAGAATTGACCTTATGGAGTTTATAAGCAAAGAAGGTTTAATGGATGTGGAGTTGCAAGGAATTCAGTACACCTGGAGCAATAAGAGACTGAACAAGGAATGCATTCAGGCCAAGCTTGATAGGGTTCTTATCTCCCCAAACTGGATAAAAGACTATAATTGCAAGTTGGAAGCACGCCACAGAATAGGCTCAGATCATTCCCCTCTAATTTTCTTAGTGGATAAACTAAACCAAAAAAAGAATCATCCTTTTAGATTTGAAAAGATGTGGCTGCAGCATCCACAGTTTGAAGACAAAATAAAAGAGTGGTGGAATATCTCCATAGAGGGATCAGCTCTCTTTCGAGTTGTTTCCAAACTCAAAAACGTTAAAAAGAAAGTTAAGAAATGGAATAAGGACTGTTTTGGAAATATTTTTGTGGAAAAGAAGATCATCAAGGAGAATATCAGAAGAATACAAGAAAAAATCCAGCAATATGGATATACTTCTGAATCCCAAAGAGAAGAAAGTGAACAATTGGTTCAGTACCAAGACATAATAACTAAGGAGGAAATTTATTGGAGACAAAGATCAAGGGTGCAATGGTTGAAAGATGGAGATAAAAATACTAAGTTTTTCCACCTCTCCACTTTGAAACACAGAGCGAAAACACATATTCATCATTTGAAAAAAGGAGATCAGAAGATAACAGGGGGAAAGGAAATTAAGGAGGAAATGATTTCATTTTTCTCCTCCCTGATGAA
This sequence comes from Torreya grandis, assembly GCA_037957365.1. Taxonomy (NCBI): domain Eukaryota; kingdom Viridiplantae; phylum Streptophyta; class Pinopsida; order Cupressales; family Taxaceae; genus Torreya; species Torreya grandis. Next base: position 143,208 of record JARHVA010002398.1, read on the forward strand.
GGCAGATAGAAACATCGACTTGAAAGGTCAGGCTAACATTCTACGAGTGATTCCCCCATTGATCACGAAGGAGCAGAATAATATGTTATGTTCTATACCTAAGGAGGAGGAAATTTTTAAAGCTGTAAGATCTCTTGGAGGAGAAAAAGCTCCCAGACCAGATGGTTTCCCCATGTTCTTTTTCCAAAAGTTCTGTAAATTTATAGGAAAGGATGTCAGCAATGTAGTGAAGGAGTTTTTTGGAGCTAAACAGATGCTGAAGGAAATTAATGCCACTTTTCTTTGCCTTATTCTGAAGAAAGCAGGTGCGGATAGTCCTGATCAGTTCAGGCCGATTAGTCTATGCAACTCCCTCTATAAGATAATTTCCAAAGTACTTACGACCAGACTAATCCTTGTAATCCCCTCTATAATTGTTGATCAGCAAAATGGATTCATTCCTGGTAGACAAATCCTCAACTCAGTTATAACGGCCCATGAGAATATTCATTCACTTCTCAAATCCAACACCGAGGGGTTCTTAATGAAAGTAGCTATTGTAAAAGCATACAACAGGGTGGATTGGCATTTCCTTTCTAAAAGCCTAATTGCCTTTGGATTTGAACAAAGAGTGGTGGATATTATTAAATAGTTGATATCTACTACTTCTATAGCTGTGTTGGTAAATGGGACCTCGTCTCATTTTTTCAATCCATCTAGGGGATTAAGACAAGGGGATCCTATATCCCCTATTCTGTTTATTATCATGGCAGATAGTATGGGATGATACCTTGGGGACTTGGTTCATAGAAGTCAGTATAAAGGTCTGAGACCCTCTTCGCATCCTTTATCTTGCTCCCATGGTCAATTTGTGGATGATACTATTTTCATGGGACAGTCTGAAGTTACTGAAGCAAGGACTCTTAAGGAAGCAATTAATCTGTACACCTCTACCTCTGGACAACTGATAAACTGGAATAAAAGTGCAGTTTTCTTTACTAATACCCCAATTTATAGACAGAACAAAATTTCTAGAATTCTTGATTGCTCTATAGGCTCTTTTCCTTCCACATACCTTGGTCTCCCTTTTGGATTGAAATCCCCTGAAGCTTTTTGGGAAGGTCTTATTAATAAATTTATTAAGAAGTTAGCAGGATGGAAAGGTTGTCTTCTAAGCCAAGGAGGAAAGTTAACTCTCCTCAAAGCAAGTCTTCAAAGTATACCCACGTATGCTTTGAGTCTTTTTAAAATCCCCTCTAAATTTGCTGAGGCAATTGAAAAAATCCAAAGAAATTTTCTTTGGTCAGGTTTTGAGGAGAAAAAGAGAATGCCTCTTATTGCATGGGATAACATTTGCAAATCGATTAAGGATGGTGGACTGGGTATAAGGAAAATAAGAAGTATGAACACTGCCCTTTTAGCTAAATAGGGTTGGAGGGTCTATCAGGAAAATAAAGAATGGAGTAAAATATGGAAGCATAAGTATTTATTTAAGGCACAGTCAATTCATGACTTCTTTACTACTCCAGATATTTCTCATCCATCTGCTATCTGGGGGGCAGTCTAGGGAACAAAACATGTTCTTGAAGAAGGTATTGCATGGAAAGTAGGTAATGGTAAAAAGGTGAAATTCTGGGAAGATACCTGGGTAAGAGGTAAACCCTTACAGGAAGAAATCCAAAAAAAAGATGTAATAGAAAGATGTAAACAAAGAGTGGGGATAATGGTTAATCAATACTAGCAGAACAACACTTGGGTAAACCTCACTGACTATGATCAAGATCTCAAGGATATTCAATTATCCCTAAATGCTATATCCCTATATCCCAATCAAGAAGATAAAATTGTTTGGTATCAGGAGCCAAGTGGACAGTTTAAAGTCTCTTCCATCTTCATATCCAAGGGAAATGGCAGAAAACCGTTATGGACAAGAGCCTAGATCAAGGGACTCACTCCTAAAATCAAGTTCTTTTACTGGACCCTTCTCCAAAATAAAATTTTGACTCTGGATAATTTATAGAAACGTGGAATCAATATTGTAAACAGGTGTATTCTATGTAAGAGAGACCTTGAAGATAGAGATCATCTGTTTGTGAATTGTTCCTTCACTCAGCTTGTTTGGAAGGAGGTTCTCAATCTGTGGGGCATTACATGGATTCATCAAAATAATGTTGAACTTTCTCTCAAAAGCTAGTATTGCCCTTCAAAGAACCCTGAAGTTCTATTCTTATGGAAAATTACTCTTCCCCATGTCTGGTGGGGAATTTGGAAGGAAAGAAATAACCAAATATTCAGAAACAAAGAGCTCCTTGGATGGGTGGTTGGCCAGAACATCATTAGAGCTCTAAAGGAAAATTTTTCTTCTCAAAAAAATCCAAGATCTAATCTCAATGTGGATAATCCTCTGAGGAAGGATATTATTCTCAGTGAACCTGAAAACCCCAGATCAGGTGTGACTTGGATTAGTCCACCTCAAGATTGGATTAAAGGTAACTTTGATGGTGCAGCAAAAGGGAACCCGAGAAATGCTGGTTGTGGTGGTGTTCTGAGAAACCATGTGGGAAGGGTTATTGATGCTATTACAATTCCCATTGGTATATCTAATTGCCACATTGCCAAAGCTACAACTGCCCTCCAGACCCTTAAATTAGCTGTGGACTCTGGATATTCCAAATTGTGGCTTGAAGGGGACTCTTTGAATGTTATAAATATCCTTAATAATAAGAATATTGTGTCTTGGACCATAGAGGATAAGGTAAAGGAGATGAAAACATTATTGAACAAATTTGAAGAAATAAAAATTACCCATACCTACCGTGAAGCCAATGGAGTTGCAGATTGGCTTGCCAATTGTGCTGTCCAGGAAGGGAAAAAAGTGAGGTGGGATGAAACCTTAGTAAGGAACGTGGATTTAAGGGCTATCATTAGTCTTGATGCCACACATGCGAAATAAGGGAGGATTGGAGTGTAATAAAATCCTAATGAGTAGGAGGAGTGGTAGCACGGGGAAAGGAACCCAATTATTAAAAACTAAGGCCCTCTATAGGGAGAAGCGGATCCTGAAAAGCCAGAAACAAATTCGACATCCCAATCAACTTGACATCAGGAGGATCCAGGGTAATATCCACAGTAATCGGGTTTCAAATAAAATGAGTGGCGCGAGAAAGAAAGGGAGAACCCCGTAAGTAGGAGCCCAAGAGTTGTGCAGAATGGAGAGATAAACCCTAAGTCTATAAAATTATGCAGAAAGGAAATGTAACTAGCTACATGGAAAGACTCCACAGCTCAAAGCCACATATCACGACGGCCTTCTTCAAAAATTGGTCCGATGACAGGGTCACCCTGCATGGTATAACCATAAATTTAACTGAGGATTTTCTTGCTGAGGTTACAGGATTGTCAATGGAAGGAATCAAATTTTCAAAATAGACTAGCATTTCAAATGAAGCATTTTGCAAGTTCCCCAAAACGGATGAGGAGGAGCAGAAGTTGGTCAAAAATGGGGACTTTTATGAGCTGGATCAGATTAAAGGGATATGGAGGGACGTCCTAAGTTGTATAAGGGAGTACTTTATCCTGGACGGTAGAAGCAAACGAGTGCATAAGTTCCATTTTGTCTTCCTCAACCACTTCAGGCATAAGGTCAGCTTGTCTTTTCCTTTCTATCTTCGCTACTCCCTGATTCAAAGTCTTTATGCTCATAGAAAAAAGGATTTGCGCCCTATTCTTCACGAAGGCCTAATCCTACTTATTGAAGGCTATTGCAAGAATAGGGCACTAGTTAAGTATCCCAAACAGGGGAAAAATAAGTTGCCAGGGAATAAAAAGAAAGAAAGTGTAAGCAAAAGAGGAAAAGTAAAGACCCCTAGTCCTAATAAACAGAATGCAGAAGAAGAAAGGGGTCGGGAGAGACTTGAAGAACCCGAGGAGGAAAAATCGGAGGATGAAGATGGAACAGAGAGTTGGGAAACCAACTCTAGTAATGATGAAGAAGGATCAGAGGAAATTGAAAAGGATAAAGTCAATACTAAGGAGGATTTTATTACCAGAACAGAAGAGTTGGAGGAAAACCAAAAAGTGGCGGAGGGAGACACTATCCAGGAAGATCCTGGTGAGGACCCAACTTCTAAGAAAGAAAAGTAAATATCTGTCCAAGAAGATATTCAAAATATGGAGATGGAAATTGAAGAAGGAATCAATGAGCGGGAATAAAAGAGCAAAGATGACCTCTTTGAAGAAGATAGGAATAGCCCGAATAAAAAATCTGAGGATTGGAGAGGAAAGAATCAGAATGAAGAAATTTACACTCCTATGACTTGGGTTAACAGTAAAGCTGAGTCTTCCTCCCAATTAGATTTTTGGCTGTGTAGGGAGATCATTGAACTCAAGAAAAAAGTGGAAACGTTGGAAGAGTCTCTGAAAGCTGCTTGGAACAAAGTAAATAGCATGGAAATTCAGCTAAGCGAGATCCCTGTGAAGCTCAAAGCTTACGAAATCAATCTTCGGGAGTTAATAAAGGATAACAGAAAGAAAATGGATGAAGTAACGTCTAACATTGTGCAGCAGCTATCAATATAGGTAAACGAGCCAATGAGGAGACCAAAGCACTAGAGGGTCCCAGCAAAAGGACAAGGCAAAGTTCCAGAAAGAAAGATACACAAAAAGGAGCTTTGCTGGAGGTTACCACATAGGAAACTGCTTTGAAAGAAAAAGAAGCCATGAACTTGATTCTGGAACTGGATGAATAATCTGGTCCTTCTTGGTGGTAAAGAAACTGGTACAGTTCTTTGTTTTTCACTTGTTAGCTTTTGTATGTTGTTTCTCCAGACTTTTGTATCTGGGTTTTGATCGGATGTATCTCTGATGGTTTCAGGACCATTCAAAACCTGATTTTGCTACTTCTCTGTAGTGTTTTTTAGGCGTTGCCTATGGGCATTGTTTTTTTATGTTTTTTTGCTCTTTGTCAAAGGGTTTCGGGGCCCCTTCAAAACCTGCTTTTACCTCTAATCTAAAACAATTAGGTGTTTTAAATAACGATGTAGGTAATAATAGAAACCAAAAATAACTTAAGTTTGATAGAGATCATTATCATATGAATAGTCTATGTATCATTATTTTATAATTTTGATATGTAATACTATAGAATATTGGGTACTCTATATTACTAAATTGTGAAAATATATAACTATATGAATTAATAATTTAGTCATCTAAGATAGTGAATATATATATATATATATATATATATATATATATATATATATATATATATATATATATATATATATATATTAGAACTAAGAATATAGGGATAGGACTAAGTTTAAATTATTTTACAAAATTGTGAATCCTTTGTAACAAGGATGAACTCAAAATAAAATTGTGGAAAGGTAAAATAATGGCTAGAAGTATATATATAATAATGTAGCGACCTATATTAATATAGTGACCTAGTTAAAAATTATAGTGACCTGATGGTTGTTATATAACTATTTAAAGGTGATTTGACTATTGAGGAAATATTATATATTTTTAAAACATAAACTATATAATATTTTACTTAAGTCGATCTACATAATAGTAGTGTATTTACATACCTCACTAAGCATAGTTAAGCATAGTGCAACACAACATCGACCTAGTTCTTTATGGAAATGTTAGACTATACGATAGAATTATGGGTTGTATTTTAGGTGATGACCCACTAGGAATCCTGATTTTAATTAATAATAATATTAAGTGATCTATATTGATGTTATAGATGTTAGAGATAATAAGAAATAACTACTAGCTGATTCATGGTATATAATGTCATGATATTGTTACCATATATATTATCTAATGTAAAAAACATAGTAATTTAATATATAAAGATTTAGTATGGATATATATTGTTTACATTATATATATATATATATATATATATATATATATATATATATATATATATATATATATATATAGTATGATTGGTTATCCATGATTGTTGTAGAATATGCCATTCAATATGATTATTTAAAGAAATTCTAATCACTATATGCAAGAGTATTAAGATACTAAGTATTATCATTAAGGTGTCTCAAATTGTAGCATAAGTATCTATCATTGAATTATTTGGATCAATATTTCTTAGGGAGATTTATATTCATGTTTTTATCTTATCATAGAAAGCATGAGGAATATAATGCCTAGGATTAATGAATGCCTATCTTTTATTGTGTATTAAGTTAAGAATGTTGACAAGAATTTACATAAATTCACTTTGGGGATGTGTGTCAATATGAATTACTTGTACATAAATATATATTAAAAAATGGATATATTTTTTTTGTATAAAAGGATCGATGGATTAGATATTCTAGTAAAATATGGGATAATATGTTCAACTAGAGATAAGAGACTTCATATGTCTGGTAGTCATAACTAAATGATGATTTGATAGAGAATATATATATATACCTCAAAATTGACAAAGGATACTTGTTTAGACTTATAAGTGATAATCAATCTATTTAGTATTATGACTATTGAAAAACCTCATGAAATCCTCATTTGGAAATATTAATGATTGTAGGTGTACATATGTGGTTAGTATATCAAAATTACTATAATTATTTTAATGAGGCATGTGAAGTATAAATATTTCAATTTAGTCTTCATTATGATATGCATGATTTTACTTATAATATATAGTTTGTGAATCAAAACATGTGGTGTAGATGTAACATTATAATAAGCTATGTATTTATGAATTAATAACAATATTATTAATGTGAAATATAGGTATACATATGCCTATTACCATATACAGGTACATAGGGTTGTGTACTTATGATTATAGTTCCACGGGTGGTTATAAATTATATTATAGAATTATGTATAATAAAACTTTATGTATGCATGCATACAACCCATGCGAGTATAACTAATGCTAGCATGAAATGTTGTGTGTTTTTTGGGAACTAAGACTCTCTTTGTTATAACTAAGTTATTGAGCATAATTTTATGTTTCCATTAATTTATACTACTTATTTATGACCAATTTTGGTAATTAGTAGTCGTGTTAAATAACATTAAACTATGATAATATAGGTTATCATAGAGTGTAGTATATTTTGAAACTATTCATGATAATGATAATTTTATATGATTGTGGATGAATATAGTATTTATATATTGATGAGTACTTATATGTGATACATAGTACAAATATGATCATTATGTACAAGGGTCTATATATAGGTAGTATATCTTCATATGAACTTAAGTACACAATATAAATACATAATATCAATGGGTGTGTTGGTTCATGTGCCTATACTTATAACTAAATGGGTATTTATACTGAGTCATAAGGTGTATCTGAGGGACCAAAACTATAACCATATGAAATTAGTCCCTAGAAACAAAATTAAGTTATGAAATTTTATGGTATAACTTGGTTATGGGTTATTTGACTCTTTGAAAATGGCCTGACTGACTATTGATAAATAGACATACAATGATGAAAATGGTGAGCAGTACATGTTATGAGTAGATTAAAATGTATAAGTTTTTAGACATATATAACATATATTAGTGCATCATGATGTGTGCCTAAAATTTATGTTTCTTGATTGATAGTATGTAGTTTAAACATAGTATATACCTAGTTGGTATAAACTATATTTATTTTCCTATTATTTAGGATTGTGTACTTTTGATTCTTGGAATTTATGATATTGGTTGTTAATTATTGAACAGTGTGCTCATGTACAATGATCTATGATATTATGGGGTATCATAGAGTGTTTTCATTTGTAAATTATAGTCTAAACATATGTTATACCTAAGTGGTATAAACTGTAATTAATATGTCTAGATTCATTCATAAATTTGATAGACTAAATGTATGCATATTAGATATTTCTAGGAATAACATGTTTTATGATAGTTAGTATAAAGTATTATATTATGTCTACTTATGAACATAGTGTTGCCTAATATATATATTATGTATTGTGTCTACTTACAAAGATAGAGTGTGCATCCTAATATATATTATATTCAGGTGGTATAATCTAAATATGTTGCTTTTTATTTCTATTATGGGATATATTTAATGTGATATTCATTCATATGTTTGATGGGATATATGTATGCTATTTTATTATTCTTATGCTTATCATGTTATGAGAAATGATTGATAATAGGTTGTAATCTATATGAATCTATTGGTTATATTATGTTAACACAATATCACATTATTGATACTAATTGAGTAGTGAGATGGACTTCACTAGTTTACTAGCATCACAATGTCAAATGAAGGTAATCCGATCAAGTGGTGTGTATGAATTTTGACTAATCCTTAGATAATTATTTATTATTTGGAAACCTTGTCTAGATAATATTTAGTGAGAAATTATCATTTCATGAGTATGCTTTATAGGTTTGTGTAATAAATTATAATAGAATGAGTTTTTATGATACATTGCATGTTTAGTTTTAGAAATCATACAACACACAAGTAGTAGCTTGTCTCTCTAGATTTTTGTGCCATCACTATCTACTCATCTATGAAGGGAGGGTCATTCATTGATGGGATTAGTGTGGGGTATTGTTAGTCTATGGTTGGTGTGAAAAAGGACTCAGATGATGCTCTCCCTCCCCACAATAGTACTAATTTTGGGACAACACTTGAGATTACCAAAAATACTAGAGTTTGGGATACTATGCTTTGGGGAGCCATGTATCTTATTTATGTACTTTTTATTCTATTATATTTAGTATTGAAATATTATCACGATGAGTTGTAACTACTTATTTATTGTATATTGATAGCAGTGGCTATAGTCATGTATCAGTCATGGTTTGCTAATTGTAATTACTTTTTATATTTGTGTTATGATGTGTTTTATTATGATAATAGTGATGAGTGATGTATGATGTAGTATGGTTTATTTATAGTTATCATACTTAAAGCTTTATATATGATCTTTGCTTATATTCTCATGGTGTAATCTATTTATAGTTTGTGTTTTTTTTTAAAAATTCATGTGTTCTAGGTAGATCCTAGTGGGGGATATATGATGTAGTATGCTTCATTTACAGTTATCATACTTAAATATTTATATATGATCTTTGATTATATTTTCATGGTGTGATCTATTTATAGTTTATGTATTTTTTTTTAAATTTATGTGTTCTAGGTAGATCCCAGTGGGGATGCTACAAATAAATAGTATAAAATCAATGACATATAAAAAAATATAATAGAAAAATAAAATGCATAACTAACCATGTATGAAAATAAAAATAATGAATTAAAATAGGATGATGATCTATTTAAATATCAAAACAAGTGAACATAAGTATGACTCTAAGGTTTTCATCAAAGATTCCATCTTTAATGATGCCTTTCCATAACTATAACAATTCACCTAATATAAAAATAAGTCTTTATATAACTAAATCACAATCATGGTACTTGGTAGTAACTAATTTTCCCAAGTACTCATTAAGATGCCTATATTCACCTAGAGTAATAATAGAAATGTCATGTTATATCGAGTCAAAAATTTATTATTGTCTCACCTAGAGTAACAATGATTACTTGATTTTGTATTTATTAAATGGTTGAGACTTGGAATTTGTTTTAATTCAATAAGCACATTTGAGGCTTGAGCTTGATTAAAAACCCAACAAGACTTCAAAAATTAAAAAAAAAACATATATTTTAGCATGATTAACAAAAAATAATACTAGTTATTTTAATGCATTCCACAGTAAAATTATATCAATAAAATATAAAAGTAACCATATACTTTCAACTAGTGGCATACATAATCCTTACTACATTGTATTCATCAAAATACAAATATATAATTCTGTTACACATAAAACAAAGAGGGTCTAGTTGTATTATATTAATATTAAAAATTGACACAAGACTAAAAAATTCATGAAATTTATTATCCATATAATTAAAACATAAAAAATAAACATATATATAATTATAAACTAACTACAATAGAATGTACTATCATGCGATCCATTATCACTACCTTGACACCATTATGTTGTCTTTCTTGTCCCCAAATCCTAGTAGTAATAATAGTAACCATTATATTTTCCTTTGATATAATTTTTCCTCACTCATGTTCATTAAAATTGTATCTCTACTTGATTTTTTGGCCCAAGCTATGCTTTCCTCTATAAGTAAGGGATCTTCATTCTTGGTAATCTAGTTAGGTTATGGGTCAATGCCATTCAAATTCCCATAATTTGGTTATTGCAAAGGTAAAGGTTATTGTTACTAAAACTCACTTATAACTAGTTTAAGTAAATAAGAATATGGAAGTCAATGGAAAAAAAAATTACTACCTCAAGTTAGATTAAATTTTTTTGAAAACGTTCAACTAGTTACGTTATTATGTTTGTTTTAATTTCCATTTCCTTATAAAAGAGCTACCTTTGGGTAACATGATAGGGTTAGATATCTATTCATATTTATATTCTAATGTATTTATTTGTCACTACCCTCTATATATATTGGTAGAGGCCTCCCTCAACCTGATCTTGATAATGATTCAAAACCACTAGATAGGAGTAATGATTTATTTTTTAAAAATTACAATTTATGAAAAATTTCAGCACAACATGAATGGTAGTTTTGGATGCCTTAAAAGTTTATAAATCATCATCACACTATTTTAGTGTTGTTAAATTCTAGTTCATAGGCTCAAATTTTTAGAAATATATTATAATATAAAATTAGATAATGCCCATAAAACTTGACCCAAAAAGGTTGACCAATTCTGTTGGCTATTATTAGTAATTCTTCTTCTAGTAGATCTCTTATTCTTAGGAGTTTTCATATACACGTGTTTATACATGTTTAAAGGATATTAGTTTTGTTTCATAGGCACATTGATTATATGTTATTGGCTTTGTTTAACTTTAAATTAGTTTGCTATTATTTTTCTTTAGCTATAAGGTAAGGGTTTACCCTATTGTCATTAAGAGCGGATCCTTGATATCTCTTCCATAAAGATTATTTTATTTTAAAAAAAACTTATTATATTTTATATATTGCTTTATTTTTATAAATTCCCTTAATATTTTATATATATATATATATATATATATATATATATATATATATATATATATATATATATATATATATATATAGATAACATGGGTATATCCCAAGAGTAAAAGGAGTGAAAAAATAGCTCGAGGGAAACCCCCATTGGCGCAAGTTGATTTAGACCCCACCAACTAGATTTCGAGGTGTTATCCATTAGTGGGGGATCAAAATAACTAAGAATAAACCAAAACTAGACAAACTAGAAAATAAAGTTGTGATTATATTCAAAATAAGCCTACTTATAAAATACTTATGTTTAATACAAATATAAAAACACAAAATAGGAATTTTCCCTTAACCTACAACATATAGATTAAAATATGATCACATTCAATCCAATTTTTTATCATTCTATCCACATTACCTAAATCTTGTCCTTGTTGACTTCCTCAACCTTTAGCTTCTTAGATGCATTCCCACCAACATTGCTTCCATGTTCTAGTCCTACCTCCTATTTTTACAAAACCTCCACATCGTAGTAGCTTGGAGGTTTAAAAATGTAGTCCTAAGGAATGTGAGTGCCCAACCTCTTTGCCACAACCCCTAGACTCTTATGTAATTTAATTATTCCATCCATTATCACATGCTTTTGTTATGTTTCTTTCAACCCCATAATATGTATGACTTATTCTAAATTCATATGTTATTTATGAAGGGAAAAGGTCCCTATTGCATTTGAAATTAAATTTACCTTATGTTTTGGGTGGTATCAAATACATTCAGATAATCGAGTGATTGTTTTGGATCTAGCATGAATATTTTTAAAAACTTTAAAATATATTTGTATTCTACTTCCTCCATGCCAACTACCACTTCTAAAATTTTCTTTAGAAAAATTCACATATATGGGTTATTGATTTCATTGTCTAGACTTTTAGAAAATCTATTAATTCTGCATCACCAGTTTGCCAATCTCTATGAGTTACATGCTTCCCTACATAAATATTTGTTTATTATTCTTGAAAATTTGTGTCAATCAAATATATAAAAGTTTGGATTTGTTATGAAAAATTAGTTCCTAAGATTTGGTTTTTTATTTTAATCCTAAATATATATCATATCATCCCCATCAAAAGTAAAGTTTTAAAGTAGCTAATATTTTAGGTTCAAAGTAACCAACATGATGTAAAGATTTATGGATTTGAAAGGACTAATGATTTGTGAATATGAAAGTGCTAAATTTGGTGTTTTTTAGAACATAAAGTTGAAATTTATGCAATAAAATAAATGACTCCCTTGAAGGATTAACAATGGATTTCTTTCTATGATGTCATTTTTATGGAAAATAAAGAGATCCACTCAAAATTACACAAAACTAAGAAGGTTTGATCTTTAAACCAATTGATACCATGTAACATTCATTTGTAAAAGTAAAGTAGAGGGTATGAACACTTGATCACATATAAAACTCCATGAAATTCATATTATTTCTCATTTTTATTAAATACTTTATAATTATAATGGATAGAAGGTTGACATAATTATTTTAGCACTAGTGATTTGAAGATCCTTAACTACTATTCAAATCTCCTATTTATTACATCAAAAAATAGTTACATGAGAACAACCACCTTCATAATTAAATAACATGAATATTAAGAAAAATAATAATAGATTATTGATTTTTATGATATTTTATTTGTGTGTGTTTGAAGTCATCTCAAAATGACCTTCATAAGTAATCATTAGCCTAATGATATGTTTTCCCTATATATTTTTGGTAATAATCACAATGTAAAGGGATCCACCTAAAATAAGCATCACAAATATTTATCAATATGAGAGAGAAAAGGTGAATATAATTTTTTTACATTATAATAACCTATCATATGTGGGAAACACCACCCACCATCTTCAAAATATATATCTTATTTATAAGCATTAAAATGATTTGTGGAATTGATCAAAAAATTACTTACAACTCAATATTAATGGGGATCACATCATGTCACTTTTGAAAAAAATGTCTTGTTTAATATTTCTATGATATATTCAATGAGGACATTGTCATTAGAATCATCCAATTTTTCTTCCCCTCTTTACAACTTCATCCAATTTTCCCCCTCCTTATGGATTTAGCTTTAAAACTTGATTGAGAGAGTAGAAAATGATCTATTTTTTCCTCCATGATATCCTTATTCAATGATATATCTCTTCATCCATCTCATGATATTGTTAATTTGATGGTAATGTTAGTGTTTGAGTGAATTCTCAAACAAACAAAATAGTTTCCCTTGATTTTAACTTTATCCCAACTCATTCAATTAGAAACAACACTAATTAGCGTGTTAAACCAAATATTTTAGTGTTATATGGGGATATGATTATTCTTTGAGTGAGTGTATAATTTTTTATTTGCATATGTCCATCATTTATGCTTTCTTGGTTGACTTTTCTCAATCACCTTCCACATAATTGTGGTATCAAATTTTACCATTACCCTAGACTTAGCTGGTTTGACCCTCTTATATTATTTGATTATATTGGGAAGGTTTAGCACATATTTTCATATTTGGAGTGCATATTTTCCAAACTATATCTTTGGATATTTATATGGGACTATGTTTTTTATTTCTTGATTAGATATTAATTGTTTAGTGGTTACTTTCACACTATTTTGTCTACTTCTTGGCCCTTTGATGATAATGTTTTATTATTTTCCCTATCTAAAATGAGTTTCTTAGGGACACAAGTCAAATCTTTTAATGTTTCACTACATTTAGGATCCTTAAATGAAGCACCATTTTTATCTTTATCATCCTATTTCTCACCTATGTTTCTCTTCGAGTGCTTCACTCAGACATCTAATTTTTTTGGTCTTGGAGAGCCTATTTCCTTTCTTTTCCTTCGGTTTATTCTTAATCATTTGAATCAAAACCTTTGTCACTTTCTATGGTCCTAATTTTTTTACATGTTCATATATAATTTATTGATTTAATGTTCTCTTATGATGATGGTTATGAACTAATAGGACTTGTATTTTATTTGTTTTCTCTTGTAACTTGTTCAATTGGTGATAGATTATTGGGAAATCAAACAACAATATAAGGGTTTTGAAAACTTTCAATTAATTATGAAATTTTAGTAGACATTAATTATATCTCAACCCCTCACTAAGTGGGATACATATAGGAGTATCCTGGAGGCTCTAAATCCCTCATGTTGATCACCTCTTTCTTC